>JAGHMJ010000035.1:2811151-2823651 GCA_018749465.1 Paracanthobrama guichenoti | reverse complement strand
ACTCTACTCTACTCTCCTCTACTCTACTCTACTCTCCTCTCCTCTATTCTCTACTCTCTCTCCTCTCCTCTACTCTACTCTACTCTCCTCTCTCTCTACTCTCTACTCTCTCTCTCCTCTCCTCTCCTCTCCTCTCCTCTCTCTCTCTCTCTCCTCTACTCTACTCTACTCTACTCTACTCTCTACTCTCTCCCTCTCTCTCTACTCTACTCTACTCTCTCTCTCCTACTCTACTCTACTCTCTCTCTACTCTCTACTCTCTCTACTCTACTCTACTCCTCTCTACTCCTCTACTCTACTCTCTCTCCTCTCCTCTCCTCTCCTCTCCTCTCCTCTCTCTCCTCTCCTCTCCTCTCTCTCTACTCTACTACTACTCTACTCTCCTCTACCTACTCTACTCTACTCTCTCTCCTCTCTCTCCTCTCTCTACTCTACTCTCCTCTACTCTACTCTCCTCTCCTCTCTACTCTCTCTACTCTACTCCTCTACTCTCCTCTCTCTCTCTCCTCTACTCTCCACTCTCCTCTCCTCTCCTCTCTCTCTCTCTACTCTCCTCTCCTCCTCTCTCTCCCTCTCTCCACTCTCTCTCCTCTCTCTCTACTCTACTCTCTACTCTCTCTCTCCTCTACTCTCCTCTCTCCTCTCTCTCTCTCTACTCTACTCTACTCCTACTCTCCTCTCTCTCTCCTCTCCCACTCTCTCTAATATCTACTCTACCACTCCACTCCCACTCTCCTCCTCTCTACTCCTCTCTCTCCTCTCTACTCTACTCTCTCAGGCCTCTCCTCTCACTCAGATTAATGTTGTATGTAATATTCATAATAATCTACTCTACTCCACTCTACTCTATCTTTGTCTCTATCTCTCTCTACTCTACTCTACTCTCTCTCTCTCTACTCTCCTCTCCTCTCCTCTCTCTCTCCTCTCTCTCTCTACTCTACTCTCTCTCTCTCCTCTCCTCTCCTCTCTACTCCACTCTACTCTACTCTCTCTCCTCTCCTCTCTCTCTCTCTACTCTACTCTACTCTACTCTACTCTCTACTCACTCTCCTCTCTCTCACTCACTCTACTCTACTCTCTACTCTCTCTACTCTACTCTACTCTACTCTCTCTCTCCTCTCTACTCTACTCTACTCTCCTCTCCTCTACTCTACTCTCCTCTCTCTCCTCTCCTCTCTCTCTCCTCTCCTCTACTCTCTACTCTACTCTCACTCTACTCTACTCTCTCTACTCTCCTCCTCTCTCTACTCTCCTCTACTCTCTCTCCTCTCCTCTCCTCTCCTCTCCTCTCTACTCTCTCTCTCCTCTCTACTCTCCTCTCCTCTACTCTACTCTACTCTACTCTCCTCTCTCTCTCTCTCTCTCCTCTCCTCTCCTCTCTACTCTCTCTCCTCTCTCTCTCTACTCTACTCTCCTCTCTCTCTCTACTCTCTCTCTCTCTCTCCTCTCCTCTACTCTACTCTCTCTCTCTCTCCTCTCCTCTACTCTACTCTACTCTCCTCTCTCTCCTCTCCTCTCCTCTCTCTCTACTCTACTCTCTCCTCTCTCTCTCCTCTCCTCTCCTCTCTCTCTCTCTCTCCTCTCCCTCTCCTCTCTCTCCTCTCTCCTCTCCTCTACTCTCCTCTCCTCTCTCTCTCTCTCTCTACTCTACTCTACTCTACTCTCCTCTCTCTCCTCTCCTCTCCTCTCCTCTCCTCTCTCCTCTACTCTACTCTCCTCTCTACTCTACTCTACTCTACTCCCTCTCCTCTCTCTCCTCTCTACTCTACTCTACTCCTCTCTACTCTCTACTCTCCTCTCCTCTCTACTCTACTCTCTCTCTCTCTCTCTCTCCTCTCTCTCCTCTCCTCTCTCCTCTCCTCTCCTCTATATACTCTACTCTACTCTCTCTCTCTCTACTCTACTCTCCTCTCCTCTCTCTCCTCTCCTCTCCTCTCCTCTACTCTTCTACTCTCCTCTCCTCTACTCTCCTCTCTCTCTCTCCTCTCCTCTACTCTCCTCTCTCTCCTCTCTCTCCTCTACTCTCCTCTCTCTACTCCTCTCTCTACTCTCCTCTCTCTACTCTACTCTACTCTCTCTCCTCTCCTCTCTACTCTCCTCTCTCTCCTCTCTCTCTCTCCTCTACTCTACTCTACTCTACTCTCCTCTCCCACTCTCTACCTCCTCCACTCTACTCTACTCCACTCTCTCTACTCTCCTCCTCTACTCTCTCCTCTACTATACTCTACTCTCCTACTCTCCTCTACTCTCTCCTCCTCTCTCCACTCCTCTCCTCTCTCTACTCTCTCTCTCTCTCTCTCTCTCTCTCCTCTCCTCTCCTCTCTCTCTCTCTACTCTCACTCTACTCTACTCTACTCTCTCCTCTACTCTCCTCTACTCTCCTCTCCTCTCTCTCTCTCTCTACTCTCTCTCTCCTCTCTCTCTCTCTACTCTACTCTACTCTACTCCTCTCTCTCCTCCTCTCTCCTCTCCTCTCCTCTCCTCTCCTCTCTCTCTCTCTACTCTCCTCTCTCTCCTCTCTCTCCTCTCCTCTCCTCTATCCTCTCTACTCTACTCTTCTCTACTCTCCTCTACTCTACTCTCCTCTCTCTCTCCTCTCTCTCTCCTCTCTCTCTACTCTCTCTCTACTCTCTCCTCTCTCCCTCTCCATTCTACTCTACTCTTCTCTACTCTATTCTCTCCTCTCCTCTACTCTCTACTCTTCTCTACTCCATTCTCCTCTCCTCTATTCTACTATACTCTTCTCTACTCCATTCTCCTCTCCTCTATTCTACTCTCTACTCTCCTCTCCTCTATTCTACTCTGCTCTATTCTACTCTCTCTATTCTACTTCTTCTATTTTACTATTCCACTCTTCTCTACTCTACTCTCCTCTACTCTATTATATTCTACTCTACTCTATTCTCCTCTCCTCTCCTCAGCACATTACCGTCTCTCTGTGAGTTAGTTGCGGCCCTGTGTGAGTCTCTGAACCTGATCCTCTGCTGCTCCCTCATGAATGATTCACAGGCCGAGCGTTCAGTGTTCCTGATCTCTGAGCAGCAGAACTGAGCATCAGAGTTCACAGGTGGACCTGAAGTGAAGGATGTCCAAGAGACGATGGGTGGAATTCAAGATTTGCCAAACCATCAGCTGTTCAGCTCCGGTCGGCCGCAGGAATAGACCAGCATCCCCTGCTGCAACTGCAGGTACGACCGCAAACATGAGCAGAAACTGTGTGTGGAGAGACGGATGTGTGGCACAATGACTGATGCAGAAATAGTACATTATTCCTCTGTTTAAATGACTAGCACAGACTCTTGCTGTGTCTTTAGTAATATATTACATTAGATATGTGCAGTAGGGTTACATTTATGTAAACTGGACCACTGCTGACAGTAAAATCAATCGCAATATACCTGAAATCACACTGATACAACACTATACAGGGCCTATATGTGCATTATGCTATTCAATATGTGTCATAAATACAGCGGTGGCCAAAAGTGATGTCCTGACTAGGAACAATATGATACAGTGGGTACGGAAAGTATTCAGACCCCCTTACATTTTTCACTCTTTGCTATATTGCAGCCATTTGCTAAAATCATTTAAGTTCATTTTTTTCTCATTAATGTACACACAGCACCCCATATTGATAGAAAAACACAGAATTGTTGACATTTTTGCAGATTTATTAAAAAAGAAAAACTTAAATATCACATGGTCCTAAGTATTCAGACCCTTTGCTGTGACACTCATATATTTAACTCAGGTGCTGTCCATTTCTTCTGATCATCCTTGAGATGGTTCTACACCTTCATTTGAGTCCAGCTGTGTTTGATTATACTGATTGGACTTGATTAGGAAAGCCACACACCTGTCTATATAAGACCTTACAGCTCACAGTGCATGTCAGAGCAAATGAGAATCATGAGGTCAAAGAAACTGCCTGAAGAGCTCAGAGACAGAATTGTGGCAAGGCACAGATCTGGCCAAGGTTACAAAAAAATTTCTGCTGCACTCAAGGTTCCTAAGAGCACAGTGGCCACCATAATCCTTAAATGGAAGACGTTTGGGACGACCAGAACCCTTCCTAGAAGGTCCTGATAGCTCAGTCCGGCCAAACTGAGCTATCAGGAGAGAAGAGCCTTGGTGAGAGAGGTAAAGAAGAACCCAAAGATCACTGTGGCTGAGCTCCAGAGATGCAGTCCAGAGATGGGAGAAAGTTGTAGAAAGTCAACCATCACTGCAGCCCTCCACCAATCGGGGCTTTATGGCAGAGTGGCCCGATGGAAGCCTCTCCTCAGTGCAAGACACATGAAAACCCGCATGGAGTTTGCTAAAAAAATACCTGAAGGACTCCAAGATGATGAGAAATATATCTTGGTCTGATGAGACCAAGATAGAACTTTCTGGCCTTAATTCTAAGCGGTATGTGTGGAGAAAACCAGGCACTGCTGTCCAATACACCTGTCCAATACAGTCCCAACAGTGAAGCATGGTGGCGGCAGCATCATGCTGTGGGGGAGTTTTCCAGCTGCAGGGACAGGACGACAGGTTGCAATCGAGGGAAAGATGAATGCGGCCAAGTACAGGGATATCCTGGACGAAAACCTTCAGAGTGCTCAAGACCTCAGACTGGGCCGAAGGTTCACCTTCCAACAAGACAATGACCCTAAGCACACAGCTACAATAACTCCGTGACTGTTCTTGAATGGCCCAGCCAGAGCCCTGACTTAAACCCAATTGAGCATCTCTGGAGAGACCTGAGAATGGCTGTCCACCAACGTATACCATCCAACCTGACAGAACTGGAGAGGATCTGCAAGGAGGAATGGCAGAGGATCCCCAAATCCAGGTGTGAAAAACTTGTTGCATCTTTCCCAAAAAGACTCATGGCTGTATTGGATCAAAACGGTGCTTCTACTAAATACTGAGCAAAGGGTCTGAATACTTAGGACCATGTGATATTTCAGTTTTTCTTTTTTAATAAATCTGCAAAAATGTCAACAATTATGTGTTTTTCTGTCAATATGGGGTGTTGTGTGTACATTAATGAGAGAAAAAAATGAACTTAAATGATTTTAGCAAATGGCTGCAATATAACAAAGAGTGAAAAATTTAATAGGGTCTGAATACTTTTTGTACCCACTGTATTTATAATATAAAAAAATATTAAACTGTATTAAAGATTTTGTAGGCATATTGTGTAGTTGTGCTTGTAGAGGCTGTTTTTGTGCAGGCTGTCATAGAAATTAATTATGAAGAAGATTAAGAGAGAGAGAGAAGAGAGAAACAACTAAATATTAATAACTGTTTATGTTTTAGTCAATGTATGCTTTTTCCTGTCAGCTTTTTATTTTGCATATAAAACCCGTCTCTAAATACACAATGTTGGCGTCCTTTTACAGGAAACCCTTTGAAGTTACATAAACACTGCTAAAAGTGATACACATGTAAGCATATATTGTCTGAGCTGTAATACACCCCACCCCCGCTTTTTGATTTTTTTGTTTATAAATGCTTTTTTTTTTGTATAGCTCAGGCCCTGTGCTCTAGCACCCTGCAGACATTTTTGGCTGTTTCCACTAGATTGCAGCAAATACTGGAAAAAAAAAAGTTTGTATTTTTTTAATGTCATTTCTGCCAACCCAAGTCTTCCCATATACAGTGGTATAAATGCAAATGCAGTGTCACAAAATTATTTTCCAGTGTTTGCTGACATATGCTGGAAACAGCCCAAACTGTCTGCAGGGTGCTAGAGCACACAGGGCCTGATTTATACAACAAAAAAAGAGAAAAGAATTTATAACCAAAAAAAAAAAAAAATTACAGCTCAAATTACAGGTTATTACAGCTCAGACAACATGTACTTACATGTTTATCACTTTTAGCAGTGTTTTATGTAACTTCAAAGGGTTTCCTGTAAAATTACACCAAAATTGTGTATTTAGAGACCACTGTATGTGGGTATGCCCTTACGAAAAATAACCATGGTTTTATTGTAGTAAAAGTGTAGTAACCATGTTTTTTTGGACAATTGATTACCATTTATATAACCACAGTTTTACCACAAATACCATGGTTAAACTATAGTTAGAGTAGCAAAACCATGGTTAATTTGTGGTTACCATGGTTTAACTACAATAACCATGGTTTTTTGGTTTTATTTGTAGTAAAACCATGGTTCATTTTCGTAAGGGTGGGAAGCTTTGGGTCGGCCAAATCCAGGCGGAAATGGTCCCAGAGTAATTTAGTGTAAATAAGTTACTTTGTGTAAAATGATATGCTTTCAAACAGCACCACATATGAGGTCAGAGCTCCTCCACAGACATTTAAATTTTAAAATATATACTTGAGGACGTCATTAAAATATTTTCCTCATATTTTGATGGTTTAATCGCCAAATATCCCCCCCCGCCCTGCCCCGGACATCATCATACAAACATGTTGATAGGCCTAATATACAATACAATTATCAATTGTTTAAATTTGCACGGTTGGCTTTGTTTGTACAGCGATATTTGCAGTGTCAGGGTTTACCTCAGCCAGCGTGAGCGCACGGTGACGTCACCGCGCAGCTAGTCTCGTGTGTTTACGTGGAGAAACATGGCGGCCACTGTGAGTGTGACAGCTAAGCCCGAATAAAACCCAGCGAAAAGCCAGAGGATTTGCCGTCCGAGCCGAAGCGGACACACATGTCAGCGGTCCGCGTTCACTGTTAGGCGTGTGCGTGTGCGTGTGGAGCTTTAATGACGCGCGTGTGTCCGTGTTTAAGCCGCAGGAACCGCAGAGATGATGGAAGACGAGGAGCGACAGAGGAAACTGCAGGCCGGCAAAGCCAAGGTGAGATTTACCTCACATTTATCTCATCTTTACCTGTCTGCTGTCGTTTACCTCAGAATATACTTCTCGCCTGAGATTTGCCTAAACTTTACCTCATTGCTGTAGTTTAACGCCCATCTCAGTTCAGCCAACAGCTGTCATTTACCCCACTGACATCTGTGATTTAACTCAAGTACCCCTCTGTTACCCCACTGCTGTCATTTACCCCATTGACATCTGTGATTTAACTCAAGTACCCCTCTGTTACCCCACTGCTGTCATTTACCCCATTGACATCTGTGATTTAACTCAAGTACCCCTCTGTTACCCCTCTGTTACCCCACTGCTGCCATTTACCTCAGGAAATTACTGATATTTGATATCACATTTGCCCTGTATTTGCCTCTACTGCCTCATTTACCTCAGAATATAATTCTAGCCTGAGATTTACCTAAAGTTTACCTCAGTGCTGTACTTTACCTTAACGCACATCTCTGAGATTCAACCAACAGTTGTCATTTACCTCACATTTGCCTCACATTTTACCTCACATTTGCCTCTATTTTACCTCACATTTGCCTCACATTTTACCTCACATTTGCCTCCATTTTACCTCACATTTGCCTCCATTTTACCTCACATTTGCCTCTATTTTACCTCACATTTGCCTCTATTTTACCTCACATTTGCCTCTATTTTACCTCACATTTGCCTCACATTTGCCTCTATTTTACCTCACATTTGCCTCACATTTGCCTCTATTTTACCTCACACCTCACATTTGCCTCACATTTGCCTCACATTTTACCTCACATTTGCCTCTATTTTACCTCACATTTGCCTCTATTTTACCTCACATTTGCCTCTATTTTACCTCACATTTGCCTCACATTTTACCTCACATTTACTTCACATTTGCCTCACATTTGCCTCACATTTGCCTCTATTTTACCTCACATTTGCCTCACATTTGCCTCTATTTTACCTCACATTTGCCTCACATTTGCCTCTATTTTACCTCACATTTGCCTCACATTTACCTCACATTTACTACTCCACATTTGCCTCTATTTTACCTCACATTTGCCTCACATTTACTTCACATTTGCCTCTATTTTACCTCACATTTGCCTCACATTTTACCTCACATTTACTTCACATTTGCCTCTATTTTACCTCACATTTGCCTCACATTTGCCTCACATTTTACCTCACATTTGCCTCTATTTTACCTCACATTTGCCTCTATTTTACCTCACATTTACCTCACATTTTACCTCACATTTGCCTCACATTTGCCTCTATTTTACCTCACATTTGCCTCAGATTTTACCTCACATTTACTTCACATTTGCCTCTATTTTACCTCACATTTACTTCACATTTGCCTCACATTTGCCTCACATTTGCCTCTATTTTACCTCACATTTGCCTCTCTATTTTACCTCACATTTGCCTCACATTTGCCTCTATTTTACCTCACATTTGCCTCACATTTGCTTCACATTTGCCTCTATTTTACCTCACATTTACTTCACATTTGCCTCACATTTGCCTCACATTTGCCTCTATTTTACCTCACATTTGCCTCACATTTGCCTCTATTTTACCTCACATTTGCCTCACATTTGCCTCTATTTTACCTCACATTTGCCTCACATTTTACCTCACATTTACTTCACATTTGCCTCTATTTTACCTCACATTTGCCTCACATTTACTTCACATTTGCCTCTATTTTACCTCACATTTGCCTCTACATTTACCTCACATTTACTTCACATTTGCCTCTATTTTACCTCACATTTGCCTCACATTTGCCTCTCACATTTTACCTCACATTTGCCTCTATTTTACCTCACATTTACCTCTCTATTTTACCTCACATTTTACTCTCACATTTGCCTCACATTTGCCTCACATTTGCCTCTTTTACCTCACATTTGCCTCACATTTTACCTCACATTTACTTCACATTTGCCTCTATTTTACCTCACATTTGCCTCACATTTGCCTCACATTTTACCTCACATTTGCCTCTATTTTACCTCACATTTGCCTCTATTTTACCTCACATTTACCTCACATTTTACCTCACATTTGCCTCACATTTGCCTCTATTTTACCTCACATTTGCCTCTATTTTACCTCACATTTGCCTCACATTTGCCTCACATTTGCCTCACATTTGCCTCTATTTTACCTCACATTTGCCTCACATTTGACCTCACATTTGCCTCACATTTGCCTCTATTTTACCTCACATTTGCCTCACATTTGCCTCACATTTGACCTCACATTTGCCTCACATTTGACCTCACATTTGCCTCACATTTGCCTCTATTTTACCTCACATTTGCCTCACATTTGCCTCACATTTTACCTCACATTTGCCTCTATTTTACCTCACATTTGCCTCTATTTTACCTCACATTTACCTCACATTTTACCTCACATTTGCCTCACATTTGCCTCTATTTTACCTCACATTTGCCTCTATTTTACCTCACATTTACTTCACATTTGCCTCACATTTGCCTCACATTTGCCTCTATTTTACCTCACATTTGCCTCACATTTGCCTCACATTTGCCCTCACATTTGCCTCACATTTGCCTCACATTTGCCTCTTTTACCTCACATTTGCCTCACATTTGCCTCTATTTTACCTCACATTTGCCTCTATTTTACCTCACATTTGCCTCACATTTTACCTCACATTTACTTCACATTTGCCTCACATTTGCCTCACATATGCCTCTATTTTACCTCACATTTGCCTCACATATGCCTCTATTTTACCTCACATTTGCCTCTATTTTACCTCACATTTGCCTCACATTTGCCTCACATTTGACCTCACATTTGACCTCACATTTGCCTCACATTTGCCTCACATTTGCCTCACATTTGCCTCACATTTGCCTCACATTTGCCTCTATTTTACCTCACATTTGCCTCACATTTGCCCTCACATTTGCCTCACATTTGCCTCACATTTGACCTCACATTTGCCTCACATTTGCCTCACATTTGCCTCTATTTTACCTCACATTTGCCTCACATTTGCCTCACATTTGCCTCTATTTTACCTCACATTTGCCTCACATTTGCCTCACATTTGCCTCTATTTTACCTCACATTTGCCTCACATTTGCCTCACATTTGCCTCTACATTTACCTCATTTGCCTCTATTTTTGCCTCCTCACATTTGCCTCTATTTTGCCTCACATTTGCCTCTATTTTACCTCACATTTGCCTCTATTTTTCCTCACATTTGCCTCTATTTTGCCTCACATTTGCCTCTATTTTACCTCACATTTGCCTCTATTTTTCCTCACATTTATCTCTATTTTACCTCACATTTGCCTCTATTTTGCCTCACATTTGCCTCTATTTTACCTCACATTTGCCTCTATTTTTCCTCACATTTGCCTCTATTTTACCTCACATTTATCTCTATTTTACCTCACATTTAGCTCTATTTTACCTCACTGCTGTCATTTACCTCGTCATTTATCTCTATTTTACCTCACATTTGCCTCTATTTTACCTCACATTTATCTCTATTTTACCTCACTGCTGTCATTTACCTCAGATTTAGCCTCTATTTTACCTCACATTTGCCTCTATTTTTCCTCACATTTGCCTCTATTTTACCTCACATTTGCCTCACATTTGCCTCTATTTGCCTCACATTTGCCTCTATTTTTTCCCTCACATTTGCCTCTATTTTTCCTCACATTTCTATTTTGCCTCTATTTTTCCTCACATTTATCTCTATTTTACCATTTCACATTTACCTCTATTTTATCTCTATTTTCACATTTGCCTCTATTTTACCTCACATTTGCCTCTATTTTACCTCACATTTGCCTCTATTTTACCTCACATTTATCTCTATTTTACCTCACATTTGCCTCTATTTTACCTCACATTTGCCTCTATTTTACCTCACATTTACCTCTATTTTACCTCACATTTAGCTCTATTTTACCTCACTGCTGTCATTTACCTCGTATTTAGCTCTATTTTACCTTACATTTACCTCCTATTTAGCTCTATTTTGCTTCACATTTGCCTCTATTTTACCTCACATTTAGCTCTATTTTACCTCACTGTCGCCATTTACCTCATTTAGCCTCTATTTTACCTTACATTTACCTCCTATTTAGCTCTATTTTACCTTACATTTACCTCATATTTTACCTCACTGTCGTCATTTACCTCAGTACAAACCTGACATAAGAGGCAAATTTGAGTTAAATCACACATTTAACTCTGTTTTCGTTTACCTCAGAATTTCTAATTTCTGAAATTTACCTCAGATTTACGTATTTACTTCACATTGTGTCATTTATCTGTGGTTTAACTACATATACCCCGCTTTCGTGTGACATTTACCTCCTTGTAAATCATTGTTGTCAGAAAGAACAGGAATCATGGATGACAGCAGGTTTATTCCTGCTCATTTATTGGGAAAATCTTATTAAAGTAGCCAAAATGATATTTAGTGTCTCATTCATTGACAAACATAAACGTTCCCTGTGTTATCTAGAGTTTTGCAGTGGTAAATACGGCTTGAGAGGACGATTGTGCAGTTTTTAACTAGGAAACTCATATTTTTGATGACTCTGATAGCACGTGAAGGCAGCCTAACTCTTCATGAGTTTGAGTTTGGGAGCTTTATGCACTTTGTCATGCAGTGAGCTCTCGTGTATTAATATATGATGAAGACATCTGATGGTTGAGCAGGTAAAGCCGTGTCGTTGACTGCAGTTACAGGATGAAGTCAAGACTTTCTCTGCTGTTGGCTGAGAGCATGTGGATGGGCTTGAGAGACTGGATTTTCCAGCGATTGCTAAACAGGATCTCTGTCATTGCACAGATCTCTCTCTCAGAGACGTCAGGTCACTGTAACCTGCTGGAGCGTGTCAGGACCGAGCACAGAGCCCTTGACTCCCTCAAGCTACGTCTACATTAATACATTTGATAATGCCGCTTACGTTTCACACTAGCATTTTCAAGCATTATCCAGAAATATCCTCGTCAACACTTAAAACATCGGAAAATGCTAAAAATGCTATCATACAGTCAGTTCATAATGTTCTCATGCTACTCTGTCTTTTTTTTTTTTTTTTTTTTTTTTTTTTTAGCAAAATATGTTTTGATGCTAATGTGAGGACATTTTCTGCCATCTTTGCAGGAATGCAATATGAAAATTATTCAAAGCAACATTTATCACACAGCAGCCACATATAGAGCTGAAATCTCCAAATTCTGTTCTTTTAAACTTTCTTGACTCTGTTTTAATCGGTAAGTTAAATGCTGTTGATATTTAAAGTCACGCCCCTACCAAAAATGACCACGCCCCCTATATTGATAGCCCCGCCCCCAAATTCACAAACACGCTATGCAGCACAGGCTCCTCCCCCCTCATGAGTGGACACGCCCCTTACTGCTGATTGGCTGTAGGTGTGTTTTAGTGCCGATCCAACAGCGTTTCTCTTGTACAAACTAAAATTTTTCTTATCGTCATTTAGTTTCATTAACCTGATGTACCAAGCTAAACTGAAATTAAAATTAATAAGAACTATACAGGCAAATAATAGCAAATAGTAATAATAGCAGTGATAATAGCAAAACCTTTAAAAAAATGCAGAATTACTAAAACTTTTAACTAAAATTAAAA
>JAGHMJ010000035.1:2781151-2791151 GCA_018749465.1 Paracanthobrama guichenoti | reverse complement strand
GGAGGTGTTTATACTCGACGCGCTCGTCCGTTTGGGGAAGTGTTTATACTCGACGTGCTTGTCCGTTTGGAGAGGTGTTTATACTCAACGTGCTCGTCTGTTTGGGGAGGTGTTTATACTCGACACACTTGTCTGTTTGGAGAGGTGTTTATACTCAACATGCTCGTCCGTTTGGAGAGGTGTTTATACTCGACGCGCTCGTCTGTTTGGGGAGGTGTTTATACTCGACGCACTCGTCTGTTTGGGGAGGTGTTTATACTCGACGCACTCGTCTGTTTGGGGAGGTGTTTATACTCGACGCGCCGCGTCCGCTTGGGGAAGTGTTTATACTCGACGTGCTCGTCCGTTTGGAGAGGTGTTTATACTCGACGTGCTCGTCTGTTTGGGGAGGTGTTTATACTCGACACACTTGTCTGTTTGGAGAGGTGTTTATACTCGACATGCTCGTCCGTTTGGAGAGGTGTTTATACTCGACGCGCTCGTCTGTTTGGGGAGGTGTTTATACTCGACGCACTCGTCTGTTTGGGGAGGTGTTTATACTCGACGCGCTCGTCCGTTTGGGGAAGTGTTTATACTCGACGCGCTTCGCCTGTTTGGAGACGTTTATACTCGACAGCTTCGTCTGTTTGGGGAGGTGTTTATACTCGACGCGCCGTCCGCTTGGGGAAGTGTTTATACTCGACGCGTTCGTCCGTTTGGGGAGGTGTTTATAATCTATGCGCTCGTCCGTTTGGAGAGGTGTTTAAACTCGACGCGCTCGTCTGTTTGGAGAGGTGTTTATACTCGACGTGCTCGTCCGTTTGGAGAGGTGTTTATACTCGACGTGCTCGTCTGTTTGGGGAGGTGTTTATACTCGACGCGCTCGTCTGTTTGGGGAGGTGTTTATACTCGACGCGCTCGCCCGTTTGGGGAAGTGTTTATACTCGACGCGCTCGCCATTGTGCTATTCTCTGAAACGACAGGAGAGCAACTCAGAGTAATTGCTCTATAAACCATCAGGAAACAGTGGTGAGAAGAAGTAAAGTACACGCGTGACAAAACCACACTACGAAAGAATCGTGTAAACTCAGTATTACTTGTGGTATTAGAACATAATATATGGATGGGAGAACATGTATACAACTAAATTAACCATCTCTTAAACATTTTATAATTTCTCTAAACATTTTCAATTAGTTTTGTGAACTTTTTTATTAAACATGGATCTTTATTTTCATTAAAAGGACTTATTTCTGCTATTGTTGGCTCATTTTGTAAATATCAGCACTGATTTAGACAAGCACACTGTGTGCCGGTGTGATGAGATGTCGTGCTCGGACAGATTTGCCTCAAACTCGTGCATCTTCGGTTGCGGAGCCGCGCGGAAATGTAATATATTTCTCTCCTTGTCCTTATTTTAAATAGGTCATAAAAAAAAATCTATAATTATCGATATCGACCCATATGAAACACTTATATCGTGATACAGTTTTCAGCCATATTGCCCAGCCCTACGTGGAAACCAGGAGAAACCATGAACATGAACACACAAGTTATAGAAGGCATTTCACTCCATGGATTTAATGTTGTAACACTAACTGTAACCATGGGATTGTGGCAGAAATAGTCGAATGCTTTTACATTATTCATCTTAGAACCTTTAAAAGTGAAATTCAAGCACTTTTCAAGGACTTCACACTTTTTCCAGCACTTCAAACCTCTAAATATTAGGGCTGGGTAAAATGTTCTTGATTTTAATCGATTCTCATTTTCACGAACCGATATCGATTCTTAAATCCCAGGAATCGATTAGTCCTGTTTTCATTTGATGAATGAACGGGAACATTGTAGCGCCTTCCATTCATTAAATCACAATAATCTTTGTGCTTTTTTTTTTACTATTGATATGACACAAAGTCTCATTCAAAAACATAATTACTGTTTTGGTGCTATGGTGTGAGATCGCTCAAGGAAGCACATGAAGTGATCTTCTCTTCCGCTTTAATATCAGTTACAGCATGAAATAAACATCCCTATCATGGCTCATCTAATCGCTCTATCAGTGTTTCAGCGGCGGACAGATGTCAGTAAAACAGCTTGTAAACAATGTCACGTAGCATCACATTGACCTCAGAAAAAGTATATCCAGTGTTAGGGATGGAGCAATTACTGGTTTCACAATAAAATGTACTGCCGGTTAGTAATATCGTTTAACTGGTCCTCTTCGTTTAAGGGCCACACTTGGCTTCTTCGTGGTCAAAAGTAACTTTTTTCCCCCCCAGGAAAACCAATGTAATTTATTTGAGTTCAATAATATTTTTTGAGGGTATTTTATGATACAATGCAATATTTATAAAAAAAATTATTCGCTGTTTTTCCCCATTAAAAATGAATTATTTTTCAATTAAAACAGTATTTCCATGTTAAAATAGAGACAAGGCATTCAAAATCCAATTTTCTGAAGGTAGATTAGTGCCGTTTGGTAGGAGTAAAACAAGAAAAACTGATGTAATGCCCTGTTATGACCACTAGATTCCTGTGGCTTATACATTCTCTAGTGTTTTTAGACTTATTACAAGCGTATAAGTACTTATTTTTATTAAGTTGTGGATTTGGATTTATACAAAGACTTCTTTTTGTCAAGGTTTAGATTTTTTTATGTTGATTTGAAGTGTCAGTTTTTGCATTAATTTTACTACATTCAAACCTGAGCAGAGAGAATTTTTTGAACATACTCACCTAAAGGATTATTAGGAACACCTGTTCAATTTCTCATTAATGCAATTATCTAATCAACCAATCACATGGCAGCTGCTTCAGGGGTGCATTTAGGGGTGTGGTCCTGGTCAAGACAATCTCAACATCAAAAGTCAATAAAATGTAACAAAAATTAACAGGTATGTTTCATCACAGCATAATAATCTTTTAACCTCTTATTTGAGACTTTTGGCTCAATTATTGACCTGAGAGGGCCAGAGTGTTCAAATTTAATTATCATTAAAACCGCGTTTGATTATAACTCGTGATTATAAGTCCTGTCCAGCCAGCATCAGTCAGGCGCAGACGCAGCGCACATGCTGTGTTTTGAATGAGAAGACATGGCAGAAGGCGGTGACCACGCCGGGAGGTTTCTCAGGACCAAATCTGAGGTGTGCTCATATTTTGGCTTTTACAAAAGTCCTGAGGGAAACTCAATCGAAGATGGAACATGCACAAAGAACGTCGCTGTAATAATGCAAACACAAACACTAGACTTTGACCTCAATACACTAACGTTAAAACTACGGCTGGGAAATAATAACGTGAAGCTTGAGCCAAAGACGAACGAACAAGTTAGGACTAGGGTGACGTTTAAGGGATGATAATGCATATTCATTGTACACTTATCACACAGATTACCACATACATAAATACGGGGACATATTGAATTGAGATTAATGTTTTAAATCTTCCCCGTATATAGTCCATTGTGTACTGTGTACTTCACAATTGTCCAGACAAGATGATCACAAGAAGTTATAGTAATAATTATAGTAGCGTTAATAGTAAAGTCCTCTGATTTAATTTTCAATACAATCAAAAACAGAGACGCAAGACGCATTAATGAAGCGAGAGCGCGCGTCTGTAGTGATGCATGCGCTGTTATAATGCGTTGCCATTGACGACGGCCATTCTAAGGAAGGAATCCCACAGAATAGACTCTTCCTTAATAAAGTGCATAGAGCTGCTTGTTTCATCTGTTGATCAAATATAAAACTTGTTAATTTGAACAAAACTGTGATAATATTGATAATCGTGATCATTTGGGTCACTATAATCGTGATATGAATACCGTTTCATCCCTAGTCTGAGTTTATCATCATTACTGCAGTCTTCAGTGTCACATGATCCTTCAGGAATCCCTCTCAGATGAGGATTTGAGCTCAAGACACATTTATGATTATTATCAGTGTTTGACCGCTAGTGTATATAACCAATAAAACTGGCAGATTTTTATTAAGCGCCCCACTTATCAGTCCAGCACTCGTCATTTATCATCATTAACCACACACTAGATGATCAATTCTAATGGTTCTGCCCTTCATCAGATGCTATTAGTCTGCACATAATAAGCTGTTGTGTTGGGTTATTCCGGGCTGGACGGTCTCTAGATTACACTGGATGTAGGTCAGACGTTCATGCATCGGTGTAATTAGCCGTGATCCTCACTAAAGGAAATGAGAACGGGCCGCCATGGCCAGTCGTGCGTTTGTGCCGATGCTGGGGATGGTGTGTGTTTCTTGCAGAAACAGCGATCCGTTCGTTTTAAAAGTGTGTCGGTCTTGATTAGTGACCCAGTAACACTGAAGACTCAATTATGTGCACTTAATTGCATATGCGACCTCATTTTGTTTTCTTTTTTCAGCCTGAGAGTGAAGTCTCCACGACGGCTGAAGACTGTTCGTCTGAGGTAAGATCATCTGCGTGTGTGTTTAACGGGTAAAGCCTTCAGCTGAGTGAGCGGCTGGTTTTGTTAAGGATGTGGATGGTTTATGATGCAGCAGCACAAAAGCGAGACCCAGAAACCTTCACCGTTCGCTTGTGCTCAGAGCATCATGTGACCTGCCGGTTGCCAGGCAGTGAAGTCTCAAAAATCCTGCCGGAAATTTCTGACCGGCCTTGAATAGAGCAAAGTTTCACAGCTGCTTCACTGGAGCGATCGGTGATCAGGAAGATGATATTAAATATCAGATCACAGATGAATCCATAACCAGATGATTAAACTGAGTGAATCTCTCCTAACCTGGCCAAGACGGGACTCATAGTTTAATATAAATAGAGCTGCTTCTGTTCTATCTATTTCACTTATTCATTCATTTAAGCATTTAGGCATTTCCTCCAATTATCAATACAAACATTTTATTTATTCATTCATTCATTCATTTCATTAAACACATTTATCCTCAATTACCAACACAAACATATATTTATCTACTTATTAATTTATTTTCTATAAGCACATTTGCTCAATTATCAATACAAAAAACTATTCATTCATTCATTCATTCATTCATTTATACAAAACTATATATGTCTTTATTATATATATATATAATGTATGTATGTTTTATTTTGTATATTAGGATTTGTTGGACTGTGACATTATTCTCATTTCATTGGCATTTAGTTAAATACATTTTCTTAAAGTACAAATATGATTGAAATAAAAGTTAAAATAAGATTAAATAACAGGAAAACACTGAATCTAATAAGAGTCGGCATCTGCTCCTCTTGCAGAATTTGGATGATAATAATCATGGAAATAATCATAAAGGTCATAAAAATAGGCGTCGTTATTTCCTTCGTGTGAAATATAATCGTTTCGTCTTCATTTGGGGGTAAATGATGTCATGTTTTTGTGCAATGCTGGACATATGTGTGCATGTTGTGTTTGATGTGTCGTGTTGTGAACTGACAGGTAAATGGATTCCCGGAGAGGACAGGAAGTGATTTGCCATCGTCCCGTGTGATCGGGGTACAGTAGTTCCCTCGCTGCACCGCTCGCTCTTCTTCCTCCTAACGCACTAACCTCTCTTTCCTGTTTCCTCTCATCTCTGAGGCTCAGCGGCTCTGGATATGCTAATGCGGAGGCCGCGCGGTGGCATTTTAACAGCACTCACTCAAATCACGGCTGCTTGGCATTTTGTTGGGTGTATATTATGTTGGTGGAGGGGGGCGTGTAAAGGGCAAATAAGCTGCTTATATAAGAGATTCAGCCTTTACAGGGGCTGAGGCCGCGTGTCCACCGAAGCGCTCTTACGAAAACGCTTTCAGTTGAGCTCAAGCTCCATCAAAGTGTTGCTAGCGTCTGATTTTGTTTCAGATGTAATGTAAAGTTTTGGCGATTGGGCACTGTGGTATTAGTCCCGCCCCTCCTCCACTGTCATTGGACGGCTGGGTAAAATGCGCAAACTACACTAGCATTAGGAAAAATACCGCTCTTGTGGACACACGGCCTAAAAACACCAACAGAACGGAGAAAGAATAGAGAAAAGTGTTATGTCACTATAATTAAGATGCTGTTATACATTTTTATTATTAAAAATATTTAGTATTAATACATTTTTATTTTGAATTAATTTGCATTTTGCTATTTTAATTTTAATTAACATTTGTGTGTTTTAGTCATGTTTATTTCAGTTTTAGTTTGTTATTTAGCACATCAGTATGGAGGGCCAAACTACTCAAAATTAAATAATGAATAAATGTTGAAAAAATATTAAATGCATAATTAAATTATATGGTTAATTATACCTTTATATATTTACATTTTTATCATTATTTTTGGATTGGTTTTTATTTAAGTTTGAGTTTGTGTCAATTCATTTTAAATAAAAAATGAGTGCAAACAAATACTCAAATTAAATCAAAGGTGCATCTATTAATTTGTCTGGTGATTCAATAACTAAGTGAATTATTTATGTTTTTATTAACAATTTAATCATTTAAATATTGCTAAATAAAAATAAGGATAATGAGATTTAAATAAAATAAGCTTAAGATGTTTATATCTATAATAACCCTGTGATTCATTAGAAATGCACGTTTACTAAATAAAATAATTTTTTTGATTTTATTTCAATTAACGTTTATTTAGTTTCAAGTAATGAAAATGTTTTAGTTAACTGTAATAACCCTGAGATTCAGCAGACATTTCCCAGATTATCCTGCCCGAGCTCCGGCACCATCATGAGGTTCTGGATCTGGTTCTGGTTGTGACTCTGTTCTGGTGTCTCCGGCAGGAGGAAGATCTCCAGCAGTCTGAAGCACAGATGGAGCTGGACCTCCAGAGCGGCGGTCCTCAGAGCCGGATACAGATCATGGAGGACGAGCTGGCTGCCAAGAACATGGCCGTAGAGGAGCTGAGCCGTGAGCTGGAGGAGATCCGGGCCGCCGAAGGGGTGCAGCAGGTACCTGTTCATTCAGTGACCAAGACGAGACTATAACTACATAAAAAACAGCTTTATAATGAGTGTCCAGACTTTTGGCTGGTACTGTACTATAATATACACATAAATAATATCGGCCGATATATCGATATTTTACTTTTTTTACTTCCTAATACCGGTATCGGCCCCAGAAATCCCATATCGGTCGGGCTCTAATTACAATTGAACTAAACTCAGATTTTAGTCGATCAAAACTACTGTAGATTTAGTCGACTATAACCTGACTAAAACAATTCAGCTGACTAAAATATGACGAACTAAATGGCATTTTAGTCAAAAGACAATGCCTGAAACTAAATCCGAATGTGCTGTGAATAAGAGCACCGCAGCAGGTGTGGGTCAGGCTGGATGAGTGTGTGACGGACGGACCCCTGTGAGTCTCCGCTCTTTCCCTGCGTGACTCAGACACTTTCAACAATACGAGCGCTCTTTCTTCCTGACATTGACTCCATTAGGCTGCCGAGAAAGCCACTTTCCGTCATGTAAATCTGCAGGAAAAGTGTTTTATTGAAATGTAGACGGCCCCTGCTGTTCCAGACCTGAGGAGAGTTTTCAATTACACTTCATAACAGTCAAAAAACCTAATAATCAAGACGTCACTAGCGATGCTAAAACAGTTTTTATGCTAAATATGTCACATAAAAAGTGGAGTGGAAACAAAAAATGCCTGGATGGAAATGCCAAGATGTGCATAAATTATATTCTGCACTCATTTAAGGCGAATAAACCTCATGTGACTGCCTCAGCAGAGGCTGTGATTGGATAACTGGCCTAACCAGTGGACCAATGGCGTTGCAGCATCTCAAATGTTGGTTTGGTGGCTCTGAAACAGCTGAGTCTGTGATCAGAATCATTTGCTTTAATTCCTCCAGAAGCGTCTCTGTGTGTGTGTGTGTGTGTGTGTGTCACACACACACACACACACACACACACACACACACGTTTAAATATTATAAATAAAAGGATTCCTCTCTGGAGAAGCGTTCAGTCTCTCCTCATGTAAATAGTGAATCCGCTCATGGTGCGAGCACAACTGGCTTTTAAAGGGAAGGGGAGATGAGACTCTGATTGGTTTATTGCACATTACGCCCAAAACACACCCATGACTCATTAAGAGACGAGGGACGACTAGTTAAACTAGCAGAAGTGTACTCGGACACGCCCTAAGAGCTCCTGCACCGTGAGCTCCGATCAGTGAAACAGGGCCCAAGTTCTCATCATAGCTACTCACTCTGAACCCGCTGCTGTAGTGACATCCCGTGTGTGTGTCCTCAGTTGCAGGAGTTCGAGGAAGCGCTGAAGCAGAGGGATGAAATCATCACGCAGCTCACCGCTAACATGCAGCAGGCGCGGACGGAGAAGGAGGAAGTGATGAGGGAGTTCCTGCAGCTGACCGAGCAGAGCCAGAAACTGCAGATCCAGTTCCAGCAGGTGTCAGACGCAGCATTAACTATATCTTTTATACAAATAAACTTATATATAATTATATATTATAATAGAACTTTATAATTATACAAATAACTAATGATGACTGTGATGATAGCTATAAATTACATCATGTGCTATCCTGTCGTCCTTCAGCTGCAGGCCGGCGAGATCCTGAGGAGCTCCAGCATCAGCTCCACCGCCGCAGATCTTCTCCAGGCCCGTCAGCAGATCGCGCTGTACCAGCAGCAGCTGGACGAGAAGGACGCGCAGGTCAGAGGTCACCAGGAGAAGACGCAGGAGCAGCTCTCACTGATCGCGCGGCTTCAGGAGCGGCTGAGTGAAGCCCAGAGGGTGAGTGTTGTGTCCGTCTGATCAAATCATGCCAGATAATGCGATTGCTCATGGTGTTCAGCTCATGCTCACGCTTTTACACCACCAAACAAGCACCCTCTGGCATCTGGTGTGTGTGAAGCACAGGTAGGTGTTTATAATTAAAAGTGGTATTTTGGGTTCAAAATAAACTGTATCTGGCATTTCATTCAATGCTTTGTAATAATTTGATATTTATTAAGTAAGTACAGTCTGAAGCAGAAATATTTAAAAACTGAGTATACTTTTTGTATTCAGATTAATTAAATACATTAGCTGGTAATTGTGTCCTTGTTATGGAAGCTTGTTTCCACCATGGAATAAAAAATTAAAAGGTAATTTATCTCACAGAGACAAATAGAGACAAATAAACTTCAACTTCAACTTCACAATTCAGACACAATGAGGAATGAACAGAAAGTCAGAACGGTGCGATATAAACTTGCAATTGTGAGAAAAATAAATGGGAATTTTTGATTCACAATTGTGAGGAAAAGGTGCATTTGCGAGTTTTATAAAGCACGAATTGTGTGATTTTTATACATTTGCAGTTGTGAGAATAATAGTGAGAATTGATTAAAAGTCGTAATTTCCTTTTTATGCAATTTAATCTCTGTTTTCTCTCCATTGTCAAAGGAAATTAAATACAGCTTGAAATAAAAACTTGCTGTTTCTCTGAATAAAAATATTATTGCGAGATTTTATTTCACAGTTTGGATTTTCTCGCAACGAGGAATGAGAAAATAGTCTAAATTGAGTTTATAGAATTGATATAAACTGAACACATGGCAGAATGAAGTGATATAAAACGTCACAATTACCTTTTCTATTTATTTTCTGTGGTTGAAGCGAGCTTCCTTATCTTGTGCCCTCCAAGTGAACCGTGTGACGCTGACAGAATAGTGTGATCTCAGGTTTCTCTCCACTGTCTAAGGGAATTAAATACAACTTGTTTGAATTCAAATCATGCGGTTTCTGTGTCATCAGGTCCGCACACAAGCCGAAGAATCGTCTGCGGAGAGTTTACGAGAAAAGGACCTGCTGAACAGCGAACAGCAGCAGCGTCTGATCTCAGAGCATCTGCAGTCGATAACACAGCTCCAGGATCAGCTTCTGACATCCAAACAACAAGCGGAAGAAGTTAACAAACGTCTGGCCGCCAAAACACAAGAGCTGGACGACTGCGAGCGAGAGCTGTCTGTGTCCAAACAACAAGCGGAAGAAGCGAACAAACG
>JAGHMJ010000035.1:2766151-2776151 GCA_018749465.1 Paracanthobrama guichenoti | reverse complement strand
CTAAACCACAGATGTGTGTGTGTGTGTGTGTGTGTGTGTGTGTGTGAGATTGGCTCATCTGAACACTTCTCTTAGATGATTGTTTCATCAGATAAAGACTCACAAGATGTCCAGGCGGAAACCTCGCACTGATTAGAATGTGAGATTAGTGGCACCAAGCGGATTAGAAAGTGTTTCATTTTATTTTATTGTTTAATTTTTTTATTTAAAATAAATAATTGATTTTAATTTAATATCTTAAAATGTAATTAGTATGTTTGAATTTGATTTATTGTATTATTTTAATTTATTTTAATTTTCCATTTTTATGATTTCATTTGTAAATTTATTGAATAATTTAATAAATAATGAATTTTTATAATTAATATGAATATTTTAGTTTATTTTATTTAAAATGTATATTTTATTTATTTTATTATTTTTATTTAAAATAAACAATTTATTTTAATTTAACATTTTTAATATTTAATTAGTATTATATTTATTTTATGAATGTGAGATTAGTGGCACCAAACAAAGTGTCAGGTTTTCCTACTGCCTTTTCTCTGCCCGACCTCCCGTCATTGGTCAGTCAAAGCGATAGTCCCGCCCACAGACTCCCGCCATTGGTCGAGTCTGAAATGCCGTGCCATCATGAGGTGAGGTGTGGCGACTCCTTCACCTGTGCTCTCTGTGTCTGCAGGAGGAGTGTCGTCTGCAGCTGGAGGCTCAGCGCATCAGCCTGACGCAGATTCACGCCGCGCAGCTCGAGCTGCTCCGGGAGAGCCTGTCAGCGCAGACGCTCAGCCGAGAGCGGGAGCTGCGGGACGCACACGAGCGGGAGCTGAAGCAGCTGGGGGTCAACGGTCAGCCCGCAGGTCAGTGGGACGGCCCCAGTGTTTCAGATCTATTATTGAGAGACCCTTCAGCATGAAAGAGAGACTCTGTTTAACCCACACTCATGAAAGAATTATGGGTAACGGTATCAGCAAAGATTATGATGCTATTGCGGGTAGGCATGTTATAAATCAGGCAGGATTTTGGCAGCTAAACTCCTGTAAGCTAAAGCATTGTCTTGAAGTCGCCCTGAGATTCATTTATCAACACATTTGCATGTTCGGGGTTCTCTGATGGTCATGTGGTCACATGACATAAAATATTTATTTAGGTTATTTAATTTGTTTTTGTTTTTATTTAAAATAAGTCATTAATTTGTCTATATTAACATTTGTATAGTTTAATTAGTATGTTTTATTTTAATTTAATTTTTTACTTTATTTTCTTTAAAACAAATAATTAATTTTAATGTAACATTTTTATTATTCATTTATTCACAAGTGTTTGTTTGACATTTTTGTGTGATTTAATTAGTTTTATTATTTTATTTTATTTAAAACAATTTATTTTTCATTATTTAGTGTTTTATTTTTTATTTGATTTGATGGTTTTTATTTAGAAAATATAATAAATTATGAGTTATTATTTGTTGTTATTATTACACTAACCAAGTTTATAATGTTTAATCAAAATAGCATAATTTAATAATATAATCCCATACAGTGAATTAAATACGTGGATCTTGATGGCCTCGAATCGAAGGATCGGATGATTCGTATTGAATGAGTCGGTGTTAAAACAGATTCACATAATGAATCATTTGAGATCAAAACTGAAGTCCAAACACAGATTCGTTCTCCGAGCCGCTGTATAATAGCAGATCTACACACACCTGTGACAACCGCGTCGGTGGTGTGTGTCTCTCTCCTGTGCGGCTCTTTCTCTGCAGTGTCTGTATGAAGTGTATTCTCTGCTCCTGCAGAGCCGAGCGAGCCGAGCGTCCAGCAGCTGAAGTCGGAGTTTCAGGAGTGTTCGGCGCAGCTGGAGGAGAGACACCGTCAGGAGATCGAGCGACTGAAGAGCTACTACCAGCAGCAGATGGAGGAGACGCAGGAGCGCTTCACCGCCGAGATCCTCCTGCTCCAGCAGAGACTGCAGGAGCTCACGGGAGCGGAGGAGCTGTTCAGGTTCATCCGTTCTCCCGCTGACATCACGCACTACAGCAAACAATAGATCATCACACTAGAGTGTGGGGTAGTCTAGTAGGGTAAACTAGTGCACTTTAGAGTGATTTACTCTATTAAAATGCATTCATAATGCCCTCAAGATATATATTTATATATATCATATGCCAAAAATACCTATCTATATCATTTAATGTACTTAATCAATATCACACAAAGAGTTGCGTTTTTTTTCTCTCCAGATATCAGCATGGTTACAAACGTGATATTGATTTTATAAAACAAGTAATTCATATTAAATAACTTACGTTTTAGATACAATTTTGCCTGTTTTTCGCCCCAAAAAGAAAATGGTTTGAAGCAAAGTCATAGGACGGTTTTGCGTCTCTGAGACACATGGACGGCGTCTTGTTACTGAATGAACGAATCATTTGAGTGAATGATTCAATGACTCACTCATTAAGACGGTCAAATGCTTCGTTCCTGAAGGAATCATCCATTTGAACGAATCAGTTGAGTGAATGATTCAATGACTTACTCATTAAGATGGTCAAATGCTTCGTTCCTGAATGAATCAGCCATTTGAATGAATCATTTGAGTGAATGATTCAATGACTCGCTCATTAAGACGGTCAAAGGCTTTGTTCCTGAATGAATCAGCCGTTTGAATGAATCGGTTGAGTGAATGATTCAATGACTCGCTCATTAAGACGGTCAAATGCTTCGTTCCTGAATGAATCCGACAGTTTTAATGAATCATTTGAGTGAATGATTCAATGACTCACTCATTAAGACGGTCAAATGCTTCGTTCCTGAATGAATCAGTCGTTTGAATGAATCGGTTGAGTGAATGATTCAATGACTCACTCATTAAGACAGTCAAATGCTTCGTTCCCGAATGAATGAATCAGCTGTTTGAATGAATCGGTTGAGTGAATGATTCAATGACTCACTCATTAAGACGGTCAAATGCTTCGTTCCCGCATGAATGAATCAGCTGTTTGAATGAATCGGTTGAGTGAATGATTCAATGGCTCACTCATTAAAACGGAATCATCCGTTTGAACTCATTTTTTTTTTTTTTTATTATTACAAGATATCAGTATTTAACATTTTATGTTTAAAACATTATCATATTATTCAGCAGGTTAAACTCATTCATGTCCCTCTGAGCTCATTAAACCTGTGTCTGTGTAAATGATCTAAATCCACTTCAGAGGCGGATACTGATCTCATTCGTTGGTAACAGCCTATAGTGTCTCATTATTGTAATGGAATTTATGGATTAAATGTAAGATTTTGGCACACAACATTTAATTAGGCTAGAAAAAATGGCATTATAAAGATAAAAATGCCCATTAAAGGTAAAAATCAATGTAAACTTATTGGAAAAGATGATTTCTGTGAACTGACCACCACACTGAATATGAAGAATATCAATAACTGCCAAAGGGACCAACACAATAAACACACTCTGCAAAATATTGTCTAATTATCATCTAATAAAATCCCAGAGAATATTGAGAGATCATTTTTTATCAGTATCACACACCCCTACTTGTCATGTAATCTGAGGGGTTCGGCTGAGGCTCTTCCTTCATTAATGCCGTCGTTGATGGAGTACTTAAAGTCAGAGTTTCTCTGTGGGGCGTTTTTAACTTTTCAATTGCTGTCAGTTTGACATTTACACACTAAAGGCTGAAAACAAAAGGCCTCCTGGGTCATAATTCAGCCCAACCCTTCCAGCGAGCCTCTCCTCTTTAAACATTAACCGGCGCTAGAGCTCCGTCCCGCAGACGTCCGGCTGTTCGAGGCTTGTTTCTCACAGGTGTGGGTGCCTGTCTGATGGGTGTTTCTGAAGCGCTTTCATACATGATCGATGCGTTTAAACCCGCGCTCGTGTCAGAGACATCAGACTCTCAGGGCTTTCGCAGGTCTTCATTTGACCTTCCACATTCTAAGGCCTTAAAAATGTCTTAAATTGGAGCAGAAAGTCTTAAATCAATATCATGGCATTACATTAGGGCCGTATGATTTCTGTGATGCAGAAAATATGGATGAAATTGCAGAATCCGTTCATAAAAATGTAATTTACTGTATAATGTCACAGGATTTGTCACATTTTAGATGAATAAATCAGAAGTAGGTCAGACACTTTAAAGGGCCAGTTCACCCATTAATGAGAATCTTGGGATCATTTCCTAATGTCGATCTAAACCTGAAGACTTTCCTTCATCATATAAAGCCATCGAGTCTTTCTGAAGCTTTCTGAAACTGTCAGAAATCTCTTAGACTGGGTAAATCCAGCCGGCGATTTGATTTCGCCCTGCAGCTCAGGCTGGAAACCTGTACATTCATTTATCCTGCTTCTGTTACACACTTGCGGGAACCAATCACAAACTGGCTTATCCACCTGGCGCGCTATTGGTCGGGTTTAACACGATGGTGATAGAGAAGTGACGGCAAGCAGCTTTTTGTTTACATTGAACATGGCGGCCACCGAAGCGCAGCGACCAGATGATGCCGCTGTTGCTGCTGTTTTAAAAGTTTTCAAAGGCAAGTTTTCTATGAAAACAGAATAAAAACTTGCCCTGGAACAATTCCTACAAAAGAAGGATGTGTTTGCCTTACTACCGACCGGCTTAGCAAGGTACGTCACCCGGATCGTTGGTCTGATTGGGAGAAGGACTATCCAATCGCGTGCAAAGTCATTTGAGCTATGCCCGTTGATCACGTCTCTTGTGGTCTGATTGGTTGAAGGACTATCCAATCGCGTGCAGAGTCATTTGAGCTATGCCCATTGATCACGCCTCTTGTGGTCTGATTGGTTGAAGGACTATCCAATCGCGTGCAGAGTCATTTGAACTATGCCCGTTGATCACGCCTCTTGTGGTCTGATTGGTTGAAGGACTATCCAATCGCGTGCAGTCATTTGAGCTATGCCCATTGATCACGCCTCTTGTGGTCTGATTGGTTGAAGGACTATCCAATCGCGTGCAGAGTCATTTGAGCTATGCCCATTGATCACGTCTCTTGTGGTCTGATTGGTTGAAGGACTATCCAATCGCGTGCAGTCATTTGAGCTATGCCCATTGATCACGCCTCTTGTGGTCTGATTGGTTGAAGGACTATCCAATCGCGTGCAGAGTCATTTGAGCTATGCCCGTTGATCACGCCTCTTGTGGTCTGATTGGTTGAAGGACTATCCAATCGCGTGCAGAGGCATTTGAACTATGCCCGTTGATCACGCCTCTTGTGGTCTGATTGGTTGAAGGACTATCCAATCGCGTGCAGTCATTTGAGCTATGCCCGTTGATCACGCCTCTTGTGGTCTGATTGGTTGAAGGACTATCCAATCGCGTGCAGTCATTTGAGCTATGCCCATTGATCACGCCTCTTGTGGTCTGATTGGGTGAAGGACTATCCAATCGCGTGCAGAGTCATTTGAGCTATGCCCATTGATCACGCCTCTTGTGGTCTGATTGGTTGAAGGACTATCCAATCGCGTGCAGAGTCATTTGAGCTATGCCCATTGATCACGCCTCTTGTGGTCTGATTGGTTGAAGGACTATCCAATCGCGTGCAGAGTCATTTGAGCTATGCCCATTGATCACGCCTCTTGTGGTCTGATTGGGTGAAGGACTATCCAATCGCGTGCAGAGTCATTTGAGCTATGCCCATTGATCACGCCTCTTGTGGTCTGATTGGGTGAAGGACTATCCAATCGCGTGCAGAGTCATTTGAGCTATGCCCATTGATCACGCCTCTTGTGGTCTGATTGGTTGAAGGACTATCCAATCGCGTGCAGAGTCATTTGAGCTATGCCCATTGATCACGCCTCTTGTGGTCTGATTGGGTGAAGGACTATCCAATCGCGTGCAGAGTCATTTGAGCTATGCCCATTGATCACGCCTCTTGTGGTCTGATTGGTTGAAGGACTATCCAATCGCGTGCAGAGTCATTTGAGCTATGCCCATTGATCACGCCTCTTGTGGTCTGATTGGTTGAAGGACTATCCAATCGCGTGCAGAGTCATTTGAGCTATGCCCATTGATCACGCCTCTTGTGGTCTGATTGGTTGAAGGACTATCCAATCGCGTGCAGAGTCATTTGAGCTATGCCCATTGATCACGCCTCTTGTGGTCTGATTGGTTGAAGGACTATCCAATCGCGTGCAGAGTCATTTGAGCTATGCCCATTGATCACGCCTCTTGTGGTCTGATTGGTTGAAGGACTATCCAATCGCGTGCAGAGTCATTTGAGCTATGCCCATTGATCACGCCTCTTGTGGTCTGATTGGTTGAAGGACTATCCAATCGCGTGCAGAGTCATTTGAGCTATGCCCATTGATCACGCCTCTTGTGGTCTGATTGGGTGAAGGACTATCCAATCGCGTGCAGAGTCATTTGAGCTATGCCCATTGATCACGCCTCTTGTGGTCTGATTGGTTGAAGGACTATCCAATCGCGTGCAGAGTCATTTGAGCTATGCCCATTGATCACGCCTCTTGTGGTCTGATTGGGTGAAGGACTATCCAATCGCGTGCAGAGTCATTTGAGCTATGCCCATTGATCACGCCTCTTGTGGTCTGATTGGTTGAAGGACTATCCAATCGCGTGCAGAGTCATTTGAGCTATGCCCATTGATCACGTCTCTTGTGGTCTGATTGGGTGAAGGACTATCCAATCGCATGCAGAGTCATTTGAGCTATGCCCATTGTGCAGTAGAAAATACAGAGCAGACTCCCCAGACCAATGTTCAGTCTTAAATTGAGCTTGGTCTGGTGATTTCATTAAAAATATCTTCATTTGTGTTCTGAAGATGAACGAAAGCCAGTAAAATGTAATTCAACCATTAAAGCAGAGTAAACTGAAAATGTTAAATTAAAGATAAATAAATCAGATTACATTTAATTGCATGCACTGCAAAAAATCATGTTCTTCCTCAGGATTTTTGACACATTTAATGACATGAAAATGAAGAAAGGAAGTCTTGTTTTCTGAGAAATTGAACAGAATTAAGTGAGTTTGTGCTTAAAACAAGAACAAATATCTGTCATTGGGGATGAAAATTACTCAAATTTGAATTAAGTTGATTTTTATGAATACACTGGCAGATATTTGTTCTTTTTCAATCATAAAATCACTTTCCCAATATTTCTGAACTCAAACTTTGAGCTATTTTTGTAAGATTAATTAAAAAGTAATGGAGAGCTGTTCTCAAACTCTGAAGTGTCATTAACACTCACTGTGTGCTTTAGAGAACATACTGACGTGTTCCCTTCAGTTAATTCTTTAATTGGTCTTAGAAAGGTCCTTCATTAAACCTGCAGAAGCCCTGTCTGGCGTATCTCAGATGAGACGGGACTAATGTCAGGAGCGGGAGAGAGAGCTGTACTGCCCCCGGATGGACACACACGACAGATCTCAGATCTCAGGGCAGCGTCTGAACTCCTTGAGCTCTGTGCTACTCTTGGCATTGTCGTGTGTGTGTGTGTGTGTATGTGTGTGTGTGTGTGTGTGATAAACGATCGGTTGACCTCATGATCAGAGACCACATGCTGGACGTTCTTTAGGGTTTCCGCTCTTTTCAACCAATGGATTTCCATGATTTTTCTCATTTTACTCATAATTTCGGCCCGAGTTTTAAGTGTAAGCTAGACGAAGACAAACACAGAGAAGGAAAAGGAAAGATCATGTCTTGAAAGAGATTTTATCATGAATATATTCCCAAGGCATTCATCTGTCACATGGTGTCCCTTAGGGGGCGGTACTGCGCTTTCACCATCAAAACTCTCCCGGTCCTGACATTATTTATTTAAGAGCTTTGCATAAATATAAAAATCTGTGTTCTTTATAAAAATACCCATGGCGTTTTAAGATTGTATTAATGTATATGGTGAAGTACACACTGGTGAGTATGTAGTAAGACAGTATATCAGAATGGGAAATGAATGCAGTTTGTGTGCAAGTCCGGAATAGAAATCAGCCAAAATGAAACTAGAAACCAATTTTGGCCAGGTCGCACCACAACAGTTATTTGCACTCGCACAAATGCTCCCAAATACATTTCTAGGTCGCACGTCGGTTCCACCAAGGCAGTGCTGGTTAGCCAGAGCCTAGTTTCTAATCAGTTCTTTGTCTTTCCACACCCAAAGCACCAGCTCCGCCCCAGGAAAAGCGCTTCTTAAGTAGCATTGCTGGTCTAGAAGTAGTAACCGCTTGCGTCAGCGGCTGGGGGCGGGATTACCGTGACCAACAAGACCAACACAAACCTGTGACCGCCATTTTTGAATTAGCAACTAATCGAGCTAATAGCTGCTCGATTGTAATCTCTGTCTGCACAAATCACGGCGAGCTGCACGAATGCGCTGGATTCGCTGTGTTTGGATGCCGATGTAGGATCGTAAAGCCATGAGCATCAATAGTAACGCAGCACTCACCATTGCTGATGGAAGGCTTGTTCGAGATGCATGCTTTTGAATCGCTCATGCGGTACTTTGATATCATGCGTGGATCGGTCTGCGCAGCGCCGATGCATCTCGAACAAGCCTGGTGTGTGTGTGTGTGTGTGTGTGTGTGTTTCCCGCTGCCTCACTAGCGTTGCTGAGAAAGACGAGACGTGTACAGTGACGTAAGGCTCTGTGGTGGCTCTATAGCCCGTGGAAAGGCAAACCGGTTCTAGGAAGGCTCGTCAGTCAAACCAACTTCGAACTAGCACTGGCCCTGAACTAGCACTGGCTCTGGCTCTGAACTAGCACTGGTCCTGAACTAGCACTGGCCCTGAACTAGCACTGGCTCTGGCTCTGAACTAGCACTGGCTCTGGCCCTGAACTAGCACTAGCCCTGAACTAGCACTGGCCCTGAACTAGCACTGGCTCTGGCTCTGAACTAGCACTGGCCCTGAACTAGCACTGGCCCTGAACTAGCACTGGCTCTGGCTCTGGCTCTGAACTAGCACTGGCCCTGAACTAGCACTGGCCCTGAACTAGCACTGGCTCTGGCTCTGAACTAGCACTGGTCCTGGCTCTGAACTAGCACTGGCCCTGAACTGGCCCTGAACTAGCACTGGCCCTGAACTAGCACCCGGTTTCAAACCTGTGACTGTTGTTCTTCGGTGGTTTTATTTTTAAACATTGTTGTGTCCAAACAATGCAAATCAATTAAACACATTTGACCCACCAAATTCTCATTGTTCATTGTGTAATTAGGTTTGCCTTTCTAGGTCGTCATATAACATACAGTTATTATTCTTGGCGTGTCTGAATCTGACCACAGTCCGCTGGGGTTTATGTCTCGTGTTTTTGAAGATTATTCCCAAACGAACCTCTGAGCATGGGACCAGCTCCCCTGGGATTTCAGTTCATATTTCAATCATTTAACGACACGTGTTCTCGGTTCACTGATGAGGGTTAATGGTCACATGCAGGCAAACTTTAGTAAGTGGTTTAATTAAAAAAAGTCTTGTCCTGTTTGAGGTCAGTGTTTTCTGCTGTGGTGACCCATGACACTCACTCTGCCTGTGTTTGTGTTTTTCTCCCAGCGTGCCGGGCGTCAGTCCGCCCCTGACGAGAGACGTGCCAGGTGAACACGTCCAGGTCAGTCTTACCTCAGTGTTTCTCTCAGGTTTCCTGTAGAGTGAGTGAGTGAGCGTCCGCGGCCGGCGGCTGCGAGCTGCCCTACATCTCAGCGGAATCAGGGTGACGTTACGCAACACGACCTCATGCATGAGCAGACATGCACTCGCTCGCACTCTCAGTCCGTTTGGCTGTGAGCACTGGGTGGTTTTTGTTAGATATCTGGTAAAAAAAGAAACAAATCTTACATTTACTGTTAAAAACAGTCTGAATGTTGTGTGTATTGCAGGTCACCTGGTCAATGATTATATGCCAACATGTTTATACAAATTTGTACCCATAAGCCCCATTCGGACGTAATTGTTTCTCATGTGGACGTCAGAATAAATTAGAATGGCACCAGCTCGCCGTTCACATGGTCGGA
>JAGHMJ010000035.1:2718651-2761151 GCA_018749465.1 Paracanthobrama guichenoti | reverse complement strand
GTCAGACAAATAGACAGAGAGATGAATAGACAGACAGATTTGACAGACAGTCAGACGACTAGACAATCAGATAGTCGGACAGTCAGACAAATATAGACATACATACAGACAGATAGACAGTCAGATGAAAAGACTTGACAGACAGATGAACAGACAGACAAACAGACAGACGTATAGACAGTCAGATGAATAGACAGTCAGACGAATAGACAGACAGACTTGACAGACAGTCAGATGAATAGACAGTCAGACGAATACAGACAGACTTGACAGACAGACAGACGAATAGACAGACAGACTTGACAGACAGTCAGATGAATAGACAGTCAGACGAATAGACAGACAGACAGACTTGACAGACAGACAGATGAATAGACAGACAGTCAGACGAATAGACAGACAGTCAGACGAATAGACAATCAGATAGACGGACAGTCAGACAAATATAGACATACATACAGACAGATAGACAGTCAGAGGAAAAGACAGACAGACTTGACAGATAGACAGTCAGACAGATAGACAGTCAGACAAATAGACAGTCAGACAGAAGGACAGTCAGACGAATAGACAGACGGACAGTCAGACGAATAGACAGTCAGACAGACGGACAGTCAGACGAATACAGTCAGACAGAAGGACAGTCAGACAGGCGAACAGTCAGACGAATAGACAGTCAGATGAATAGACAGTCAGACAGAAGGACAGTCAGACAGATGAACAGTCAGACGAATAGACAGTCAGACGAATAGACAGGCGGACAGTCAGACGAATAGACAATCAGATAGACGGTCAGTCAGACAAATATTGACATAGACGAATAGACAGACATACATTCAGACGAATAAACAGACAGACTTGACAGACAGACAGACGAATAGACAGACAGACTTGACAGACAGTCAGATGAATAGACAGTCAGACGAATAGACAGACAGACTTGACAGACAGACTTGACAGACAGACAGACGAATAGACAGTCAGATGAATAGACAGTCAGACGAATAGACAGACAGACAGACTTGACAGACAGACAGATGAATAGACAGACAGTCAGACGAATAGACAAACAGTCAGACGAATAGACAATCAGATAGACAGACAGTCAGACAAATATAGACATACATACAGACAGATAGACTGTCAGATGAAAAGACAGACAGACTTGACAGATAGACAGTCAGACAAATAGACAGTCAGACAGACGGACAGTCAGACAGATGAATAGACAGACAGTCAGACGAATAAACAGTCAGACAAATAGACAGTCAGACAGATGAATAGACAGACAGTCAGACGAATAAACAGTCAGACAAATAGACAGTCAGACAGATGAATAGACAGACAGTCAGACGAATAAACAATCAGACGAGTAGACAATCAGATAGACGGACAGTCAGACAAATATAGACATACATACAGACAGATAGACAGTCAGAGGAAAAGACAGACAGACTTGACAGATAGACAGTCAGACAGAAGGACAGTCAGACGGACAGTCAGACGAATAGACAGTCAGACAGACGGACAGTCAGACAAATAGACAGTCAGTCAGACGAATAGACAGTCAGACGAATAGACAGTCAGACAGAAGTACAGTCAGACAGACGAACAGTCAGACGAATAGACAGTCAGGCAGAAGGACAGTCAGACAGAAGGACAGTCAAACAGACGGACAGTCAGACGAATAGACAGTCAGACAGACGGACAGTCAGACGAATAGACAGTCAGACAGACGGACAGTCAGACGAATAGACAGTCAGATGAATAGACAGACGGACAGTCAGACAGATGAACAGTCAGATGAATAGACAGTCAGACGAATAGACAGTCAGATGAATAGACAGTCAGACAGAAGGACAGTCAGACAGACAAACAGTCAGACAAATAGACAGTCAGACAGACGGATAGCCAGACCAATAGACCGTCAGACAGATGGACAGTCAGATGAATAGACCGTCAGACAGATGGACAGTCAGATGAATAGACCGTCAGACAGAAGGACAGTCAGACGAATAGACAGTCAGACAGACGGACAGCCAGACCAATAGACTGTCAGACAGAAGGACAGTCAGATGAATAGACAGTCAGACAAAGAGACAGTCAGATAGACCGCTAGACAGACAGACAGTCAGACAAATATAGACATACATACAGACAGATAGACTGTCAGATGAAAAGACAGACAGACTTGACAGATAGACAGTCAGACAAATAGACAGTCAGACAGACGGACAGTCAGACAGATGAATAGACAGACAGTCAGACGAATAAACAGTCAGACAAATAGACAGTCAGACAGATGAATAGACAGACAGTCAGACGAATAAACAATCAGACGAGTAGACAATCAGATAGACGGACAGTCAGACAAATATAGACATACATACAGACAGATAGACAGTCAGAGGAAAAGACAGACAGACTTGACAGATAGACAGTCAGACAGAAGGACAGTCAGACGGACAGTCAGACGAATAGACAGTCAGACAGACGGACAGTCAGACAAATAGACAGTCAGACAGACGAATAGACAGTCAGACAGAAGGACAGTCAGACAGACGAACAGTCAGACGAATAGACAGTCAGGCAGAAGGACAGTCAGACAGAAGGACAGTCAAACAGACGGACAGTCAGACGAATCGACAGTCAGACAGACGGACAGTCAGACGAATAGACAGTCAGACAGACGGACAGTCAGACGAATAGACAGTCAGATGAATAGACAGACGGACAGTCAGACAGATGAACAGTCAGATGAATAGACAGTCAGACGAATAGACAGTCAGATGAATAGACAGTCAGACAGAAGGACAGTCAGACAGACAAACAGTCAGACAAATAGACAGTCAGACAGACGGATAGCCAGACCAATAGACCGTCAAACAGATGGACAGTCAGATGAATAGACCGTCAGACAGATGGACAGTCAGATGAATAGACGTCAGACAGAAGGACAGTCAGACGAATAGACAGTCAGACAGACGGACAGCCAGACCAATAGACTGTCAGACAGATGGACAGTCAGATGAATAGACAGTCAGACAAAGAGACAGTCAGATAGACCGCTAGACAGACTGACAGTCAGACGAATAGACAGTCAGACAGATGGACAGTGAGACGAATAGACAGACGGATAGTCAGACGGACAGTCAGATTAATAGACAGTCAGACGGACGGACAGTCAGACAAATAGACAGTCAGATAGACCTCCAGACAGACTGACAGTCAGACGAAAAGACAGTCAGACAGACGGACAGTCAGACGAATAGACAGTCAATCAGATGGATAGTCAGACAAAGAGACAGTCAGATAGACCGCCAGACAGACTGACAGTCAGACAGATGGACAGTGAGACGAATAGACAGACGGAGAGTCAGACGAATAGACAGACAATCAGACGGACAGTCAGACAAATAGGCAGTCAGATGGACAGTCAGATGAATAGACAATCAGACAGACGGACAGTCAGACGAATAGGCAGTCAGATGAATAGACAGACGGACAGTCAGACAGATGAACAGTCAGATGAATAGACAATCAGACAGACGGACAGTCAGACGAATAGACAGTCAGATAGACCGCCAGACAGTCAGACGAATAGATCGATGGATGGATTTCTGAAGTTGTTTTCTTCTTTTCCTCTAGGGATTTGCTGCGCCAGGCAAATGTCCGTCTGCGTCAGGTGCTGATCGACGTGCTAAAGACGACAGCGGCGGCGGAGGAAACCATCGGCCGTCATGTTGAGGGCATCCTGGAGGCGTCCAGCAGGGGGCACATGAGAGACTCCGGGCAGACGGTCCCAGCAGAGGGGTTCAGACCGGGACCTGCTGGAGGTCAGAGACACATTACACATCCATTTCAGACTTTTTCACCTGTTGCCTTTTATTACGTTTGAAATCATATGGGGTCTGTCTTCAGCTTTATAATCAACAATGTCACTTCCTGTCACATCAATAAGCTGAAATTATGTAGTGTAGTTTAGTAAAAGAAACTTTTAAAGTAGGACGTGACATTCAAGTCACACAGCACAGCTGGTCTGCGATGGGTTAATAACAGACGACAGGAGCATTGAATTGATCTGTAGGAACCAGTGAAGCCACATCAGATCCTGTCTGTCTCGTTTGTCCTTTTTTGTTGACTCATTGTCTTTGCATAGAGATGTTTTGTGTACTGTTGAGGCGAGGTCATGTGACCCAGGCACACAAGGAGAGTGTGTTTGGGTGTGTTAAGGGATGTGGACGTCTCATATCATGTGTAGAATATGAGATGGACACTCCTGTAACTCGACACCCAAAACGCACAAAAGACCACATCCTTATTTGTGTGAGATCATTCACGTCTGTCTGTGATTGCATTTTGTCTGTTATGTCTCACAGAAACTGTTATTTGTATAACATCACATGCTTTATTAGTGATGTTTGCCAAGTCAAACTACTACTTCTGCCTTTTATTTCTCTAACATAAAGCGGCATCAAGACGAACATTGATGCGATCAGCTCAATTACTCATTGTTTTGATGTCCTTGTCCTTCATCAGTGAAGCAGCGAATCTCTTCTGTCCCGCACACAGACGCGTCCTCTGATGACGTCAGTGTGTTTTCGGGAGAGACCGAGACCGATGAAGGGCTGGAGATGTCGCTGAAGATCCCGGGGGCCGGGCTCCTGCACCCGGAGGCGGAGCTCCAGCTGGAGAGGGAGGAGTTTCTGATGAGCATCAGCACACGCTTGCAGAGCGCCGTCGAGAAACTGCTCATCGCCATCACTGAGACCAGCACTCAGGTACGGCAAGCACACAGAGCCAAAATAAACAGTTCCAATCCTCATATCAGAGTGATTCCTGAAGGATCAGGTGACACTGTAATGATGATAAATTCAGCTTTGATCACAGGAATAAATCACACTTTACTGTATATTCACACAGAGAACAGCTGATCTACACTGGAGGAGTATTACACTGTTTTACTGGAGTTATGAGCAGATTCATGAGCAGAAGAGACTCAGGATTGGGTCATATTGAGAGCGTAAACACATTGTCTTTGGATCATTAACTAGCTTTACTGGTAATATCAGATGAACAAACACTCCCAGGTGGCATCAGAGCTCAAACTAATGCTCAGAGGACACAGTGGGCGGAGCCTCCGCTCCGGTCGCCTGTAGATACTGGCTGATTTGCATAATGCTTTGGTCTCCGTGGCAGCAGCTTAACATCCGTAAAGCTGTGGGCGTGTGAAGTAAAGCGAAACCCATCTTTCCCAATAGTTTATGTTCGCTTTGCTTGATCATCACTTCCTGCCTGAGATAAATATCGTGACTGCTGAATTTGGTAATATTGATATTTTATGGCACAGATTTAAAGATCGGATCGGATCGGATCCTGTTGGACTTGAAATGTGAGCAAATGAGCACGTGAATGAAACAACATTCTCTCTATTGTTCAGAGAAAACCAGTGTAAAAAATAAATCAATAATATGGTTTAATTTAATAAATAGATTAAATAATAATATTAAAATTAATAAAAAAATTATTAAATACACATTTTTTATAAGTAAATAAATAACAAATATTAGATTAAAATAAAACATTTATATTAATAAAAATAATAATTTTATAAATAATAAAAATAGAAAAGAAATAAAAGAAATAATACAAAGATTAAAATAAATAAAAATAGTTTTAATTGTTTGATATAAATAAATTAATGAATAACAAATATTAGATTAATAAAAGAATAATTGAGATGGAAAAGAATAATTGTTTTAATAATAAAAAATAGTAAAGTAATAAAATAAATACACTTAGATTAAAATAAACAAATAAATGCATAGTACAGTACTATAGTGAATACATTAAACTAGTGAATAAATCATTAGATTAATAAAACTATAGCGATTGAAAAGAATAATTACTTAAATAATAAAATATTTGATGTTAGTTATTAAATAAAATTAATATGTTAATATGTTCTAAGATAAAATAAGAATATATTAAAATACTAATCTGATATAAATAAATGAATAAAAAATAACTATTATAAATAATAAAAAGTTAAGAAGTAATTATAAAACTTAAAATAAATAAACAATGCATAGTACAGTATTAGTAAATTAATAAAAAGATTAAAATGAAAATTTGATATAAGAAATTTTAGATTTAAGTGACTTTTTATTAATCGATAAAATAAACCATTAAAAGTTAAATAAAAATAAATAAATAATAAACATTTTAAAATTTAAAATTTCTAATAAATGTTGTTTATTAAATACTTAATAAACAAAATAATATGACATATTTTCACAGTATAAACTAAATCTTGATGCACACAAATGTATTTCCGCCTTTTGCATCTAGAAGATTGAAAACCCTCATCTTACATAATCAGAGCCAAGCGTCTGAAAGCATTAACAAAACAAATACAACACGCCGAAGCGGTTTAATGCTCGTGTTCAGGGTCCCAAGGGCCCGGATCCGGGGAGGTAATCGTGTAATGGCTCGTTCAGGAATGAAGATTCGTGTGGAGGCGCGTGTGTGAGGAGCAGTTAATCAATAACGAGGTTATCAGCGAGTGTTTGAGGAGAAGATAATTACTCCGATGGAACGAACGCGCCACATTCCTGATTTATACTCGTCTGAGCATTTAAACGGCTCGTTCTCTGTCATGAGGAGCAGGAATCTGGTCGGACAGGCTCGGGCGGGGTGTGTGTGTGTGTGTGTGTGTGTTAAATCAACCTGTCACTCACCTGCAGGCTGTGTGACTCCGCCCTCACCGCTGACGTATCTCGCACATGTTCGTTGACCAGGAAGAGAGTGCGAATGAGTGAGAGAGCGAGAGAGTGAGAGAGAGAGGGAGATGATCTCCCCCCGGAGCGCTGCGATGGTCTGTTCTCACTTGTTAATGAGGCCCTGCCTTTTCTCAGCGGACCGTTGCCACGGAAGCATGGAATTGTTAATGAGTTTCCAGCAGGAGTAACCGAGGGAAAGTGAAGGAGAGAGTCCTGCTGATTTTACAACTCTCCTGTTTGGATTTCTCAGCTACAGGTTGGAGTTTTGCTTTCATTTAGTCTCTGGAATCACTGGGATTTTTGGGATTGGTTCTCTTTGGCCATGTGAAATCTCCCGCGTGTGTGTGTGTTTACCAACACGGAGGCACTTCCATAGAGACTGAGGGATGTTAACTCACCCGTCGCTTGACAACTAGCCTCAAACCTCTTAGAATCGAATCACGGGACGGACAGCGCAATGGATTCCTATCGGACGTTTTGGAATTCCCACTTCCTGAATGACAGCTGGCTGGACAGCCAGGATCAGGATATTTACGAGGTGGAATCGCGCATCCCGCTGCCGCGACCCTTCCCTCTCAGCCACCTGCTGCACGAGAAGAACGCTGTGGTGGTGCAGACGCAGATCTCGCACGTCAACCGGCGGGACAACGGTCACCTGCTCAAAGTCGTCTCGAAGATTTCCCTGCCCACTCCTCCGTATACAGTAAGTGTGTGCTGACCCATAGGTCACTCGTGCGTCCTCATACGGGAGGTTTTGACCTTTGAGAATCATACGGAGGACGGTTTTACAGCGCTGGAGACGTTCAGCGTCTATATAGTTAGATAAGAGCAGCTTTTGTACACGTTGACTCTGCTGTAATGAGATTCCAGGGTGTGTTTGTGTGTGTGTGTGTGTGTGTGTGTGTGTGTGTGTGTGAAGTGTTTTGTGTGTGTAACACGAGATCAGTCTCAGTGTCGTGTTTTCATAAAATCCTTTTGTTTCGCCTCTCACTCGTTCACTCTTGAATCTGTAACCACATCAAACGAGAATAATATAGAAAGAGTTGAGATGTTTGTGGCTCCAGCTGTCAGAAGTTTGGGATTTTTTTTATGTTTTTGATAAAAAAAAGAGTCTCTCCTGCTCATGAATCTGCTCATAACTCCAGTAGATCAGTGTAATACTGCTCCAGTGTAGATCAGCTGTTCTCTGTGTGAATATACAGTAAAGTGTGATTTATTCCTGTGATCAAAGCTGAGTTTATCATCATTACTCCAGTCTTCAGTGTCACATGATCCTTCAGGAATCGCTCTCATATGAGGATCTGATGCTCAACACACATTTATGATCAGTGTTAATTTTGACAGCATATTTTAGTCACCTGAATTGTTTAGTTGACTAAAATCGAATGAGTTTAGATCAATTTAACGCATTAATTGAGCATAACTGACTGTTACTTGAATACACTGATGCAAACTGACGCGAAGACCCGCCCCCTTTAGTTACTGTTGCTATGTCCGACAAGCCATGGTGCTCTTATGGCACACACACACACACACACACACACACACACACACACACACACATATATATATATACACACACACACACACACACACACACACACACTCTCTCTCTCTCTCTCTCTCTCTCTCTCTCTCTCTCACACACACACACACACACACACACACACACACACACACACATATATATACACACACACACACACACACACACACACACACACACACACACTCTCACTCTCTCTCTCTCTCTCTCTCTCTCTCTCTCTCTCTCTCTCTCTCACACACACACACACACACACACTCACGCGCACACACAGACTCACACACAAACACTCACAAACACACACAAACACTCACGGCACACACACACACACACACACACACACACACACACGTTCTCACATAGAGAAAATACATCACGGAGCCAAGAGGACACTGACAACACCCGACAGACAGGACAGAGCAGGGGACTTTTAATATAAAACAGTCTCAACTTAAAAATGTCATTTTTTAAAGAAACTGAAATGACAAGTGGCTCTTTAATGTGTCGTGATCGCTGTAGCGCCTCTGTTAAAGCTGCCCGTGAACCGATCATCTCTTCCTTCAGGTTCGTTGATAAGCATCAAATAAACATGAATGCACACTAAAAGGAATGTCGTTTCAACCGCGGAAAGACGCCAGTACACACCGTTTTTCAAGTTCGACGTTAATCTACTAACTCTCATGTCGGACGGCAGATTTGGGGATGTGATTGGTCAGATCCCCCGTCAATCAAACTCGCGGCGAAGGGTGAATTGTGTTTTAACACTGGGCACGTTTGTTGTGGTCCGCGTCAGAGCGCGATTGTTCCCCCCGGTGCTATGAGGGAATCCACTGCAGGCTCACTCTCGCTCGTATCCAAGGATAACCAACACTATCATCCCTTACTTGTGTTTTATTAAACTAAATCCATCGTCATCTGATAAACACATGCGCAGGTTACTTTTCTTTCACATTCACGTGAATCACGGCACAGCTCGAGCACAACTGAACTCCGATCACCTCCTTCAGTCTCGGGTTCGGTACCCCTGTGCTCAGCTCACCCGGGTCACATGACAGCTTTCACATTACTAATGTTTCAACCGTGACCCATTTCAAGCTAAACTGCCAGTGTGAAACGCCCTCACATTTACAGCATGATATACAGTATGAGCAATATCTCACGAGTTCTGTCCAGAATTGCACGAGACGAGTGCAAATGCGATACTGATCTTATACAACGGTTTAATAAAATAAATAAATGAGTTAATATTGTGTTGTTTAAGAAAATATATAGACAAAGCAGAACTGTTCTCTCCGACTCCGAGCAACACACAATGGCATTTCATTTCTGAATCCACATTTTGAACGAATCGAGTGAACTAATGACACATGATTTACTCCATTACACATTTACCGCCACCTACTGGCAGGTTTAGGTTCTAATTTAGCGTATAAATTCATAAATTATTTAATTATTCCATATTATAAACCCCAAATTTCAATTTTTTACACAATAATGACTTTAAATTATCTTTTGGGAGTAATTGAACTGCTCTGGACCGCCCTGAACCGCTCTGAACTGCTCTGAACCACTCTGATCTGCTCTGAACCGCCCTGAAACGCTTTGGACCGCTCTAAAATGCTCTGGACTGTTCTGAACTGAACCGCTCTGAAAAGCCCTGAACCGTTCTGAACCACTTTGGACTGCCCTGGACCGCCCTGAACCGCTTTGCACCGCTCTGAACCGCCCTGAACCGCTTTGCACCGCTCTGAACCGCCCTGAACCGCTTTGCACCGCTCTGAACCGCCCTGAACCGCTTTGCACCACTCTGAACCGCCCTGAACCGCTTTGCACCACTCTGAACCGTTCTGAACCGGCCTGAACTGCTTTGTTTCAAGTTTCAAGAGTTTTATTTGTCACACACACAGTTATATACAGAATATACAACCGGCAGTGAAATGTAAACAGGTCCGCTCCATGGACAGTGCAAATTCACAGTTAAAAACACAAGGAGGAAATTATAATAGAAATAGAATAAAAAAGTACTATCTATATATATATATCTGTAGAATTATAAATAAATCAAGTCAAGAGAAAAAAAAAGTAAAAAATAAGGATAAAGTGGAATAAAATAATTGAAGTAGACTGTGCAGTGAGTAAACTGTAGACTTATAAATATGTGGTTAACAAATGTATAAGAGTATAATGTGCAAACAGGTTTATGACAGGTTGTTACACAGTAACAACGAGAACAGAAAGTGCAGTGCAATGTCAGTGTATCGATGTTTATCCTGAAGTGAAGTCACGTGATGTTAAGTGACTGAGTTCAGGAGTCTGATGGCCTGGGGGAAGAAGCTCCTCCTGAGTCTCTCAGTTTTGGCCATCAGGCTTGAAGCGCTACCAGATGGCAGCAGCGTGAAATGAGGGTTTGCAGGGTGATTAGAGTCCTTGATGATCTTAGTAGCTCTACCTTTGCAGCGTTTGGTGTAGACGTCCTGCAGAGACAGGAGAGCTGACCCTGAGATACGCTCGGATAAGCGCACGACTCTTTGCAGGGCTTTGCGGTCATGACTGGTGCTGTTCCCATACCACGCTGTGATGCACTGAGTTAAAACACTTTCTATCGCCCCTAAATAGAAAGTTTTCAGGATAGCTGGTGAAACCCTGAATTTCCTCAGCTGGCGCAGGTGGTACAGTCTTTGCCTGGCTTTTTTCACCTGTGTCTGAATGTGAGCAGTCCAGGTCAGGTCCTCGGAGATGTTTACACCCAGGTACTTGAAGCTGCTCACTCTCTCTACTGGTGACCCGCTGATCATGAGGGGGGAGGTTGGACCGCCCTGAACCGCTCTTAACCACTTTGGCCTGCACTAGACCACTCTGAACCACTTTGCACCGTTCTGAACCGCCCTGAACTGCTTTGGACCGCCCTGAACCACTTTGAACCACTTTGGCCTGCACTAGACTGCTCTGAACCGCTTTGGACTGCTCTGAAACGCTCTGGACCCCTCTGAACTGAACCGCTCTGAAAAGCCCTGAACTGCTTTGGACCGCTCTGAACCGTTCTGGACCGCTTTGGACCGCTCTGAACCCTGAATAATCACATTAGGCAGTATCGCCATTTATGTTTTTACAGCCCCAAAATATAAGAGATAAGAGAATATAAGAGATGATCATTAAAACGCTTGTTGTAGCATTTACAGTATTGAAGACTTTAGGATCTTCCATTTAAGAAACCGATCCACAGGGATTGTTTATTCACACACGTGCACCAAAATACATTGTACAGTTCACACACGTCTATTTTGAGAAATGCTCGAGCCCTGTGATGCATTTTTTAGTAATTCCTCAAAGTAATGTAATAAACATGTTAAATCTCATTCATGTCCTTCAAAATAGCACAGAAATCATAAAGAGCTGCTCAGTGAAGGCCGTGAGACCGTTATGATGCTCTGCTCGGCGGTGTGTTACTTTAACTCACTCCTGAGTCTCGCAGGGGCAGATTTTAATCAAACGTTTTATTACAGGAGATATTCTGAATTTTTACAAAAAGTAAAACAGGCACATTTGTTTGTTTGTTTGTCATCTAGAATCTTTGCTTAATGCAGTTATTGTAATGGTTTAATGCATTTACATTCGTAACACATAACAGAGTCAATCTTGCATTCAATCCAGATCTGAAAGTCTGGAAAACTGTTTATAACTGAATCTCCAGCAGTGGTTTGACCTGTGACCCATCATGACCTGTGTGTGTGTGTCAGCTGGAACATGCACGGATCACGCAGACGGAGCTGATGCGGGAGAAGTTCAGGCACAATGAGGAGATGGAGGAGCTGCTGCGCAGACAGGAGGAGCTGCAGGAGCGTCTGTGTGAGGAGGCCAGAGCGCGCGAGCAGCTGGCGCTGGAGCTGCACAGGGCTGAAGGTGTGTGTGTGTGTGTGGGTTTGAGGATGTGAGGAGGATCTGTGTGTGTGTGTGTGTGTGTGTGTTGGCAGCAGGTGAGTGTGTGAAAGAGGTGTGTTGTGTTTGTGTATACACAGTGTGCATCATAACCCTTAAAGTCAGTATGACACAGTAAGATGTGCTATTGTGCCGTACATCAAGTGACGGGGAACAGGAACATATGTAGGTGGGGCTTGATTTTGTCCTTGGGGAATTGATTGGCTGGTTGTGGTTTGCTATTGGTGGATCTCATGTGAGTGACAGGTGGCCCCACCCTCGTCATCAGAGAAGAGAAGAGATGAGCTGCTATTATGATTCAAGATTATTAAAACAATAATGATGTGCACCCACAAATCATAGAGAAATACACCAGAAAAAAACAAGAATGTCAAGTTTGATTTTGTGGTTACTTTAAAGGCTTTGACCGCCGTTTCATCTACTAGTTACACCCAGACATCTGTCCGGAAATAATGTGTGTGTGTGTGTGAGAGTGTGTGTGAGAGTGTGTGTGAGAGTGAGTGAGTGAGTGAGTGAGTGAGTGAGTGAGTGAGTGAGTGTGTGTGTGTGTGTGTGTGTGTGTGTGTGTGTGTGTGTGTGGTGGTGAGTGGTGAGTGAGTGAGTGGTGGTGAGTGAGTGAGTGAGTGAGTGAGTGAGTGAGTGAGTGAGTGAGTGAGTGAGTGAGTGTGTGTGTGTGTGTGTGTGAGAGAGAGAGAGAGAGAGAGAGAGTGTGTGTGTGTGTGTGTGTGTGTGTGTGAGTGTGAGTGTGTGAGAGAGAGAGAGAGTGTGTGTGTGTGTGTGAGTGTGTGAGAGAGAGAGAGTGTGTGTGTGTCTGTTTGTTGGTGACAGCAGTGGCTGGTACTTCACACACCAACAACTGGACATTGAGAGAATTTTCAAACAGACCATCATTATTAGTGCGTTGTCAGAGTTACGCTCTTTTGTTTCATTCATTTTCTTTGTGTGTGTAAACTGGCACATCGTAAATGTTTGAATGAGCTTTATATTGTCTTTGGTTTGCTATTTACAGACAGTCATTTCACAAGACAGTGACCATCACAGATCTCAGGTCAGAGGTCACACCGCTGTGGTGGGTCCTGTAGGGAGTGTTTCCTCGCGTGATGTTTGCTCTGACGGTCATGTGACGTGATGCCACAGCATCAGACCTGCTTGGACAATCATGTGTGATGTTTGCTCCATCATCTGTGGTCAGATGCACCGTGTGTGTGGATTCAGGTGCAGCGTGTTCTGCTCACATTACTCTTTAATGGTTTTAATTCTGTAAATTGTCGTGACACAAATGTTCGTCTCAGAGAAACACGTGATCTGATGATGAACCTCTCAGTCTCCTGCACGGATGAGCCAGTGTGTGTGTGTGTGTGTGTGTGACACCAGAGCGTCTCTTCTTCTGCTGTGGTTCATCTCATTATTCTGCTTGCGTGTCTGAACTCGGATGCTCACTCTGTGTGTTCGGCCCAAATACAGCAGCCGGGTTCATGACCCCTCACAGTGTCTGCGCTTACATTCGTCACAAGCTTTATGTGTGTGTGTGTGATTTCCCTGATGCGGAAAACATAATAAAAATAAACTGAAAGCATGTCAGCACACTTAAATCACACCGTGATATGGGCGAGTGTCTGTGAAATATTAAACCACAAGAAGACTATACATGTTCTGTGTGAATGAATTTCCAGCTTCATTTCACACACACACTCTCACACACACTCACACTCTCTCTCTCACACACACACTCTCACACACACTCACACTCTCTCTCACACACTCTCTCTCTCACACACACACTCACACACACTCACACTCTCTCTCTCACACACACTCTCTCTCACACACTCTCTCTCTCACACACACACTCTCACACACACTCACACTCTCTCTCACACACTCTCTCTCACACACACTCAGACACACTCTCACACACACACACTCTCTCTCACACACACTCAGACACACTCTCACACACTCACACTCTCTCTCTCACACTCTCTCTCTCACACACACTCTCACACACACTCTCACACACTCTCACACACACTCTCACACACACTCACACTCTCTCTCACACACTCTCTCTCTCACACACACTCAGACACACTCTCACACACACTCACACTCTCTCTCACACACACTCAGACACACTCTCACACACTCACACTCTCTCTCTCACTCTCTCTCTCACACACTCTCTCACACACTCTCACACACACTCTCACACACACTCTCACACACACTCTCTCTCTCACACTCTCTCTCACACACTCTCTCTCACACTCTCTCTCACACTCTCTCTCACACACACTCTCACACACACACACACACACTCACACACACACTCACACTCTCTCTCACACACTCTCTCTCACACACTCTCTCACACTCTCACACTCTCTCTCTCACTCTCACACTCTCACTCTCTCTCACACTCTCTCTCACACTCTCTCACACTCTCTCACTCACACTCTCACACTCACACTCTCTCACACTCTCTCTCACTCTCTCTCACACTCTCTCACACTCTCTCACACACTCTCTCACTCTCTCACACTTTACACACACACTCAGACTCACTCTCTCTCACACTCACTCTCACATTCACACTCACACTCACATTCACACTCTCACATTCACACTCACACCTTCACACTCTCACACTCTCACACTCACACTCTCTCACACTCTCTCACACACTCTCTCTCACTCTCACACTCTCTCTCACACTCTCTCACTCTCTCACACTCTCTCTCTCTCACACTCTCTCACACTCTCTCTCTCACACCTCTCTCACACTCTCTCTCTCTCTCACACTCACTCTCTCTCACACTCTCTCACACTCTCTCTCACTCTCTCACCCACACTCTCTCTCACACACACTCTCACACACACACACACTCACTCACACTCTCTCTCTCTCTCACTCTCACTCTCACACTCTCTCACACTCACTCTCTCACACTCTCTCTCACTCTCTCACACTCTCTCTCTCACACTCACACTCTCACACTCACACTCACACACTCACACTCTCTCACACTCTCTCACACTCTCTCTCACTCACACTCTCACACTTTACACACACACTCAGACTCACACTCTCTCACACTCACACTCACACTCACACTCACACTCACACTCACACTCACATTCACACTCTCACATTCACACTCACACCTTCACACTCTCACACTCACACTCTCTCACACTCACACTCTCTCACACTCTCTCTCTCTCTCACACTCTCTCTCACACTCTCTCACACACTCTCACCTCTCACACTCTCACACACACTCTCACACACACTCACACACACACTCACTCACACACTCTCACACTCTCACACACTCTCTCACACACACACACACACTCTCACACTCTCACACTCACACTCTCACACTCTCTCACTCTCTCTCACTCACACTCTCACACTTTACACACACACTCACACTCACACTCTCACTCACTCACTCACACTCACACTCTCTCACACTCTCTCACACACACTCTCACTCACATTCACACTCTCACACTCTCACATTCACACTCACACCTCTCACACTCTCACACTCTCACACTCTCACTCTCACACTCTCACACTCTCTCACACACTCTCACACACTCTCACACACACTCACACACTCACACTCTCACACTCTCACTCTCTCACACTCTCTCTCACACTCTCTCTCACTCTCACACACACACACACAGACTCACACTCTCACACTCTCTCACATTCACACTCACTCTCACATTCACACTCACATTCACACTCACACCTTCACACTCTCACACTCACTCACTCTCACTCATTCACTCACACACACTCACACTCACATTCACACTCATTCTCACACTCTCACTCTCTCTCTCACACTCTCAGACACTCTCACTCACACTCTTACACTCTCTCTCTCACACACACACACACACTCTCACACTCTCACACACTCTCAGACACTCTCTCTCATTCACACTCACATTCACACTCACACCTTCACACTCTCACACTCACTCACTCTCACTCATTCACTCACACACACTCACACTCACATTCACACTCATTCTCACACTCTCTCTCTCACACACTCAGACACACTCACACTCTTACACTCTCTCTCACACACTCTCACACTCTCTCACACACTCAGACACTCTCTCTCTCACACACTCAGACACACTCTCACACTCACACTCTCACACTCACACTCTCACATTCACACTCTCTCACACTCTCACATTCACTCTCTCACACACTCAGACACACTCAGACACACTCACACTCACACTCTCACATTCACACTCACACTCACACACTCAGACACACTCTCACACTCACACTCACACTCACATTCACTCTCTCATTCACACTCTCACACTCTCTCTCACACACACTCAGACACACTCTCTCACACTCTCACATTCACACTCTCACACTCTCTCTCACACACTCAGACACACTCTCACACTCTCACACTCACATTCACACTCTCACACTCTCTCACACACTCAGACACACTCTCACATTCACACTCTCACACTCTCTCTCACTCTCACACACTCAGACACTCTCACACTCACTCTCACACTCACATTCACACTCACACTCTCTCACACACTCAGACACTCACACACTCTCTCACACACTCACTCAGACACACACTCACACTCTCTTACACACACTCACACACACTCACACTCTCTCTCACACACACTCACTCAGACACACTCACACTCTCTCACACACACTCACTCAGACACACACTCACACTCTCTCTCACACACACTCACTCTCACACACACTCACTCAGACACACACTCACACTCTCACATTCACACTCATTCTCACACTCTCTCTCTCACACACTCAGACACTCACACTCACTCACACTCTCACACTCTCTCTCACACTCAGACACTCACTCACACTCTTACACTCTCTCTCACACACTCAGACACTCTCTCACACTCTCTCACACACTCAGACACTCTCTCTCTCACACACTCAGACACACTCTCACACTCACATTCACACTCTCACATTCACACTCTCACATTCACACTCTCTCACACTCTCACATTCACACTCTCTCACACTCTCTCACACACTCAGACACACTCTCTCTCTCACACACTCAGACACACTCTCACACTCACTCTCACATTCACACTCTCACATTCACACTCTCTCACACTCTCTCACACACTCAGACACACTCACACTCACTCACTCTCACATTCACACTCACACTCACACACTCAGACACACTCACACTCACTCACTCTCACATTCACACTCACACTCACACACTCAGACACACTCTCACACTCACTCTCACACTCACATTCACACTCTCACATTCACACTCTCTCTCACACTCTCTCTCACACACTCAGACACACTCTCTCACACTCTCACATTCACGCTCACACTCTCTCACACACTCAGACACACTCTCACACTCACTCACACTCACATTCACACTCTCACACTCTCTCACACACTCAGACACACTCTCACATTCACACTCTCACACTCTCTCTCACTCTCACACACTCAGACACTCTCACACTCACTCACACTCACATTCACACTCACACTCTCTCACACTCTCTCACACTCTCTCACACTCTCTCTCACACACTCAGACACTCACACTCTCTCTCACACACTCAGACACACTCAGACACACACTCACACTCTCTCTCACACACACTCACTCAGACACACACTCACACTCTCTCACACACTCACTCAGACACACACTCACACTCTCTTACACACACTCACACACACTCACACTCTCTCTCACACACACTCACTCAGACACACACTCACACTCTCACACACACTCACTCAGACACACACTCACACTCTCTCTCACACACACTCACTCTCACACACACTCACTCAGACACACACTCACTCTCTCTCTCACTCTCTCTCTCACACACTCAGACACACACTCACACTCTCTCTCACACACACACACTCACTCAGACACACTCTCTCACACACAAACTCACACACACACTCACTCTCACACACACACACACCGTACATCAGGCAGTAATATTGATATTTTAGTGACTGCTGTTCTCATTCATATTTCTTGTGAGATCTGCTCATTCTGATAGTTGTTGTTGTTGTTGTTGTTGTTTTCAGCGTTTGTGTGCGTCATGTGTGTCACGTCGAGCTCTTTTGTTTGTCTGATCGCTCGCTGCGGCCTCATTTCATTTGCAAATGACCGTAAAGTGTGTCAGATCTGTGTCGTTACATATTCATGAGTAACTCTTGCATTCCTGTGTGTGTGTGTGTGTGTGTGTGTGTGTGTGTTGTTGTTGTTAAATACTGCCACGCTAAAGCTCTCCTGCTCCATGAGCTTCACCAGTGACAGTGGAACGGTCTCGTCCTGATTATTGTTTAGCACACTTAATGATGCTCATGGTTGGACTGAAGGAATGTGATGATTTACTGAGGAGATGCTGTGACCTGTGACTGATCTGGGGCAGAAAGCCTTTGTGTGTTCAGACCCTGTTTACCAAATAGAACCTGACGTGAGTGTGTGTGTGTGAGAGAGAGAGAGAGAGAGAGAGAGTGTGTGTGTATGTGTGGCCTGGTAAACCCTACCCTACCTACCTATGTGTACCCTGGTAAACCCTAAAATGTCCCCACAAAGATGGCAATATCCGAAATCCTTGTCCTTGTGGGGACATGTCCCCATGAGGAAAACATCTTATAAATCATATTAAGTGATGTTTTTTGAAAATGCAGAATGTTTCCTGTGTAGGGGGATAGAAAATACTGTGTGTGTGTGTGTGTGATGGGTAGGTTTAGGGGTAGGGGCAGTGTAGGGGGATAGAAAATACAGTGTGTGTGTGTGTGTGTGTGTGTGTGTGTGTGTGTGTGTGTGTGTGTGTGTGTGTGTGTGTGTGTGTGTGTGTGTGTGTGTGCGCGCGCGAGTGAATGCGTGTCAGTGTCTCTTGTCTGTTCTTCACGTCACACATGCAAAGCAATGAAGTGTTACATTTTTACTTCAGAAGATTTGTTATTTTTAGAGATATTATTATATTATATTGTTATATCCGCTGTCATAAACTCCCCACACAAACAAACATCATTCAGAGTTTCCCACAGGATTTTGACCTCGGTCTAAAGTCTAGGGCCATCCGGGGACATGCCTCCCCCAAATAATGTAGGAACATTTAAAGTTAAATTCCTCAATCTGTTCCTCAATTCCTCAATCTGTTCCTCACTTCGAGAGTTCTGAAGCTCGACTTTAGTCCATTTGACAGATGTTTTGCTAAAGCAATGGCAATGTCATTTTCTCCTGTAGTTTCACACCTAAATGTGTGTTTCTGAACTAGCATGGATGCTGTCACGCTTCATCATGACAGTAGTTGAGTAACAGTGGTGTGTGTGTGTGTGTGTCAGGTGTGATTGACGGATACACGGGCGAGCGTCTGGCGCTGGAGCAGCAGGTCCGCGAGCGAGCCGAACTACAGCAGCATCTGGAACAGGAGCTGCACGTGACCTCCAGCCGTCTGTCCGAACTGGAGCAGGAGCGGCGGCAGATCCAGGACGAGCGGCAGCTGCTGTCACGGCAACAGGACGCCATGAGGGATGGGGCGGGCTCTCGAGAGCTACGTATGTCTTACACTCGCTGTCATCTGATTGGTTTAGATCTCAGAGACTCAGATAAACACTGATTGTGATTAACCCGTGATTCATTTCTTCATAGGTTGTGTCAGTGTTCGTTCTCAAGGCCTGTTCACGCCGAATGTGAGTTTTCATCACAACAAGATGCTAAAGCAATGCTAGCGGCGACCCCAGCGTTGCGGTCCCGAGAGAGTGTGCGCATGACGTGATCATATTTCATGCCAAAACCAAAAGAACAATATAAAAAATTATGCTTTGCCTAAACAAAATTAATCCTGTTTCTAGTTATTATTATACCATTCTACCATTATTATACACATCTCTCAGAGCTCGTGTTGCGTGTGCGGGGCTTTGGTCCTCTCGGTGGCGTGAGGCTCTCGTGTGCGTCGTCTCTCAGAGCTCGTGTTGCGTGTGCGGGGCTTTGGTCCTCTCGGTGGCGTGAGGCTCGTGTGCGTCGTCTCTCAGAGCTCGTGTTGCGTGTGCGGGGCTTTGGTCCTCTCTGGCGTGAGGCTCTCGTGCGTCGTCTCTCAGAGCTCGTGTTGCGTGTGCGGGGCTTTGGTCCTCTCGGTGGCGTGAGGCTCTCGTGTGCATCGTCTCTCAGAGCTCGTGTTGCGTGTGCGGGGCTTTGGTCCTCTCTGGCGTGAGGCTCTCGTGTGCGTCGTCTCTCAGAGCTCGTGTGTTGCGTGTGCGGGGCTTTGGTCCTCTCGGTGGCGTGAGGCTCGTGCGTGTCGTCGTCTCTCAGAGCTCGTGTTGCGTGTGTGCGGGGCTTTGGTCCTCTCTGGCGTGAGGCTCTCGTGTGCGTCGTCTCTCAGAGCTCGTGTTGCGTGTGCGGGGCTTTGGTCCTCTCGGTGGCGTGAGGTTCACGTGTGCGTCGTCTCTCAGAGCTCGTGTTGCGTGTGCGGGGCTTTGGTCCTCTCTGGCGTGAGGCTCTGTGTGTCGTCGTCTCTCAGAGCTCGTGTTGCGTGTGCGGGGCTTTGGTCCTCTCGGTGGCGTGAGGCTCTCGTGTGCATCGTCTCTCAGAGCTCGTGTTGCGTGTGCGGGGCTTTGGTCCTCTCGGTGGCGTGAGGCTCTCGTGTGCGTCGTCTCTCAGAGCTCGTGTTGCGTGTGCGGTGCTTTGGTCCTCTCGGTGGCGTGAGGCTCTCGTGTGCATCGTCTCTCAGAGCTCGTGTTGCGTGTGCGGGGCTTTGGTCCTCTCTGGCGTGAGGCTCCTCGTGTGCGTCGTCTCTCAGAGCTCGTGTTGCGTGTGCGGGGCTTTGGTCCTCTCGGTGGCGTGAGGCTCTCGTGTGCGTCCTCTCAGAGCTCGTGTTGCATGTGCGGGGCTTTGGTCCTCTCTGGCGTGAGGCTCTCGTGTGCATCGTCTCTCAGAGCTCGTGTTGCGTGTGCGGGGCTTTGGTCCTCTCGGTGGCGTGAGGCTCGTGTGCGTCGTCTCTCAGAGCTCGTGTTGCGTGTGCGGGGCTTTGGTCCTCTCGGTGGCGTGAGGCTCTCGTGTGCATCGTCTCTCAGAGCTCGTGTTGCGTGTGCGGGGCTTTGGTCCTCTCGGTGGCGTGAGGCTCTCGTGTGCATCGTCTCTCAGAGCTCGTGTTGCGTGTGCGGGGCTTTGGTCCTCTCGGTGGCGTGAGGCTCTCGTGTGCGTCGTCTCTCAGAGCTTGTGTTGCGTGTGCGGGGCTTTGGTCCTCTCGGTGGCGTGAGGCTCTCGTGTCGCTCGTCTCTCAGAGCTCGTGTTGCGTGTGTGCGGGGCTTTGGTCCTCTCTGGCGTGAGGTTCATGTGTGCGTCGTCTCTCAGAGCTCGTGTTGCGTGTGCGGGGCTTTGGTCCTCTCTGGCGTGAGGTTCATGTGTGCGTCGTCTCTCAGAGCTCGTGTTGCGTGTGCGGGGGTTTGGTCCTCTCTGGCGTGAGGTTCATGTGTGCGTCGTCTCAGAGCTCGTGTTGCGTGTGCGGGGCTTTGGTCCTCTCTGGCGTGAGGTTCACGTGTGCGTCGTCTCTCAGAGCTTGTGTTGCGTGTGCGGGGCTTTGGTCCTCTCTGCGTGAGGTTCACGTGTGCGTCGTCTCTCAGAGCTCGTGTTGCGTGTGTGCGGGGCTTTGGTCCTCTCTGGCGTGAGGTTCACGTGTGCGTCGTCTCTCAGAGCTCGTGTTGCGTGTGCGGGGGTTTGGTCCTCTCTGGCGTGAGGTTCACGTGTGCGTCGTCTCTCAGAGCTCGTGTTGCGTGTGCGGGGCTTTGGTCCTCTCTGGCGTGAGGTTCACGTGTGCGTCGTCTCTCAGAGCTCGTGTTGCGTGTGCGGGGTTTGGTCCTCTCTGGCGTGAGGTTCACGTGTGCGTCGTCTCTCAGAGCTCGTGTTGCGTGTGCGGGGCTTTGGTCCTCTCTGGCGTGAAGTTCGGTGTGAACGGGCCTTCAGACGTGAGTTTACAGGTGCAGGAAGTGCCAAATCCCCCACCGGAGAACCGAAGATGCTTTATCAGTGCACAGATGCTGTCACGTCTTGTTCTGCCCTCTTTCCTCCTGTATTTGCATGATGAATGTGTTGTTTTCACTCTCTCTTTCCTCAGGACTAGTTGAGGCTGCACTTGACGCAGCACCTGAAGCAGGTGTGTGTGAGTGTGTGTGTGTGAGTGAGTGTGTGTGTGTTCACCAGCTGCATGGCCGGCACGCCGTGTCTCATCGTCTCTGATCGATACACCAGTAACAGCAGCTCTGAGCTTTGCTTGCTTTCGGCTCCGCTGATCGACTAACCGCTGCCTCGATGGCTGTAACTCACTCAACATCACGCTAGCATGAGTTAGCTGGGGCTAACAAGTGTGATTGATCTCCTGATTGAACAGCCGTCTCCACATGAGCACAATATGCTTTTATTATATTTATTATTATACTAAATTGTTTAACTCAATTTGCAATAAACTGTGTCTGTATGTGATTGATGGCTGTTCAATAAGAGACACTTTTCCGTTTCCCTTTCCTTTCTTTTTTGCATTTGCACTCTTATCCCCCGTCCTCTCCTGCACTGTGGGTTCGTTCGGTGGTTGCTGACCGGATCATGTGATCATGGATCATACAGGAATGGGAACGATTGTGGGAAACGGGGAAATGTCTTCTGTCCATGTGCCATACGCTGTAGGATTCAAAAGTGGAGAAGTGCAGAGAACATTCACTAATAAAATCTTCATATTTCATGACAAAATCAAAAGAACAAAATACTAAATTATATTTAGCATCAAGAATATGAAGCCTGTTTGTTTGGCTTTAATTACATTAATTGTTTTTATTATTATTTGCATTATTTCCATGACCGTTACACAGGGTTATGGTGGTATTATTGTCATACCATCATGGTATTTATTCAAATTCTGAAGTAGCTTTAATTTAGTATGTCCAGGTTTTATTTTATTTTATTTATGTGCTTTTCTAAACTAAATACACACATATATATATATATATATATATATATAATTTTTTCTTAGTTTTAGTAATTTTATTGCTTAATTATTTTATTACGTTTAGGTACGATTTTCTTCTAATATTTAATTTTTTATATTTTTAGTTTTAGTCAGCAATAACAACAGCACATTTTCCTAAAATATTATTTCCATTAAAAAAATATTATTACTTTAATTATTATAATAGTTTTTTTATTATTGTTTTTAATGGAAATTAAGCAGTGTTGTTTTAGTATTTTAGTATATTTATTAATATTTTGAAGTAGCTTTAATTTTAAAACAAAAACTGAATATACAAAATCTACTTCAGAATATTAATTTTTAGTTAATTTTAGTAATTTAGTTGTTCTATATATATATATATATAATCATTTTAGCACTTCAACTTAATTATTTTAGTTAGTTGCAAAGGCAGTTTTTGTTTAAAGTAAGATTTTCTTCTCATTTTTAATGTTTTTATGTTTTAGTCCATAATAACAACACTGCATTTAAGACATTTTAAAATGTACATTTATAAAAATTACTTCAATAAAAATCTTTTTTTAACTATATATAACTATGTATATTTTCATGGCAGTTAAGCAGTGTTATTTTATTATTATTGTTATACCATCATAGTATTTATTAATATTAATACTTTAATTTTGTATCTTCAGGTTTTGTTTTAAGTTTAGTTTAAATTTTAATAAAGTTTATATATATATATATATATATATATATATATATATATATATATATATATATATATATATATATATATATATATATATATTTCCATTTCTTTCTTAAATGTAATCATTTTAATACTTAATTATTTTAGTTGCAAAGGCAAGTTTTTATTAAATAAGATTTTAATATTTTTAATTTATTTTTAATAGTTTTAGTTTTTGTTAGTAATAACACTGCATTTAAACACATTTGCCCATAAAAATCTATTTTCTTCTGTTTAATATTATTTTAATGGCAATGTTATACCATTGGGATATTTATTAAAATTTTGAAGTAGATTTTATTTTATATTTTTAGCTTTTTTCTATTTAGCCTTAATTATTATTTATTTTTTCAGTAATTTTAGTACTCCAATTTAAACTTATTTATTTCAGTTAGTTGCATTTTTCTAATTTTCTTTAGTTTTTTTACATTTTAAATCTAATTAAATCTAATATTAGTTTGTTTCTCTTGATTTTGTGGTAAATATGATCTGAACACAACAGGATTTATGAGATTCTGCCACACAGTTTATTTTCTATAAAAATGTTTAATGATCAGACTTTAGAGACTTTAACTCTGTGAATGAATCTCTGAAGCTGCTCCATTATTGTCATCCGTCGAGCGCTCGTGTCCTCCGCTCTCCTAACGTGTGTCCGGCTGTTCTCAGACCTGCTGGAGGAGACGGAGAAGCTGATGGCGGAGAAGGTGGAGGTGCAGCGGCAGGCGCAGAAGGAGAGCGGCGAGCTGCTGCTGCGGGTCAAGCTCCTGGAGGCGGAGCTGGAGGAGCAGGTGAGCCGCGTGCTGGAGCTGCAGGAGACGCGCCGGGCCGAGGAGGACGACCTCCGCCAGCAGATCCAGGCCCTGGAGAAGCAGCTGGACAACAACCGCAAGTTCATGGACGTAAGTCATGTGTGATCAAGGTGATCCTTACAATGTATAATCATCTCTCTTCCGTGTTTTTGTCTGGTTTAGTGGCGTAGCATGCTAGGCCCTGATATACTCACAAAATATTCTTCTTCATTCACCAGCTCGCTCTGGCATTACGCTTGAAGTATATCGGGCCTTAAAGGGGGCATATGATGCCCCTTTTCACAAGATCACAAATCTCTGGTGTCTACAGAATGTGTGTGTGAAGTTTCAGCTCAAAATACCCCCAGATCATTTATTATCGCTGGTCAAATTTGCCCCTATTTGGGTGTGAGCAAAAACACGGCATTTTTGTGTGTGTCCCTTTAAATGCAAATGAGCTGCTGCTCCCCACCCCCTTTCAAAAGAGGGCAGAGCCTTTACACAAGCTTCAGATACTCCCTCAACAACAAAACAGGCCAATCTCACTCAGTCAAATGTCAGAAATAAGCCGTTGTGGATCAGCCGTACATGTTTGAGCCGGAGTCAACACAGAGACGAGAGACGATCATTTATGTAACATTAGTTGTTGTGGAGTTACGCTGATTCAGCTCATGGACTAGCATGTGCCGTCATGGTCATCTATAGAGTGTTGTAACGGTGCTCGTGTGGGAACGTAACACGTCCGTCACCCGACTATACAATCCATAATAAATGTGTGTTTATGAATCCCGCAGACGGTGAGTGTTTCCAGGGTCAAACTAACGCCACAGCTCTAGTCTCTGTGAATACAGTCAGAGACGATGCTAACTTTAGCCACATTAGCCGTACAGCGTTCAGATCATTCAGAAGGACCTCTGCAAACATTCACAGAATATGAAGTGCCATCCTCACTCGTTCTGATATGAAGTTAGAACAAGAAGCGTTGGGATTGACCTGTCCTTCAGAAACTACTCCTCAAATCCAGCGTTACTGACCTCATTTCCTTCATGAATGGACTTCACCCCCGGTGGTGTCAGTGGCGTCATGAGACTCGTGTGTGCTCTGGTTCATCAGGACATTAGTGATGTTTGTGGCGCACACATTGTAATACTCGAGCGCTGATACAGCGAGGAAACATCTCTGTGCTTCTCACTCAGGGGCGTGTCTATGCTAAAGGGCCAATCAGCAATAGGCATGGGCGGGGCTTCCTTACTCTTTTACGCAGGAGTAGAGGGAAATATGAGAGATTGATAATGATTGATGGGGATTAAAACACAAGTATTGGGTGGATTTTTACCATTGTAGGCTGGTAGTTTACACACACTGTGGACACACATCTTATAAAAGTGAATTTTGCCTAATATGTCCCCTTAAAGTGTGTGACATCATCCGAATGGCTCAAGTGTGACGCGTTTCTGTCCTTCTGTCCATCAGGAACAGGCGGCGGACAGGGAACACGAGCGCGACGTCTTTCAGCTGGAGATTCACAACCTGGAGCAGCAGCTGAAGAATCCGCCCAAGACAGGAACAGGAAGTGACCGCAGGGACCGAGAGGTACGACACCTGATCGTTTGCCCTGAAGCCTCCAGCTAGTTTCACTCTAGTCCTCACACAATGAGCTCGAGAGCTTGAGTCTGACACCGCTGTTCTCACATCAGCTCAAACACACACAACACCTGCAAACACAGGACAGCTCTAGAGACATGCAGGAATACAGATACAGTCAGTAAATGGTGTTCGTAACCAAATGTGTCCGTGATATGACATAGTTCTTAAACGCAGAGTCCTAAAACACATAAATGAGTATTTTTTTATCCATCGTTTTGAAGTAAATGGGTTTTTGAATGGGTTAAATGCCATATATATATTATATATATATATATATACCGATCAGGCATAACATTATGACCTAATATTGTGTCAAACCACCCCCTTTTACTGCCAAAACAGCCCTGACCCGTCAAGGCATGCTGTGGTATCTGGCACCAAGATGTTAGCAGCAGATCCTTTAAGTCCTGTAAGTTGCGAGCTGGGGCCTCCACGGATTGGACTTGTTTGTTCAGCTCATCCCACAGATGCTCGTTTGGATTGAGATCTGGGGAATTTGGAGGCCAAGTCAACACCTCAAACTCGTTGTTGTGCTCCTCAAACCATTCCTGAAGCATTTGTGCTTTGTGTCAGGAGCATTATCCTGCTGGAAGAGCCACAGCCGCCAGGGAATACCGTTTCCATGAAAGGCTGTACATGGTCTCAACAATGCTTAGGTAGGTGGTACGTGTCAAAGTAACATCCACATGGATGGAGGACCCAAGGTTTCCCAGCAGAACATTGCCCAAAGCATCACACTGCCTGTGTTCCCCAAGGAAGCCACGCACATACACCCGGCCATCCACGTGATTCCTCAGACCAGGCCACCTTCTTCCATTGCTCCGTGGTCCAGTTCTGATGCTCACGTGCCACTGTTGGTGCTTTCGGCGGTGGACAGGGGTCAGCATGGGCACCCTGACTGGTCAGCGGCTATGCCGCCCCATACGCAACAAACTGAGATGCTCTGTGTATTCTGACACCTTTCTATCAGAACCAGCATTAACTTCTTGAGCAGTTTGAGCTCCAGTAGCTCGCCTGTTTGATCGACCACACGGGCCAGCCTTCGCTCCCCACGTGCATCAATGAGCCTTGGCCGCCCATGACCCTGTGGCCGGTTCTCCACTGTTCCTTCCTTGGAGCACTTTTGATAGATCCTGACCACTGCAGACCGGGAACACCCCACAAGAGCTGCAGTTCTGGAGATGCTCTGACCCAGTCGTCTAGCCATCACAATCTGGCCCTTGTCAAACTCGCTCAAATCCTTACGCTTGCCCATTTTTCCTGCTTCTAACACATCAACTCTGAGGACAAAATGTTCACTTGCTGCCGAATATATCCCACCCACTAACAGGAGCCGTGAGGAAGAGATCATCAGTGTTATTCATAATGTTATGCCTGATCTGTGTATACATCATGAGTTTAAAAATGCGTCCAATCAGCTGGCAGTAAATAAACGCACGTTCAGTCCTTCTCGTTAAAAGATGTTTTACAGCTTCAGCATGTGCAGAAATAAAGACACATTAAGTGAGTCGCAGTCAGTTGCCAGGCAGCGACATACACACACACACACACACACACACACACACACACACACACACACACACACACACACACACACACACACTCATCTGACGTCATCTCTCTCTCTCTCTCTCTCTCTCTCTCTCTCTCCCTCTCTGTCTCCCTCTCAGGTGCAGGAGTTGAGCCGTGCGCTGCAGGAGAAGTCGGACTGCTGCAGTGAGCTGCTGTTGAGCTTGGAGCAGCTTCAGCGGGATGTGTGTGAGAGAGACGAGGAGATCGAGACGCTCGGCGCACGCGTGAGAGAGCTGGAGCAGACGCTCATGCACAGGGTCAGTGTGTGTGTGTGTGTGTGTGTGTGTGTGTGTGTGTGTGTGTGTATATGTGTGTGTTCACCTCCGTTTCTGCTCGTGATGCAGCGCTAATGCTGTTAGCTGCCGGTCTTACTCCGCTGGGACACTGTGTGTGTGTGTGTGTGTGTGTGTGTGTGTGTGTGTGTGTGTGTGTGTGTGAGAGGAGAGCATGACGAATGGGAGTGTCTGAACGCTGAGCGTGTGTGTCCTTGCTGTGTATTAATGTGTGTGTGAATGCGGTGTTTTAGCATCACATCTCTGCTATAATGATCATATTCTGTCTCTCTCTGTGTGTGTGTGTGTGTGTGTGTGTGTGTGGGCTGTTGGCTTGTATGTCAGCGAGATCACAGTGTGTGTGTGTTTGTGTCTCTAGTTTAATTGTGAATTAATAGATTTGCAGTACGGATAGGTCTGGCTGGATCTACTCTTGTTTTTTTATATCGGTCATATGTTTAGCGTGTTTCTGGCTCTGGCGGCTGTCACACGCCATACACTCAACACGTTAAAGTCACGATCTGGAAAACAACCCTATTTATGTGACCTTGAGTTTGAAAAAGGAATAAATAAATAAATGAATAAATATGATTTTGTCATTTGAATTTTGATACTTATATATTATTACTTATTTTTATTATTGTTTATATGAATAAATAAAATGTATATTATTTTGTCATGTAACTATTTTTTATATTAATATTATTGCTGTTATTTTTGTTGTGATTATTTGCAACTTCAACTTGATTATTACTAAATAATTAATAATAACAATTATTAATTTATGAAGATGTATTTTTATATTGTTGTAGTTATTTGTTTTAATAATTTCATTATTTTACTGCTATTTGTTATTGTTATTTTGTCATTCAACTTTTTTATTTTGATCTATTTTATTATTATGACTTATTTTGATTAGTATTTATACAAACAAATAAAAATACTAATAAATATTAGTAATTTAAGTAACTTTATTTTTGAATATTAATATAGTTGTTTTGTTTTTTGGTGTTGTGATTTATTATTATTTTGCCATTCAACTTTATTATTATTAATTAAATAAATAAATAAATAAATAAGTGAGTAGTCATTGTTCTTCTACTATTTATTTTATTATTATATTTAATATTTATATTATTATTTTTTCATTTAACTTTTTTATTTGGAATATTATTATTGTTGTTATCATCATCATCATTATTATTATGTATAGCTGTGTGCTGTCTATTAGTGCAAAACTACATATTTTCAAAAGTGCATGGTTCTCTCAGGAGTCTGTGTAATGACACTGGTTCTGGACGCCTGCTGCTGATTGGACCGTGCGCATCAGATCTGTGACCGCTGTGCCCTGTCCCTGACCCGTCTGCTGTGTGTGTCCCAGTGTGTGTTCATGTGTATGTGTTTGTTTCTGTGCGCAGGTGGAGGAGGTTCAGCATGTGTCCATGGCGGGCAGAGGGGACGTCACACTGGAAGCACAGCTCCAGACCGAGAGAGAGGCTCTGGACAGGAAGGAGAAAGAGGTACTTCCTGTCACCTGACCCTCTCACCGACAGAACACGATTACCTCGTGTGTATCAAGACGCAGTTTTATGACTTTCTGGTTCATGATTAGCAGGAACTGCAAATAAGGATTCTCCGTTCTGATTGTGCCGTGACTTTAGCGATGGAAGTCATCTGTGTGTGTGTGTGTGTGTGTGTGTGTGTGTGTGTGTGTGTGTGTGTGTGTGTGTGTGTGTGTGTGTGTGTGTAGATAGTGAATCTGGAGGAGCAGCTGGAGCAGTTCCGTGAGGAGCTGGAGAACAAGAGCGAGGAGGTGAATCAGCTCCACATGCAGCTGGAGATCCAGAGGAAGGAGATCAGCAGCCATCAGCAGGACCTGCAGGCTCAGGCCCGCCTCACACAGGTCAGAAACACACACACACACACCTGCTCACACTCTTATATAGCAGAGTTCCCACTCGTCCTGGAAAACACTTGGAAAATTATTTGTCTTTAGCCGAGTACAAAGAGTTTATCACAGAACTGTGTGATATAAACTCACAACTGCAAGTTATAATGTCCAAGACTTCAGTCTTCAGAATTGCGAGTTTCCAATTTTGAAACTGGAAACTTTCCATGGATATTAACGGGAATAAATGGGAATTAATGGGAATAAACTGGGAATTTGCTAAATTGCAGGTTAGCCTGTAACAAGGAACTTAAATGTAGTTGAAAAATAAATATTGCAATCATCTTCATGCTATTATTTTCATTATTATTATTAATAATAATACCAATGCTTTGTTTAATAAACATATAATAATAGTAATATGAATATTTAAATATTGCATTTAGTTTAAGACTGGCTTTAGATTTTTAAATGTACTGTAAGGGAATACTAATATTTATTATGTTTTAAAAACTTTGTGAGTTTGTAATGTAATAATTTTCTCATAATGTAAAAATTGTTATTATATTATGAGCTCAAGATTATTACATTGAGAAAATTATTACATTATGAACATTTTATTACAATAATGTAATACTTATTACATTATGTGCAGTTATTACAGGAGTCGCTACACACTTTCATCTCATTTCATCAAAGCCGTGATAATACTGATAATAATCGTGATAATGGTGATAATAATCGTGATAATGGTGATAATAATCGTGATAATGGTGATAATAATCGTGATAATGTTGATAAACTGTGATGTTGATAATAATCGTGATAATGTTGATAACCGTGATGTTGATAATAATCGTGATAATGGTGATAATAACCGTGATAATGTTGATAACCGTGATGTTGATAATAATGGTGATAATGGTGATAATCGTGATGTTGATAATAATCGTGATAATGGTGATAATGGTGATAATCGTGATAATGTTGTTAACCGTGATGTTGATAATAATCGTGATAATGGTGATAATAACCGTGATAATGTTGATAACCGTGATGTTGATAATAATGGTGATAATGGTGATAATCGTGATGTTGATAATAATCGTGATAATGGTGATAATGGTGATAATCGTGATAATGTTGTTAACCGTGATGTTGATAATAATCGCGATAATGTTGTTAACCGTGATGTTGATAATAATCGCGATAATCGTGATAATGGTGATATAATCGTGATAAGCGTGGTAATGGTGATAATCGTGACAATGGTGATAATCGTGGTAATGGTGATATAATCGTGATAATGGTGATAACAATCGTGATAATAATCGTGATAATCTTGATCGTGATATATTGATAATCGTGATGATATTGATAAGAATCGTGATATTAATGGTGATAATGTTGGTCACTATAATCGTGGTGTGTTCACACCGTCCCATCCCTTCTCTTATATAAGAGGCTGTTTTCACACTCACACTTCAGGTTGATTTTCAGAGTTTGATTCTGCCCACGCGTGTGTCGTTTCTCATCGTGTTGTGTTGTGTGTTTGAGTGTTCACTTCCTGTTGTTCACTCGTCCCTGCTGGAACCAGCCCTAAACCATCAAACCAGATCAGGTCCATCCATATACGGCTGCTTTAACCCTATAAACACCATTTCTAAAGGTTCTTCACTGTCACTCAATCTCCTGCGTAAATAGAGTCTGTTGTGATTTCATGTTGAGTGTGAAACAGGAGATGTGGCATCATCACGAGGCAGGCCTCAGTCCTGTCGTCAGCTCTCTGCCCTAAATCATCCTCCCAAAAGACCAAACTGTCCTAGAGTCAGAGTCATGTGCTGATGTTTAACTCTTGAAGGTCCTGGAGGAGAGGGACGGGCAGATTGCCGCCCTTAACGAACAGATCGCTAAACGCCAGCGCGCGGACACACCGCCTGAGGAAAAGGTAAAGACGTATGCATACGTGTCGGCCGCTAGTGTGTCACACATATGCATATAGCAGCGTTCGACAAACCCGTGTGTGTGTGTGTGTGTGTGTGTGTGTGTGTGTGTGTGTGTCGTCTCTTGGTTTGGTGCCGCCCGTCTCTCCGCCTGCTGTGTTTTGCCATCTTGTGTTGCATAAACTCACATTTGCATCTTTATTAGCAGCAGTGACACGAATGGCGATACACAGCAGCTCGTGTTTAATGAGTGCTCATGATGTGGCGTTGCATTGGTCAAACAGTGGAAACGCCCGCCTCAGCTCCTCTGGACTCCTTCATTTGTTGCTGTGGTTTGGTGTTTTCTCTTTTGTTCTGCAGTGTTTTACATTAACTCATCTCACACCTTCTTACGATTGTATTTTGCCTGTGGATCGTAAAACGAGACGTTTAGCAGAATGTTCCCGCTGCTCTTTTCCGTACAGGGGAAGCACAAAAATAGCTTTATGATGTCTCTGATTTCACTGTGTGGAAAAGAGCAGCTGATGATGACAGAATAGTCATATTTGGATGAAATATTCCTTTATGAATGTGTTGTTTCCCTGAGATATTTGAGTCAAAGGGTGTTTTGCGAGTGAGTGGCGGTTACACGCACCCGGTCGGACGGGTCAGATTACCGGTCTAATCATGTGACGCACAAACGTCCTTTCACTATTGTAAAGGAATATCTCTTCAAAAATGAACATCTGGTCACCGTTTACTCACCCTAGTGTTGTTCCAACCCTGCGTTATTTCCTTTTGTACTGAAACACGTGATGAAAGCGAGTTGTTGAGCACTAAATCATCATGTGACTCCTCCTGAAGTCATGTGATCCATGAGCCATTTTTTGATTGTGTTTAATTAGTGGTGCACTCGAAATTTTAAAGTAATTTTTAGTGCTGTCAAAATTAGTGCGTTAACGCATGTGATACATTTTTTTCAGTTTAACGCGTTAAAAATATTTAACGCAAGTAAAGCAGCAGCCGATTATTCACAATTTAATTACAGGAAAAATGTGTACAAAAATTTATTTTGTAGCTTTTTTTAATCGATTGACAGCACTAGTAATTATTTTTTTAATAGGAATATTAAAAATGTATTAATCCATTCAAATGGAATCCAGAACAATACAAATGGAAAACATGGAATTTAAGTAAAAATCCTAAAAATATTTAATGTGCCTCAAAAAAATGTTTTTTTTTTTTTTGAAAAATAACAATAATAATAATAATACATTGTTGTTAAATTGTAAGTTTTAATTATTTGCTAAAAGATGAAAGGAATTGTCAAATTTTCATTTCATTTGCATTTTAAAAGATTTATTAAATTGTTAATATTTTTGTGCCTGGATTTAAACCGACAACACAAAATATCTGAAAAAATAAAACATTTCATAGGGCCCTGTTATATTAAACATTAATAAATTGATAAAATATTATTAATTTAATTGGAATCCAGAACAATTAAAACATGGAATTTAAGTTTTAAAAAAATCATAAAATAGAAATAAAACTGGAATTTCTTAAATCATAAATATTTAATATGGCCCTAAAAATTAATATTTTTTTGTTAAATAAATAAATAAATAAAATGAATTGTAAGTTTTAATTAAACATGATTTTTTCACATTAATTACTAAAAACAAATTGAAGGAATTGTCATTTTCATTTAATTTACAATTTAAAATATTAATTAAATTAATGTTTTTGTGCCTTGAAAAATTAAAACAGACAACACAAAATATCTGAAAATAATATTGAAAACATTTCATATTCCCTTTACATATTAAATATTAACACATTATTAAATTATTACAATATTATTAATTAAATTCGTTAGACATGCTTGTTGATTATCAGAAATTAATTAAATCATTAAAATAAAATCCAGAAAGATTAAATGGAAAACATAGAATTTAAGTAAAACATAAATATTTAATATGGCCCTAAAAATTAATGCTTTTTTGTAAAATAAATAAATAATAATAAATTGTTGTTAAATTATAAGTTTTAATTAGACATGATTTTTGATTACTAAATTTAATTAAACCATTTAACCAAGATTTCATAAGGCCTTTATAACAGGTAAACGTCAGCATGTGGACGCGGTGTGTGACTAGTGCATTCATCGGCGGAAATATAGAGAGACGGCTCATTACTAAACATTAAGGGTCCAGTTTCCTAACAACACTTACTAAACATTCGTTTCGGTTTCTGTTATTTGGTAAAAAACTTATTTCACTGCATTTGGACTACATTTAATGTTGCTTTTTGGTTTTCCTTTGGGATCATGGCAGTCAAAATCACCGTCCATTTTCATGTTTAGAAAATAATACTTGGTTGGAACGACATGCAAATGATTCTGATTCCTGGGTGAGCGATTGGTTTAAGCTCTGCTGAGATTGAACCCGCGCCGAGCTGATGTGTGTATCCGCAGGCGCTGGAGCAGAAGGAGGAGGCTCTGCGTGAGCTGGAGGCGCAGGTGGAGTGTCTGCGGAGCGAGCAGGAGCGCCTGAGGAGGAACAACGAGGAGGAGGTGGAGCAGCTCAACGCCGTCATCGAGAAACTCCAGCAGGAGCTGTCGCACATCGAGCGCAAGGACGAGCCGAGGGACGAGCGCGACGAGATGAAGCAGAAGGTGGACGAGGTCACGACCGAGCTGGACACACTGAAGGCTGACCACCGCTCGCTCCGGAGCGAGTACGAGCGGCTGCGCCAGGAGACGCTGGTGGAGCTGGAGGATGCGCTGAGGGAGAAGACGGCGGCGTTCGTGGTGGTCCAGGCTCAGGTTCAGGCGCTGGAGGAGAGCGCCGGGTCGAGGGTGGCGGGTTTGAGCCGGCGTGTGGAGGAGCTCGAGGAGTGTGTGGAGGAGAAGGACTCGGAGCTGCGCGCCTGCAGGCTGAGGGTGGAGCAAGCGCAGACGGACGCAGACGCTCTTTACGCCAAAGTCGGCCAGCTCGAGGACAAACTCAGGGAGAAGGTGGCCGCCGTTCTGGTCAGTCAAGCACAGCTGGGAGCCGTCCAGACCCAAACCAAAGAGCTGCGTGCCGAGGCCCATGCGGAGGATCTGACGGGCCCCAGCACGCAGCTGCAGGTGGGAGGCCTCAGGGCGCAGGACGGAGCGCAGACACTGACGGAGAAGCTGAGGGAGCTGGAGGAGGGCTTGAGCGGGATGCAGAAGGACCAGGAGCTGCAGAAGCAGCTGTTGAGCAGTTCGGAGGACGAGGTGATGGAGTACGAGAGGAGATTAGCCGTGATGATGGACATCCTGAACCAAATGAGAACCAAACCAGTCCAGCACAGGCCGCCGCTGACCGCTGAGGTGCGTCACAATATAGTTGAGTTCAAACAGCAGATCATGGCGTTCTCAGGGGGTTTGATTTCCAGGGAATGCATGAGAACTGCTCAAATGTGTGCCTTCAATTCCATTAAATTGTACTTATTATTTTTATTATGATTATCATCATTACGGTAACATAGGACACACACACACTCATTCGCACACTCACACACACAGACACACACACACACACTCGCACACACAGACACACACAGACGCACACATGCTCACACACTCACTCGCGCGCACACACACACACTCACTCGCACACACATAGACACTGTGCCGCGCTTCGCTCTTAAACACGCAGCGCAAACATTTACTGAACTTTGTGACTAAGCCATATCATGGTTAATTGTGCAGCCCTACTAATAATGTAGTGTTTGACATCACCTCATGAGGATTTGAGTGTTTATCACGCTGTTTTTCCCTGCAGGAGTCAGGCGAGGGAGGCCAGTCGCTGTCAGAGCTGCTGCAGGAGCTGCAGGAGGTCAAAGGTGAAGCCGCGTCCACTAAAGAGGAACTGAACTGCTACAGAGAACTGAGCCACAAGCTTCAGGAGGAGGTCGAGGTACAAACGCCAAAACCTACTGTAAAAATCTCAGGATATTAGGTCTTGATTGCTAAAAGATTGATCAAAAATAACAGGAACACGTCTGTCAGTGGGCCCAGAAAAATACCCATAATTCAAAAGGGTTTTAAGCATAAACTCAGGGGGCGCTGTGTGGGTCCTAACGCCCCAGTGTAGTGATGGGGACACTATACCGTAACAAGCACCGTCCTTCAGATGAGACGTCAAACAGAGGCCCTGACTCTCTATGGGCATTAAAAATCCCAGGATGTCCTTCGGAAAAAGAGTAGGGGTGTAACCCCGGCATCCACTGGCCTCTGTCCATCATGGCCTCCTTATCATCCCCATATACACTGATCGGAGTCTCCTCTCCACCATCAGCTGGTGTGTGGCGGGCGTTCTGGCGCAATATGGCTGCCGTCGCATCATCCATTTGCTCACTCTCATGTTTTCACGCGTCACGCTCAATCGTCTGAACATCTGTGATGACGCCAGTAAATCTGCTCATCATGTAAAGAAGACTCTCTCTTCCACACACTCGATTGATTCTGTTTGTACGATGCCTTTATGACATTTAGTTTGAGAGGAATGGACAGAAATCTCTCAGGTTTCATCATCAATATGTTCATTTGTGTTCGGAAGTTAAACGAAGTGACGTGAGGGTGAGCACACGATGACAGAATTTACTTTTTTGGGTGAATTACACGTTTACATGAACGATAGCATTTTCATATCGCGATATATCGATTAACACCCCTGTTTAATGCGTCTGTGCCGGAGAAACGGATGATTGTGTGTGTTTCTTCATCAGATGAGGGAGAGCAGGATCGCGCAGCTCCAGACGGCGCTCGGCCAGGTACTTTAGGTTATTCCTTTACATGTTTACAAACGTTAGGGCACATTACAGCCGCTCAGCGCTACATCTTCACTTCCTGTCCACAGGTCTCAGTGGGCTCGCGTGACGGAGACTCCGCCGAGACTGAGAAACTTCTCCAGGAGCTGCGGGAGGTCAAAGGTGAAGCGGCCGCCACGCGGCAGGAGCTGAACGGCTGCAGGGATCAGAGCGTCCGGCTGCAGGAGCTGCTGCAGGTATCCACCGCTCGCCGTGTTTTCACACTGAACTCAGATCTGTGGATCTCAGGCTCACTGTTGATGTTCTGTGTTTGTGAAGGAGAGAGAGATGAGCCTCGCGCTGCTGAAGGACCAGCTCCACAGGGTGAGACGCCGCCGCTGCATCTCTGATGGGACCGTCACCCAGACACTCTGACCTTTAACCTTTGATCGGTGTCTCTGCAGGCCTCACAGGAGGGAGATCAGTCCACAGCAGAGCTGCTCCAGGAGCTGCAGGAGGTCAAAGGTGAATCGGCCGCCACTAAAGAGGAGCTGAGCAGCTACAGGGAGCGCAGTCTCAAACTGCAGGAAGAGATCGAGGTACACTTCCTGTCAGGTCAAAATGAGCGTTAAACGTTAATCTGATCGTTTGCACGTGTAACGATGATAAACCGTCTGCTCTACAAGTGTGTTTGAATTTGGTGAACTTTATATTTAGAAATGTAAGATTGGAGTTTGGAAACCTCTCATTAATGGAAGGTTTTATTTTAAAATTACTTTTTAGCGTTTTAATTTTTAGTATGTTTTTAATTTAATTTTTATTTTATTTTAAAATGTATTTAAGTTTTTAGTGTTTTTTATGATTAAATCTTTTTGTAAGTGTTTTATTTTAATTTTTCTTATTTTTAAATGATTTGATTATTTTCATTTTACATTTAATACATTTTAGTAAGTGGTTTATTTAGTTTTTATCATTTATTTATTTAAATTTGTGCATCATTATTATTTTTTATGTTTTATTTTATTTTCATTTTATTTTATTTAAATTAAAATATATATATATTATGTAATAAATGTTTTGTTTTTTATTTAATTTGATAGTTTTATGCTTTCATTTATTTTTGTTTTATTTTGATTGTTTGTATATTTAAAATTATTTAGTTATTTTAATTTTACATTCCTCTTATTTTATTAATTTGTACTCTTTTGATTAAAAAATTAATTTGACATTTTCATGATTTAATAATTTTTGTACATTCTTTAAGTTTCACATTTATGATGTAATATATTTTAGTAAAATATATTTTTAAATAATTCCTATTTAAATTGTACATTTTTATTATTTTTTATATTTTATTTTTTTAAACTTATTTAATTTTAATTTTACGTTATAGTAAACATTTTTATCATTCAATTAATTTTTGTGCTTTTTGATAGTTTTTTTTATTTAATTTGACAGTTTTATGAATTCTTTTATTTTGATTGTTTTTATTTTGATAATTTTAATTTGACATTTTCATGATTTAATTAACTTTTAGTAAGCATTTTATTTTAGTTTTTTAATAATTTACTTATTTTAATAGTACATTCTTATTCTTATTTTCTTAATTTAAAAAAATGTTTTATTTTGATTTGATTTGATATTTTTTCAATTTTATTTTAATTTTGCATTTGTATGATTTAATACATGTTTAGTACGTTTTATTTTAAAGTAATTTATTCATGTTAATTTTACAAAATGATGCCGGCTGTTCTTTTACACAGAACCAAAGGCTGAACTCTGAACTGTAATCCAGATCATCTTGGTGTCTCTCGCAGGTCAGAGACGTGTCCATTGCTGAGCTGAGGGTCAAAGTTCAGGAGCTGCAGATCGCTGTGTCCAAATCCGGCGAGGATCCACCACAACAACAGACGTCTGAGCCTAAGAAGAAAGCAGGGAAAAACGGAGACAACAGAGAGCATCATGGGATGAACAAAAGTGCTGACGCGAGTAAAGACAAGCCCTCCCGTCCTCACAGAACCTCCTCGGACCAATCAGAGAGGCCCACCTTCTCCTCGTCTCTGAGCGGCACCCCAGGCCCGTCCCGTGTGGACGCGTGTACGCAGACCGACCCGTCCGGAGCCGAGGACGTGGAGGAGATGATCGCGGGATACACGGAGAAGATCGGACAGATGCAGGAGCTCCACGCGGCCGAGATCATGGACATGGAGGCCAGACACATCTCCGAGAGCGAGAGCTTGAAGAGGGAAAACCAGCAGCTGGAGCAGGAGAGCCGAGCGCTGAGAGACGCCATCGACAAACTCCGAGCCCCCGAGGTCAGACACGCCCTCGCCCGTTTCCTTCAGATAGCACGCACTGATGAATCATTCACAACACAGCCAGAGACATTCATATTCAGCTATAAATGAGAATAAATGTGATGTCTTTCTCAGGCTCCCTCGGTGAGGTCAGACCGTCCCGCGGTCTCTCCGTTTAAAGATGGATACGCCAGCGGTGAGACTGCAAACACACATACATTCAAAAGTCTGGGATAATTAAGTCATGCTTGTCACTGTGCAGTATTAATTTTGTCATAAATGTGTGTGTGTGTGTGTAACAGACAGCAGTTCAGACTGGAGTCAGCGCACGGGGTACGATCACCCTCACCTGCAGCACGAGTACAGGAGCACACCTGAGGGCGCGCGCAGAGACACGGAGCCGGACGTCCTGCCAGACAGGATCAAGGTGAGCTCCTGGAGGATATCCGACCGTAGCACGAACACAGCGAGAGAATGACCAGTCGAGTCGGACATCGCTTGGGTGTTTTACGATACTGGTGCCTGAACCCATACTTATTTTTAATTTTTAAAAAGAGCCACAAACGACATTTAAAGAATGGCTTTTTATTGAAATGTTTTTAAACAATTTATTCAAAGTTTAAAGCAGACTTAAATATATATTAGGGCTTGCTGCAATACCGAACAGGAGCACATGGAGACGCCAAACAGCTCCTAAAGCAACCGCTGTGACTGCACACACCTACGATTACTGAACACAACACACACACGACAAATCAAACATTATCCTTCCCGAGTGTGTGTGGAAACAACACGAATGTGCTGAAATGTGAATGCAGCGTGCGACTGTTCTTTCTGCATCAATATACCAGACTCTCGCGCTCTTACTGCACGTCACCAGCGCTCTTCAGAGGCAATGGCAGAGTACGACAGAGCTCGTGTTTTAAAGCAGAGCACACACTGGAATAATAATTCAGCAGAATCGGGTTAAAGAGAATGGACGTGTCCTCCTCCCAGGGTCACAGGTGCTGTAGATGCTCAGTGTGATTGTGATAAACTAAGGTCATCGACTGTGTGACGGAAATTACGTTAATGACGCAGCTTCACGTGCTTCTGTCATTTATTTGTCATTTATTTATTCATCAGTACACCGATTTTAGTCCCCCGACGGCAATCTATGAACTCTCGACTGCTTTGTTGGACAAAAATGGCGGATTCTGCGGATGGCGGATTATGATTGGTCAGATCGCCTGTCAATCAAACTCCCAGCGAAGGGTGAATTGCGTTATTTTAACATATTAAAGGTGCACTATGTAACTTTTACGTCCACTAGAGGTCGCCTATTCAAAACAAAGGCGTAGTTTGATGATGCCAAGTTTGAGCGCAGGGACCTGTGGTCTTCCCCTCACAGCCGGTGGGAAAGACTCGGGATAGGACTCGGGCAGAACTCATGTTCATGTGATTATTAACGTTACTGTAGTGTGAAGCGGAGCAGGACCGAGTGTTGTGGAGCTGAGCGAGGCCGCTGGGGCGATTGTTAATGAGATGAACGCGACACACGCCTCGCGAGAAGCAGGACTTTTATTATGCCACAGTCGCCGGCGCCGTTTCCTCTTCATCATGAGTATGAGGGAACGCAGCTCTGTTGATCATATTAGACACATCTGAGTGTGTGGAGAATGATGTGATGACGTTACTCTGTGTGTTCGCTCGCGGCTGCTGTGACACTCGTTCACACCGCAGTGAGAGTAAAGCGCTTCTGCAGAATAACACCGCAAACCGAGGGTTTTGTCATCTAAAACCCTTTACGCAATCATGTTAGTTGATCTATAATGCATGATGGCCGCCGTCATGTTAGTTTGCGCCTCAGGGAATCAGATCTGTTGGATTTACATCACGTCAATTCATCCTCATCTCACGAAATACATGAAAGTGAGTGACCGGTGAACTGAAGAATAGAGTAAACGATATAATGTGTATCTGATGTAATTAATGCACATAGTCGAGTTATAACTGAATGGATTGTTATTGCCGCTTCCATAGACATCAGTGTGTGTTTAACAAACTATAAATGTATTGTTTTTGCTAGTACTTGTGGATTTAAATGTGTGAAACCTAAAATAAACGTGTGCGTCTGTCTCTGGATTGGCGATGTTTGAATTTAAGTGGCACCGAAAGCGTTCTGATTCGGTCTGGTTACACACCGGTTGGTTTCGGTACCCAACCCTAATGACGAGCTAACCCGTGATTGGCTCACACAGAGTCTGCTGCGCGAGGTCCATCAGGAGGGGATGCAGGTCCTGTCGCTCTCTGAGCTGCCGCTGTCTGAAGCCGATCGACCCGACGTCGCGCTTCCTCCTCAGGCCTGGAGCAAAGAGAGAGACGCCCTCATCGACACCGTCGAGTCCCTGAAGTTCCTCATCAGCAAACTGCAGACGGACACACAGGTCAGCACACACACCAAAGCATTTCACTGCCGTATAGTGGCGTATCTGCTTTTTTGAAGGCTTGTAAAATGTTTTCAGACGCTGAATACCATCTCGTGTGTGTGTGTGTGTGTGTGTGTGTGTGTGTGTGTGTGTGTGTGTGTGTAGGTGGAAGGCGACTGGCGGGCAGAGCTGCTGTCGGCCGTCCAGCAGGTGTTTGTTGGCGAGCGAGACGTGCTGAAGAGCGTCTTATACTCTCATCTGGAGCGACTGGACACCGCTGATGCGGTCATTCATCTCAACCAGCTGGAGCGAGCGCTAGCGGAGCAGGTTAGCATACACATCTCCACTCGTCTGATCACATGATCACTGTCCACATCTGCGGTTGACATGCATGTGTCTCTGGTTTTAATACTGAGAACATCACTACTTTTGTATGTTAATAAAGCAAGGGTTATTATTAATAACAGGGTTATTATGGTTCAAATAAAACCATTAAAAATTACTTAATAATATATAAATATAGTCATTTTATTTATAGTTTATATATATATATAGATCATATATCATAATATATATTATATATAAATAATATAATTGATAAGTATATTATATATTGTAATTTTATATGAATCATGTATATATAAGGTATACATGTGTATTGTAATGTAATATATATATATATATATATAAAATATGTATTCTATATAAATAATATATATTATAAGAAACAAAATAAAAATAAGGAATGTTTTTATTTTGGCTAGTTGCCAAGGCTAAAACTAAAATAAACATTAATATAAAAAGCATTAAAAATGACAAAAATGCAACAAAATCACTCAAATGAAAATGGAAAATATGAAAATGAAAGA
>JAGHMJ010000035.1:2701151-2711151 GCA_018749465.1 Paracanthobrama guichenoti | reverse complement strand
TTAATTATTATTTAAAGTGTTTTATTTTGATTAGTTGTTTTTATTTCTAAATTGTTTATTTTAATTTGATATTTGTCTGATTTAATTAATTTTTAGTAAGCATTTATTTTGATTGATTTGGTTTCATTTTTAAATGATTTATTTAACTTTTTAGATTTTCTGATTTCATTAATTATTGGCTTCTCCTCAACTTACCAGCCTTTTTTAGGAAACCCAGCGTTAATGTATAAGATGCAGATCTGCTGGCGAGATGTGTCGGGTGACATTACCCATGAGCTCGGGTCACAGAGGTTGTGTAACACTAATGTCTAGTCCACACAGTGTGACTGTAATCCCGCTCTGTCTGCCGCAGGATGAGGTTTCTGGTCAAGAGATGGCAGAGAGCCGGAGGAGCCGTGACCTCTCCGATCGTGAGCAGGAACGGCCTCAGCCAGATCACAGGTAACGTCCTCACACTGTCTGATACCCAATATGAACAACTCATGTATGTTTGTGCACAAGAAGCATAAATGAGGTGTCTTATTATGATGTAACTGCTTCATATTTGTGCTGAAACTGTTCTCTGATGAAGTGTGCTGTGTTCAGGTGCAGAAGTGAGGAACGAGTCTTCATTCCTGCACCCCGGCAGTGTGGAGGTGTTCAGAGAGCGGCGGGCCACCAGCCGCGGCCGCACGGGACGAGACTCGCCTCGCTCCGCGGCATCGGTCCAGCACAGGTACACCAACATCACTGCCAGCCCATAATAAACACACAGTAAAGCCAGAACACAGACGGAAATCAGCCGCTGTCACTTTAAGAGCGAATGCACTGACACACAAGCGGTTTATTTCTCAGCGCTTTACCTTCACTGTAACACATAACCACTGCGTTTAATGCTTTTGAACTCATTCAGTGTGAACTCAAAGCAGTGTCTGTGCAGTGAGGAGAACTGAGCTCCTCACACCATGTGTTGCGCTTGAATTAATCTAATTAATCACACATCAAATTCTGCTGAGAAATGACCACAAACGTTCATTTGTTAGTCATTATCAGACCATTATTAGATCAGTCATTGGGTTAAATAAGAAAAGCATCAAATAGACAGAAGTAGCTTTTGAGAAGAATATATTTTATTTGATTCAGCATAGAATTTATTGCACATAAACTTTTAGGCTTCAATGGACATGAGGTGAGTAAATGACAATTTAAAGGTGAACTGTACCTTTAATATGGTAATATTAAATATTTTTTTTATGCAATTATTCTCTAAATGAGAATAAATGTCTAAATGACTCAATGAGTCATTCTATTCGTTCAAACGGCTGATTCATTCCAGAATGAAATAAATGGCTCTCTTTATGAACGAGTCATGCAGAGACGGGAGAGCTGACCCTGAGATACGCTCGGATAAGCGCACGACTCTTTGCAGGGCTTTGCGGTCATGACTGGTGCTGTTCCCATACCACGCTGTGATGCACTGAGTTAATACACTTTCTATCGCCCCTAAATAGAAAGTTTTCAGGATAGCTGGTGAAACCCTGAATTTCCTCAGCTGGCGCAGGTGGTACAGTCTTTGCCTGGCTTTTTTCACCTGTGTCTGAATGTGAGCAGTCCAGGTCAGGTCCTCGGAGATGTTTACACCCAGGTACTTGAAGCTGCTCACTCTCTCTACTGGTGACCCGCTGATCATGAGGGGGGAGTATGTCCGTTGCTGTCTCTTCCTGAAGTCCACAATCATTTCTTTGGTCTTGCCAACATTCAGAGAGAGACAGTTGTCCTGGCACCATGATGTTAGATGCTCCACCTCGTCCAAGTATGCCGTCTCATTGTTGTTGGAAATGAGGCCCAGGACAACAGTATCATCAGCAAATTTGATGATAGAGGTGGAGCTGTGTGTGGACAAACAGTCATGCGTGTAGAACAAACAGTCATGCGTGTAGAACAAACAGTCATGTGTGTAGAGATTGATTCGTTCAAACGGCTGATTCATTCCAGAATTAAATAAATGGCTCTCTTTATGAACGAGTCATTGAATCATTGGTTCACCCGATTGATTTGTTCAAACGGCTGATTCATTCCAGAATGAAATAAATGGCTCTCTTTAATGAACGAGTCATTGAATCATTGGTTCACCCGATTGATTCACTCAAAGCACAGATTAATTCAGAAAGGAAGTCACTGTGTGTCACTCAGAGACGCACATCAGTTCTGCTCTGGCTTTATGGGTAATATTTCCATTGGCAAAATTGAGCAAAAACACAATATTGTGTCTAAAATATAACACAATATTAAAGGGATAGTTCACCCAAAACAGTTCTGTCATCATTTACTCGCCCTCATGATGTTCCAAACCTGTGTGAGTTTGCTCGGCTGAACACAAAAGAAGAAAGTTGGTTACCAGGCCGCTTTGGGGCTCCATTGACTTCCACAGTAGGAAAACAAATACTCTGATAGTCAATGGCTACTGAGTTCTGCCAGCTTACAAACATTCGGGTTCGTCTTATATTCAGGGTCTAGACTTTTAATTGTCAATCACGCTCACGCAACAATAGGTGGCGCCAAATACACGTAAAACACTCTCTTTATGAATGAATCATTGGTTCACCCGATTGATTCACTCAAAACACGGACTCATTCAGAAATAAAACACCACTATGTGTCAAGGAATATGGCGCGCCAGAGTGAAATGTTCCCATAGTGCATCCTGGTGCCATGTGTTCCCCAGGAAAGCCACGCACACGCACCCGGCCATCCACGTGATGTAAAAGAACACGTGATTCCTCAGACCAGGCCACCTTCTTCCATTGCTCCGTGGTCCAGTTCTGATGCTCACGTGCCACTGTTGGTGCTTTCGGCGGTGGACAGGGGTCAGCATGGGCACCCTGACTGGTCAGCGGCTATGCCGCCCCATACGCAACAAACTGAGATGCTCTGTGTATTCTGACACCTTTCTATCAGAACCAGCATTAACTTCTTGAGCAGTCTGAGCTCCAGTAGCTCGTCTGTTTGATCGGACCACACGGGCCAGCCTTCGCTCCCCACGTGCATCAATGAGCCTTGGCCGCCCATGACCCTGTGTCCGGTTCTCCACTGTTCCTTCCTTGGAGCACTTTTGATAGATCCTGACCACTGCAGACCGGGAACATAATTTAAAGTGTAGTGTAAAGTACATGTATGAAGTACACTTGTATGATGTTTATGAGGGTTTTGCGTCTCTAGGTATCACAGTATGGCGGCTGACCCCGGAGGTTTACCATGTTCCCACTTGCAGAACTACGACCCCGACCGCGCTCTCACCGACTATATATCCCGTCTGGAGGCCCTGCAGAGACGACTGGGAAGTGTGCAGTCAGGTAACATCACCTGCATGATGGACAGTCACCTCACCAACATGACCTGCACTCATCGAACTGTGATTTCATGCTGACGTGATCTTCTTTCCCCCCAGGTTCCTCTTCGTACGCTCAATTGCACTTTGGAGTCAGAAGATAAAGATCTTCATTTACATGTAAACTGGCTTGAAGAAACTCGGTTGCCTTCTCTCGTGCTGAGCTGCTGTGCTTTTGTATTCTTACTATAAACGTGTACAATTCTGTGGGACCAAAAAGACCTTGTTTTTGTGTATCATCTTATAATCAAGCTTTCTGTTGGCGGCACTTGAAACGGCTTCACCGTCTGTACATTAGTTCTATCTTGTTTGTTGTTAATGGAAAACAATCATGTTGTTACTGTATATTTGTGGAATGCTAATTTAAGTTGATTAATTTAAGACGTGTTGGACGGCTGCTATCGGGCTCCTGATAATGCTCATAACACTAACAGACGGAGCTTCGTCAGGCGAGTTATCAGAAACTCTACACTGTGTTTTATCCGCTCGCTCGCGCCCTTGAAAAGACCCGAGGACATTTGTAGAAGACATATTTTTGTAAAGGTAGGAGCTTTGGATTTTATGGGTATTTTGTCAAAACTGAAATAAAGATTAATATAATATTTGAAAACTGCCTTCGTCTCCGTTCTCTTTTATTCTGTATCCCTGACTCATTTGTTTGTGATGTATGACCTTTGACATCATCCATCAGCCATTGGAGAAAGAAATTATTTTTACACATCTTATGATTTTTACATCTTATGATTTTTAGACCTTCTGACCCAGTGACCGTTCCTTTTCAGTCTAAATTGTACATCTAAATCTACTGTTTGAGCTATTATCTGACTTTGTCTTCCCTCAGTTTGTTTAGGTTTCTCAGTCATATCATAACTCAAGTATATATTGCTGTCCAGTCCGTGTCATCAGTCTAAATTATATCGCAATTTGAACGCCCAATGGATTTTACAGGATGTTCTTCAAGCGACAATTGTAAGTATCTTCAATTTTTGTTTGCTACATATCTGAAGTCTATGGAAACTTGCTTCCGCCACGGAATATACACATGAATATAGCTGCAAGCAGCGACGACGGGCCCACGCCCCATGGCTTCAGGGCAGCTGTGCATGACGAGCAATAAGCATTTAAACGGGTAAATGTAAAAAGACTTGTTTGAACGACATTATTTTAATCAATCGCCATTGCAACACCGTTTGAGATATCCAATATCTGTTCACAGTTTAGCATCTTTAATATATTGTCATCATGTTAAAAAAGTTTGGTGTGATTCATATGAACTCGCTAGGAGCCTGATTTTTTTTCTTTTCTTCTACATTCAAACCAAAATGTCTGACTTCCTGTTGGTCGGAGCTAATGACTATAAATTAGAAAGTTGTCCGGCTCGATGAGAACAGCATATGTCCAGGCGTGTTTTTTTCTCTCTCTGTTCCCTGCTGGCTCTGACTGTTTTGTTTTGTAAAGTGCGAACTCTTCTCTTCTCACTGCTGCTCTGCTTGTCTTGAAAATACTGAAATGGAATTGATTAACTGGTCAATCAGCGCAATCGCGCTCACTGAGAACCCACCTGCCACCAGGACCTTTGCGCGTTTCGTGAGGCATGGAACAACTTGTCTGTGCCTGCTCTGTCCGTGGAGGATCACGGAAATTTATCTGATGATTATTGATGGCGGGGTTCCTATTCTTTGGCTTTGGGATTGCCCTGACCTGAATCGGAAGATTGGTAAGACAGCTGCCTCAAAACCCAGCCGCTGTCAGGAATAAACAATGCTTCGGGTTCTGTTGACCGAAGGTTGATCAGAAAGTGGAATTGAACTGAAGTATAGCAGGGAAAGAGTGGGCTCTATCGGGGTCAGATCGGTGAACTTTTACGGACTGTAACCGGTCTGGCCATGAGGCCGTAATGTCTAGGAAACTGCACAGACCTGACATCTGAGATTGATTATGATTGGGATTCAAATGGGAATAAATTGTATTTGCCTGACCTAAAGGCTCAACGAACCTCACTTGGTCCCTATCTCTCGGTTGGGACAGCTGTTGCTATCTATCTTCTGTGATTCAAGGACAAACCATAGAACTGAAGAAAACATCTGAAGTTATGGCTAACATTCTCACACAACACAATCTCAGAGCAATACACAAGACCCGGTCTGCCTGTTTATCTATCTCCTCTCCCACTCCATACAAAAATCCCATCACGTGACCACGTGTACTGTGTCATGATAGATTTATGTTTATGTTTTGTTGTGTTTGCTATGTAATGCTTGCTAAATTCATTCTTGTATTTCTGGAGAGCGTAGGGCGGCGCCTGAATAATCGGCTGCGGCCCGGAGGCTTGCTCCAAACTTCATTTCGTTATACTGTACTTGTACATGTGTAATGATGAATAAACTTCAACTTCAACTTCATATGTCCTGAGTTTGGTGACTGTAGGTAAAACGAACCCCCCACTTTTGTCAAAAGGTGGCGCTGCTGAGCCCCTCCACCACGCCCGTTTCTAAGGCTTTGCTTGTCTACTGACTGACATCTCTGATGTGTGTCGTGCAATTTCGAAGCATTCTAAGAGCCTCAAAAACACCCAGGAATATTATTAAAGTTTGACGTGTTGCCATGGCAACAGTATAGCCTGACAAGCCAGACCCACATCAAGATGTTGGGTTTGGGAAAACAACGTTGGCAGGCTCAATCCGAAGCGCGGGATGGACGGTTGTCTTTCAGATTCAATAGGATAGAGCCACAACCAACCAGAGCAATGAAGAAGGTGAAGCGGAGCTAGATGATAGATTCAACTTTTACCATATCCTGTCAGCAAAACTCCGAACACATCTTCCTTTCTTAAGAATGACTTCAGTGCCGTTCTTTGTTCTTTTCTCAAAGAAAAGCTTAACTCCAAGTCTTCCAGAGTCGCGGCCAAAGCCGATTCGAGCTTCTTTGTTTTCAAGTAGCACGCGGAACTGCCGCAACTCTGCCATCATTATGGTAAGCCCGCCCACCGACTCTATACACAATGTGATTGGCCCAACCAGAGTTTGGGTTTTCCAGCTCGCAGGTCTACCGAGAGTTGCTAGGCGCCCTGGCTGCAGATTAGATTTGCTGCCGCTAGCAATAATATCGCTGATAATAGCTCCCTTTCTGTTGGGCTGGTGTATGACTATGAGTGGGAAAGTTTCTGAGATGTTAAGGGACCCTAAAGTGCCAAGAATCTTGAAAGAAAAATATTAATAATTAAAGCTGCAAGCAGTGATGAAAGGGCCTTCGCAGCTGATGGCCTCAGGAAAACAGTGGATGGATATGCATTTCAGCGGGTAAATATAGGAGAAAAACGGCGAAGTCATTTCGACGTGCCACACTTCCTGCAGCCAGCGGGTGGCGCTTTGACTATAACTGAATATGTGTTCAGGTCAGGACTATTATCAAACGTGACGTTTGGGGCAGATCGGACAATATATGCCTGAGTTACAACAACTTCCAATTTCGTGGCGAAACATTCAACTTTGTCAGGCCGTCACGGACACGCCCTTCAGCGAAAACTCAAGCTCTTCACAATTTAACATCAGCAAGGCCTTTAGATTAGACTGACCAAATGACATTTACATCTCTAGGAGGAGTTTGTTAAAGTACAACATCTGGAAATGGCAAAAACTGTTGGGTTTTCAGATTCCCGTTCACACGGATCCGCGAAAACCATCGACTGTAAAAAAAAAAAATAAATAAATAAATAAATAAAAAAATGGACGTGGTGTCCGTGACGTCACCCGTAGGATTCTGAAGAGCCGCTCTGAAGCGTAGATCATTATTAATTATGCAGAACTTTAAGGCTTTATATAATGTAATGAATGAGCTATAAAAACATTCACCCCCTCACAGTCGTCATGAAGGGTAAAATTAGCTGTTTAGACCAAAAGCACAGTTTGTCCCAGACTGTAAACGTGTGTTATTCTGCTGTAAAGTTGGGCACTTTAACATGGAGCTCAATGAGATTCTGCTCCCTTCTGGAGCCGGCCTCTAGTGGCCAGTCCATGAACTGCAGTTTCAGTCCCTTCTGTATTGGCTTCGAGAGGAACTGGGGGAGGAGCCGCTTGGCGAAAATGTCCAAAAACGCTGTATTCTGCTGTCTGGCCAGTAGATGGTGATGTCACTGTAAAGAGATGACATAATTTTCACAAATTTGCATTTTTGTAGTTTACATTTCTAAAACTTGCACTTTGAATCCCATTTTCAAAAGTTTGTGTTTTCGGGCCCCCCAAACGCTGAACGGCCAAAGCGCATACAAAGTTTTCTGCTTGTAGTTGAAAACAGACCCTTCATTTTAAGTAATGCAAGTGTTCTCTTGTTTTCCCTTCTCTTTTTTTAGCCTCGTTCAGTCTGTCAGTCCAAATCCCATTTTTGTGCATATCCGATTGAAACACAAGCAGATTTAGCAAGTGTGAGCGGCAAAAAATCACATGCAATGCAGTTTTTACAAATCCGTTTCCCTCTACATTCACATGTGGTTTAAAAGTCCTATTCAAATCGCATTTCTGGAATCCGTCTGAGCGGTTAATGTGGCTTCCTCACATCAGACGTTAGAGTAAACATCGCTGCAGAGGCAAGGTTGTGTTGTTGCAGAGTGCCGTGTTATGACTCATAAATCGCCGTATTCCAGTGCGGTGGCTACATACTGTAATTTTGTAAATAAGACAGCATCTGTATTGTATTGCATTTCTATGGCAAGTTGTGTTGGTATAAAGAGCGGCATGGACACAAATCGGATCTGAACAGTTGCGATACACAATGTGAACAGATCAGATACCGATGGGGGCGGAGCCTGGTTATTTGTAACACCTGAGGGCTCTACCTGGCCCTGACCCACCTCAGGAAACCTGTCGCTGGTGTTTGTTTTTCTTCTGTATAGGACAGTGTTGTTGTTGTTGTTGTTGTTGTTGTTGTTGTTGTTGTTGTTGTTGTTGTTGTTGTTGTTTGTTTGTTTGTTTGTTTACTTCAGTTAGAATAGAGGGAAGGAAAGTTTCAACTGTTTGAGTTGTAATTTAGAGTTCGCTCGCCAGTCCTTTTTGGGGGGTTTTTGTACTGCCAATAAATTGTTTTTCTAAAATAAAATCTTGCTCACGTGAAAAAATACTGTAGTATATTATAGTAAAATGACTCTAGTAAATACTGTTTTTTAACCATACTATAGAAAAGAGACTACAGTAAATTGTTGTATACCTACTATAGTTTAACAATTGACTATAGTTCATGCTACAGTATGCTGTAATATAAATTAACAAAGTGTAGTAAATTCTAAAGTATTCTACACTTTACTGTAGTATGTTTAGATACTGGTGTTTTTGAACCATATAGTAATTTTACTATATATACTATTTTCTGCGCGCAGTACCGCATTTAACCACACGAGGCGCATCAAGCGAATGAAAGTGTGTGAAAAGCTTCATTTCTACAGCGTTATTTTCTGAATCTGGTGTCTGAACTCAAGCAGAAACACTTTGATGTTAAATAGTGAATGTTTCGTGATTAACAGGGAATAATAACATATATAAACCGCTTTTATTGTTATCTGTCTCTGTGCTCGTGTTTGATTGGGCGATGGACTCTGTGCTCGTGTTTGATTGGGCGATGGACTCTGTGCTCGTGTTTGATTGGGCGATGTTAAACTGCGCATGTTTTGATGCGGTTTTCTCTTCATATCTGCGATAATCTCGGAGTTTCTCTCAGTCTCTGAGCGCGACGTCAGTTCTCGAGTGTGTGTTTGTAGTTTGCCGTGTTTCTCGCGAGATCAGCCCGTGTCACCGTCACTGAGATGTGTAGCGCGTGGAGTGGCTCCTCTAGCGCGGGTTTTCTGTCGGCATCGCTTCTCGGCCTTTTGGCTAAGATCAAGTGTAGTATCTGTTCTTATCAGTTTAATATCTGATACGTCCCCTATCCGGGGACCATATATTAAATTGATTTTTGGATCAGGGAGATGGAATAGGGGCTTGCTCCGTCCACTCCACGCATCGACCTGGTATTGCAGTACCTCCAGGAACGGTGCACCCCCACCCGGGGAATAAACACGTGAAGAATAGATCAATCTTTGTTCGTGAGTTTTGGGTTTCCTTTATGGCGTGTTAAGGTAATATAATGATTTTTGTCTTTGTGTTCTGAGTAAATATCCCTGAGTTTTACGGTGCCGCATGTAAGTTTCGCCGCTAGAGGTCGCATATTTTAAACACTATCTTGATGACGTTGTGGAGTCGAGTGGAATCATGGGAGTTGTAGTCTTCACCTCCACAGCAGATGTTCACCCACAAATGAGAAGTAGCCCATGGTTTACTCCTCCAGGTGTGTATGACTCCTCTTCGCTCTGTAACGGGGGTGGCAGCCCTAACTCAACTCATTTAACCAGACAGTTTTCTAAAACTGCCAAAAAAAATTAAAAGCAATTCGAATCCACCATTTACATAAAGACAAAGAAAAATGTCAAAGCATTTCATTTTCACAGAGGAATTTTATTCCTTAAATATCACTTCAAAAGGAAAATCCTTGTTTCTGGTAAGAAAAACAAATCAATATCAAGGTAACAGGTCAGTCCGTGTTATTCACACAATCACAAGCATTAAAAGTGAAGTCCTGAAATCCCCAGCTGATCCGACAGATTCATAC
>JAGHMJ010000035.1:2648651-2696151 GCA_018749465.1 Paracanthobrama guichenoti | reverse complement strand
ACTACTCTGTAGTTCTTGTTTGTTCTGATATGATCGCAAGCCCGACAGGCGTGCTCAAGACCAAAGACGGTTCCACTTGCTACAAAATGTTCCCTCCAGGTGAAGTACTGCCTGTACAAATCCTCATTTTGGTCCAGAACCTTAAGATGTTCAGCTAGTTTTTCAGGGGAGTTGAAGTCATCCACATGGATAAAGGCACTTCCTGGTACAAATTCCTCATAGTTCTTTCGGGGTGGGCCGAGGACCACGGGAACAGTGCCGAGAGATAGAGGGTTGTAGAGTTTTTCTGTAATGTAGTCTTTATGGATGGAGTTCTCAAAGGACAGAAAGAATTTACAGCTGGACACCACATCTAAGTAATCTTGATCGCTAATGTGTCTGCCGAAGTGATTTCCGTAGGTTTTTATACTGATGTGTTTCTGTAACTCTGCATAGTATTTTGAACGCTTGTGGAGTGAGTTCCAGTTGCTCACAATCCAGCAAACAAGTTTAGTCTTATGCGGGATTTCATCATGTTTCTTTCCACCAGTGTTCTCCGAGATTCGCCCGTAAGGGACCATGATGTCTGAATCTCGTCTGTAGGTCATGGTCAGATTAAACAGGTCTTTTAGATTTGAATGTGGTGAGTTAGTGGGAGATTCCATGTTCATCCAGACCCATTTCTGGAGCGGCGGTCGTGTCAGTTTTGGCATGTTGGATAAGTCCCAATGGATGTCTCTGTGATGAAATAAAACGCCATGTGCTCTGTTAAACTGACTCTTGTCGTCTGTCAAGCGGCAGCCGTGGATGTCGTACAGTGAACTACAGCGTCCTAAATCAAACTTGACCCCAAAAGGCCAGATCCAGATCAGGAGAATGGTGTCTGGATCATCTCTCGATGAAGCCAGTTCTGTTTCTGTGATGTTTCTGCTGCCGTCACGTTTGGGAATGGTTGGACAGTTCAGCCAGTTGACCGTCGGCTCATAGTAAATGTAGAATATTGCTGAGAAACATGTAATCAAAGCCACGGCGATTAAGAAGTTCTGACAGGATCTGGAGGAGATTTGGGGCTCCATCTTTGACCATCTGTGGAGAGAGAAGGATTAGTTCACTTTAAAATGAAAATGCCCTGATCATTTACTCAGCCCCATCTCATCCAAGATGCTCATGTCTTTCTTTCAGTCGAAAAGAAATTACAAATATTGAATACAATACTGTAGTGTTGTAGTCAAGACCACCTAATCCAAGACCGAGTCGAGACCAAGACCAATGTATGTTGAGACCAAGACAAAACCAAGACCAAGACCAAGGCAAGACCGAGTCAAGACCAAGGTAAGGTGAGACCGAGTCAAGACCAAGACCAAGACCAAGGTAAGGTGAGACCGAGTCAAGACCAAGGTAAGGTGAGACCGAGTCAAGACCAAGGTAAGGTGAGACCGAGTCAAGACCAAGACCAAGACCAAGGTAAGGTGAGACCGAGTCAAATCCAAGGTAAGGTGAGACCGAGTCAAGACCAAGGTAAGGTGAGACCGAGTCAAGACCAAGACCAAGACCAAGGTAAGGTGAGACCGAGTCAAGACCAAGGTAAGGTGAGACCGAGTCAAGACCAAGGTAAGGTGAGACCGAGTCAAGACCAAGACCAAGGTAAGGTGAGACCGAGTCAAGACCAAGGTAAGGTGAGACCGAGTCAAGACCAAGACCAAGGTAAGGTGAGACCGAGTCAAGACCAAGGTAAGGTGAGACCGAGTCAAGACCAAGGTAAGGTGAGACCGAGTCAAGACCAAGACCAAGACCAAGGTAAGGTGAGACCGAGTCAAGACCAAGGTAAGGTGAGACCGAGTCAAGACCAAGACCAAGACCAAGGTAAGGTGAGACCGAGTCAAGACCAAGGTAAGGTGAGACCGAGTCAAGACCAAGGTAAGGTGAGACCGAGTCAAGACCAAGGTAAGGTGAGACCGAGTCAAGACCAAGGTAAGGTGAGACCGAGTCAAGACCAAGACCAAGGTAAGGTGAGACCGAGTCAAGACCAAGACCAAGACCAAGGTAAGGTGAGACCGAGTCAAGACCAAGGTAAGGTGAGACCGAGTCAAGACCAAGGCAAGGCGAGACCAAGACAAGACCGAGTCAAGACCGAGACCGAGTCGAGACCAAGATTTACATCCAATCACATTAATGATGTTAATAAATAAATCAGACAATGCACTGGCAATTTAGTGATATCCCAGCAGTTGTGGTCTTGACCGGTCTTGAAACAAAATCCTGAGTCCTCTAAGTCTGAGACCGAAACAAGACAGAGTACAAATGTGTTCAAGACCGAGACAAGACCAAGACCTTCAAAAAATGGTCTTAAGACCAGTCTCAAGTGCTACAACGCTACAACTGCTTCCATTCCAGTGCCACATGGACACGCCTCTGGCTCTGCCACTGTTGGGCAGTGCTGGTCATCTGTAACAGAAACTACTTCAATACTGTCTGACTCAGTTATTGATTGCAACCTACCTCTGTCTATTGTGGGAAACAAGGCAATTTCTCTTGGTTGACCAGAAGTCCACCCTAGTGTGTCTCAGAACATTGGCCTCAAAAGTAGAAAACCTTGCTGTGGAGCGATGCATGTGTGTTAAGCAACACAAAAAATGTATCTGTCATCTTGGCAGCGTGTCACCTTGTGTCACTTCCGGATAACTGAAAATGGGAAAAGAGGTAGGATGTGGGAGGAGCTGAAGTGACGTGATAACTGGTGTTCACACCAGACGCGAGTGATTTACATAAGTCAGTGCAAAGAGGCGAATAGACATTCTGCGGCTGAAAATCTGAACTTTGGCGGATATTCGCTCCGCATTAACCAATCAGGAGCTTGCTCTAGTAGTGACAACACTCAGGACAAAAGCACATGTGGATACCCAGAGCTGTATGATACATCTTCTTACTTTATAGAAACAGGGATAAAAAGCATCTTGCTTGGAAGAAAGTGAGTGAGGAGGTCGGACAGTCTGGTAAGTTGTAAAAAATCCTCTTTACTCAATTTGAGCTATATACATATTGAGACTACAAGCTAGCTAAAGCCAGCAAATTGAGTTTATTCGCCGAAAGGACTGATATTTGACTATTTAAGATAGCCCGTCGGCAGGCCAGGCTTACGTTTTGGAAGCCTGTCTGGGAAAAAAATAACCCCCGGGATGTTGGGCTTTACAAGCCCTGGCCCGTACATGTCCGAGTCTGATCCCGAATCGCAATGAACCAACAACACCTCAAATAAAGGATTCTCCAGCCTTTGACAGTGTGGTGTGTTCAGTTAGACACGTACACATAATCAATAGATCTATATCAAACGATGCAATACTATCACATATAAAAAACATTTTACTCACATTTGTGTGTTGCTTCATTCATTCATGTAATCTCATCCTGTCTGCAAATCCATTCTCGTTTACAAATTAATCCGTGATCAGAAATGAAGGAACAAATGCACAATGTCTTCCCCACGTGAGCTGGATATTCATTAAAAATAAAGTTCATCCATGCATTCATAATATTGGAATCCGAATGAAGCTTATGCGGCATGTTTATCGCTTAGAAGTTCGATCCGGTTTAGCTCTATGTAGGCCTGTGTCATGTCAGTGGCACGAGTCAGTGGGCGGGGCTACAGAATCAGGCGTTCATATTTATCTGATGAGGCGGTGTTTCACCACAGTCTGACGTCAAGGTGGCATATTCTGAGATCGAGCGTTTGCTGAGCCAGTTGTCAATAAAAGCTTTTCTTTGACTAACAAGGAAGTTTTCATCTTTGAAACGTACAGGATATTCTTACATTACCATGACCATTATCATATATCCGAAGCTATAGGGAAAGGGAAAGGGAAGCTCAAGGGAAACCATGACCCCTGTAAAGTCCAACGGTTGCGCAATAAAACTTTTATTGCAACATATGTTTATTACCTTTGAAATGGCCATGTATGCTCTCTGGGATTGGTGCTTCTCTACATGTATATCCCTTTTTCTGTCTTCATTTCTGCTTGTTCAGAGGAAAATACAGTTTGATTGAGGGAAGGTTTTTATTCAAAGCTGACAAGAGTTTGTGTTTATAAGAGGATTTCTTTCACCTAAGCAAGCGTAACCTTAAGTTTTACACAAACCACACTGGGGGTTGAATACTTTTTCATTGCACTGCACTTTTTACTTGACACAACATTTTAAAAACGCAGGTAATGTAAAAATGTAATTGACAATTAGAAATGGTTTCAGCTCATATCCTAACCATGCGCCAACTTTAATCAATATTGTCCATTTACATTTTTCATTATTATCCCAGGGAAATGCTCAATGAACTCTGATATGAATTCAAAGTAGCTTGAGTTTTGTTCTCATTGTCTGAAATATAACAAAAGGTCCTTCAATGGAAGTTGCTCCATCAAACGTGAAGCTATGTTTGAGGTTTGGTATTGATCCCTATTAGATGCTAGAACTGAAGACTCACCTGTGCTGTTCCGCCAGATAATCTCTTCAGCATTGAAGCGCTCTTTCTTACAGTCCCACACGATCACAGGTTTCCAGAAGTACAATAAAATGTTTTTATTGATTGAGTGATAAGCTACCTCTGCAGGTGACGGATGACGTATGCATGAATTACAGGCAGTGTTGCCAGATTGGGTCCAGCCCAAACGCTCAAAACTTTAACTGCCAAAATAATGTGATTATCATTTTATTGCCATACCAATCAAGGTTGATAAGTACCATTTTTATGGTAAAAAAAAATAAAAGCTAATGTTGATGAGAAAGAAAGAAGAAAAAAATCCCAGGAAAAAGAGCAAATATGACTAAAATGTCCAAGATCCCAAATTTTAGGTAGTTAGGGTGATTCAGGGGAGAAATTTTTGATTTCTCTGATACATATGTGCATTTTTAAGGTGTTTGAAGGCCAAAAATGAATAATAAATAGCTTTTAAACCATGTCAGTGGGCAGTAGGTTATTTATCAATACCCCTAAAGCTGAGCTTTGACTGTAGTCTTTTCATTTCCGTCTGTGTCCGGGAAGAAAGTAAACACGAGCCGGGGTTAATCCCAGTGGAGCAGGCGGGGCATGTTGTCACACTGAGCCCCTATTAGAAATATGATATTATATTCTATACTTTTATGAATTCTGTTGAGAAATCGAAAAAAGGTGAATAATAACTGAGAGTCAATGTTCAGAAATTATTCATTATTATCTTTTGAACTATGTTGTATAGCTTTTGTAGGTATTTACCTAAAGGGGGAAATATTAATAATTATTCATAACTCATTATGATTATTTATTATGATCAATTATGAATATTTTAACTAGTTAATGAGATTAATCAATCGACCAGTTCATCCTGTGAACACTCAGTATTGATTATTAATTCTAAGAGAAGGATAATTTTCATGGCCACAGGAAAATAATTCTTCCTTAGTATTTACAGCTCTTAGGGCGTGTAACAAAATCGATAATTTAAGTGACAGTTTGTTTGCAGCAGGAGTCAGAACCAGAGATGTATTATGCATAAATTGTATTAATTACAAACAAAACTAATCTAACACAAACGCGTACGCACGAGTTTTCTTCCATCTGACCCAGGTATGTGTGACATGCTAATGTCATCGTCTTTCTCTTCCACAAATGGTACCTGGCAATTGTCTTTGCAGGCTTATCTCCTAGCCCACCTATTTCCTTGATAGTGGAGCTTCTTTTGGGGATGGGTTTCTTAGCCCAGAGTGAGCTTCACCAATTGTTTGTTTAAATATAACTAATAATTATGTCTGATTTGTCTCAGTTACTACACTGTATTTTACAGTGTGTCTGTTGTCAAATTCAAAAATTAGTTTATTTTTATTTTTATTTTTATTGACAAAATATTTTAGTTTGTTTTTTTGAGTTTTTCTATTATATCAGATAACATTTTAAGCGGTCATATGTTCATGTTACACTGTACTCCACCTATGGGGCATGTTGTCACACTTCACTTCCATTCTTTCAAGGTAAATCAAGAAAAAAGTACACACTGTATCAGTGAAACAAAACCACATAATTGTACTAGACATGTAGGAAATTGATGTGGGAAAAAATTAATACTCTGAACCCCGAGTGGATTTACACAAACAGAAAGTCAAAAAGTGTTAGAGTTAGTCTGGACTTGATCCGCAACTATGCTCAAACTGGAGCTGTTTGGACCAATCAGATTGTCAGGCTTTATACGATGATGGACAGATGTTCAACAGTAAGAGCAACAAGAGTGCTTGGGTTGAATTTGTTTACTAAACGGAGAACTTGTTCATATATGTATTTACCTTTTATATACTATTTCTCTCAGAAATGATGATCGTGCTGGTAAATACTCTCAACACCGACAAAGATCGTTTACGCTCATCTTCCTCTTCTAGTTCTGTTGACATCTATGCGTCGCTCAACATACGTCACTTACTCCGTTGCTCTGATTGGTTGTAGGTCTATCCAATTGATTTTCTTTCCTGGTTCGGTTGAAACACACCCCATAATCACAGCCCAATGGAGCAGTATCAGATCATATTCTGACTAGAATCTGAGTATGACGACGTCAGGCTACTGATATAAAAAGTTAAGTTTAGCAACTTACGCTCGCACTTTATATGTCCGTTAACAGAAGCGCCGAGCTGGAATTTGCACTCAGCAGCTTCTGTGAACATAAAGCCTGTCTACTTTGATTTGATTGGTCATCTCAAATACAATATTTTGACATTGACGAATGGTGACAGACCGCAGGCAGCTCCGATAAGGAGCTCTTGGTGCTGCGCTATATCCTTGCAGCACTGTTAATACTATATTAGGCATTTATTTTACAACCTTTATTATGTACACCTTGAGAAAATACAGGTGACCTCAAAGCTGGCCATGGGTGGAAACTGCCAAAACAGCAATCCCTCAGAAAAACACATGCATCATTTTAATGTCAACACAAGAATAAGCCAATTTAAGTGCAAAAAGTGCCAAAATAAGAGATCAGAAAAAGCAATGTAATTAACAGGCATTTCACACACGTTAATGCACACACCTCTGGCAAAATGTGTCATTCATTGATACTGTACAATAATCTGCCAACAAAAAAATAATAACAATGCGCTAACCTTTGTGTACATAGAACATGCACTTAGCCCAGTCGAAACTGATTAATTGTTGACTCAAACCTCTTTCAGCAGCTGTCGGGGTTGCTAGCTGCAGCCCAGACAGCATGGTAACATTGATACATGGTTGAGTTTTGATCCAAACCATCATTTTGATCGAGATTGACATTTCAATGTTTAAAGTATGTTGAATCAGCTTGTGATTCAAAATTGTGAAATTGTGATGAAAGCACACATGGGTGGAGACAGTGACATTGAACTAGCAGTGATGTGTAGTTGATGAGCACAACATCATGCAGGTGTGTGTCTCTGCAGAACACTAGTGGGTGTTTCCCAATCAGTGGGGCGTTTTCAAACCACGATGGGCATTTCCAATCGCTTTACCTGGGGGGTATTCCAGAAAGCAGGTTATGTGACACCTGGATATGTTTAAGAGTAAGTTAGTGGATAACCTCAACTTTCGGTTCCAAAAATGGAGGTAACTTTCAGAGTATGTAAGTAGCCATGGCAACTCACTCTCTGAACATAACCTGCTCCGGAGCGGCTCATGATCCAGGGTTAGTTTGCTTAAGAGGTAATCAGATGTGTTTTATATAATTAATAGAGTTATTCATATTTTGTTTGTTATATAATATACAATATTATATATTAATTCTGAAGAATAAAAAATAAATAAAAAATAAGTTTAAATGTTAATTCAATTCAAATATATTTATTATTTATTTTATTGTCATCTCACACATGGATCTGCATTCAGTTAGCATCAAACAAACAATATAATCCTTATTCTCAGTGAATACAGATTACTTGTGGCGATGTGCACTAAGTAGGCTATGTAAATCGCCATTAAACAAAAGAAGAAGAGGAAGCAGAATGGCGCGCTCTTTCTTAGCGTCTGTTTCCATGGTGACTCATCGATTCGTCGCTCTGGTGAGAATGTCTTGTGTGTTATCCGGGAACTTACTCCCCGGACACGTTTTTGGAACCAGCATACCTCGAGTAAGCAAGGTTTGGGTTAATCGACCGAGAGTTCAGGGTATGTGTGATAGTAAGTTAACCTTGCTTTCTGGAATACCCCCCTGATTTGCTCTAATCCATTGGGGTTAGGGCTGGGCCTTCATGAGTTTAGCAAATCTGTTGAAAAATGGCTGAAAAACATCTATTGTAGTGAAATTGTCCAGTGATTGGTAAACGCCCATTTTGGTTTAGCATGTGCACTTCTCAGTAGTCTAGTGGATGCTTCTTCATTAGAGAGCAAACACAGGTGCATCCTATACAGTCTAGTGTGCTGAACCACCTGGGGCCTGTTTCAGTAAAGAGGCTCAACCAACTCTGAGTTGACTTACCCCGAGATGGGAAACTCTGAGTTTTGGGTTTCAGAACAGCTGAGTTGAGGCAGTTCAATCCACTCTGAGTAGACTGACTCTGAGTTAAGCACGTACACAATTTACACTCCCCATATTCACACATACTTTATTGTTGCAACCATTCATTTAAAATAAAACTGTTGTTGTGTCATATCACTTGGAGTTGTAACACACACAAGGGTCCAATACCAGTGAAGACAGTGTAGCAGGGCAGGCAAGAGGTCAGGAGCAGGCAGCAGACGATACGACATCCAGGAAACAGGCAGAAGGTCAATGGGCAGACAGCAGACAATCAAAGAGAGAACACAGCAGAGGACGTAAACACGGGCAGGATAACTTTCTGGAAACCGCTCAGAGATGCACACAACAGTGAAACAAGACTTCACACAGAGTGTGCTGTGAGTGTGGTTAAAATAGGGCTGGGAATGAGTAACAGCTCACAGGTGCAATGGGAATCAGTGCTTGAGTGAGGAATTATGGGATTTGGAGTTCGGGAGACAGTCAGTATTCAGGCGAGGGTGCCCATTAATTGTTACTGAGGGAGGTTGCGGGACTGGTAGTCGTGACAGTTTTACTAGATTATTTCAGTTTTTGCTTGACACACATCCTGTCCCACAATCCTCCCTGTGCCTAAAAACAGCAATATTAATATTAATAATTATTGATAACTCTTATGATTAATTATGAATATTTGAATCAGTTAATGAGATTAAGTTGCTGTAGCTAAATTGACATTACAATCAATCAACCATTTCATCCTGTGAACACTCAGTATTGATTATTAATTAATTCTAAGAACAGGATATTTTTCATGGCCACAGAAAAATAATTCTTCCTTAACATTTACAGTGCTCAGAGTGTAAGTTCTTTGTGTACAAGCTCCTTTGTCTGAACAAAGAGGTTTACAGTTTTACTAACAGCGATTTGAATATTGTACATTATTTAGCTTGAGCTGTTGACAAAGGTCTGATGTACAATCACAGGAGAAAGCCTTGATAGTTCGGTCCGATGCTGTTGATTTCTTCTGCGTTGACTGAAGAAGATATGATGAACTTGCATGGTTGTTTTGAATCTTTTGAAGTTGAAGTTGCACATGGCTTGAGGTGGCGTCGGGTTTCCTGTCCAACACACACACATGGCTTGAGATGTGTGTAGGCCTTAGCCTGGCCTATTTGGTATATCCATAACACAACTGGCTGAAGTGAGTCAGACCTGTCTGTGATTGGCTGAAGCGAGTCAGACCTGTCTGTGATTGGCTGAGGTGAGTCTGAGGCGAGTCAGACCTGTCTGTGATTGGCTGAGGCGAGTCAGACCTGTCTGTGATTGGCTGAGGCGAGTCAGACCTGTCTGTGATTGGCTGAGGCGAGTCAGACCTGTCTGTGATTGGCTGAAGCGAGTCAGACCTGTCTGTGATTGGCTGAAGCGAGTCAGACCTGTCTGTTATTGGCTGAGGCGAGTCAGACCTGTCTGTGATTGGCTGAGGCGAGTCAGACCTGTCTGTGATTGGCTGAAGCGAGTCAGACCTGTCTGTTATTGGCTGAGGTGAGTCTGAGGCGAGTCAGATCTGTCTGTGATTGGCTGAGGCGAGTCAGACCTGCCTGTGATTTGCTGAGGCGAGTCAGACCTGTCTGTGATTGGCTGAGGCGAGTCAGACCTGTCTGTGATTGGCTGAGGCGAGTCAGACCTGTCTGTGATTGGCTGAGGTGAGTCTGAGGCGAGTCAGACCTGTCTGTGATTGGCTGAAGCGAGTCAGACCTGTCTGTGATTGGCTTGTTGTTTTAATCATAAAATCACTTTCACAAGATTTCTTATCTTCAGTCATTTTGCTTACATACTGAAACATCAGAAAGTTTGATAGGCAAAATACATCAAAGCTGAACTTTATGCAATATTAATGTGATCTAGCAGTGTTGGGGACATCACAGGTCCTTCAGCGTTTCCTGATCCACAGGACCATTCCAGAGGACAGCTGGCTTTAACACTGGGACGATCCTTCAGCATGTCATAATACTCCATCAGCTCTCTTTAGGACAGCTGCCAACCAATCAAACATTAACACATTAAACCAGCCTCTGAGCTGTACTTTAACCCTATTATCAATGATCATAAAATGTCAAACAGCTTTTATGTTCAGAGAGATTTCACTCACCCAAGTTGTAGGTGAAATGCTACGACAGGAAAACAAACAAGTTCTTGCCAACGAGGTATGACCCTTTCCCCATCTGATGAACAAATGAGAGTTTATTAGTCCAACAGAACACTACATTAATTACAGTCTGAAACTACAGACAAAGGTCTCAGTCTTAACCTCTTAAACTCTGCAGACCCTGAAGACATCATCAAGTATATACTTTAAATGTTAAATGTCTGTGGAGGAGCTCTGACCTCATATGTGGTGCCATTACCATCCTTTCTGGAGATATGCATCACATTGGCATTTGTTTTACACAAAGTAACTTATTTACACTAAATTACTCTGGGACCATTTCTGCCTGGATTTGGCTGACCCAAACTGAAAAGCTTCCCATACACACATATAGTGGTCTCTAAATACACAATTGTGGTATGTAGAGACCAACAGTGGCTGCTGTCTTGTATTCCAAATATTCATTGCTTGATGACATCATTAATCCAAGATGGCTGACAGTGATATCCATGTGCCAAATGCCTGTGAAATATCTGTGAAAAACAAGGAGGTCAATTGAGCTAAAACAAATATTAGTATGTACAGTAAAGTATGATGAATATGTTAGTATTTTATAAACTAAAATTTAGAGTAAAATGTAGTATTTATACACCAAAAACTAACTGTCCATGTATGTGGACGTCATGAAACAGTGGAGTCAGATTGCATAAAGTCTGATTTCTGTAACCTGCTATATCTGTTCTATTTTTGCAGATATGTTTTGAATTGTCTTAAACTGTAATAAAACATACATCAACATAACCATTCAAAATGACATATTATGGCATTAAATGGCAACTTTACACTTACATACCGAGACAAATGTGCATTTTGCCTTCCAAACAGGGACAGCACAGGTCAAGCACTCAGTACAGAATGATCGGGAATATCCCAGAGGACAGTGACCGGGACAGCAGTGATGAGGAGTGTGTGCCAGCAAAGCCCAGCCCATATTGCTACTAGGTTTCCACATATATGTAACTATCATTACAGTTCCTACAATGTGTTTTATCGTTGTTATATTGTAATATTAATGTTTTTAATAACTGAGCTGATATACTTAGCATAACATACCATAGTAAAAACACAATGTCACATTTTATGCCTTTGTTGCATGGTGCAGTACATGGACAGTTAAATCATTTTTAACCCCTTCTGACCCTGCAGCCACTGGAATGGACGTCACGTTTTTGTTTAAACGTTTATATATATATATATATATATATATATATATATATATATATATATATATATATATATATATATATATTTTTTTATATGAGTAATGCCCGGTCACTAATTGGTTTCTGATCAACCAATCACAGTAAATAGATGTCCCCTAACGTAATCTGACTGAGCTTCAGGCATCACAAAAGACAGGCATAGAGTTTCAGAACACAGGATTTAAAAAAAAAAAAAAAGTTTAATTACATCAGGTGTTAAAATATATCATCAGGAACCTCCTGAATTAGTTGTGTGCCAGGTTGTGAAATTTGTGCAAGCCTTTCAAAGCTAGAATACAGAGCTATGTCACATACACATATACTCAGATTCACCCACTGCAACCAACAAAAAGTTTTTTTAGACTTTATATCATCTTTTTTTCTACATTCTTATTACATTGCTCATTCTTACAGCTATGATCTTTTCAAAATCTTCAACACTATTTCAACACGAGTTCATAAGTATGGTTAAAATATGAGGATTTTTGATCTCATATTGAGTCATTGTTGAGTCATTGTTGTGGACGTAAAAAATATTAAAAACTTTTTTTTTTTTTGCTCTGTGGAAAAAAAAAAAAAAAAAAAGAAAATCAGTTCTGAAGGGGTTAAATAAAACTGAATATTGTAAAAATGAAAGCGGATTTCAATTTTAGCATCATATTAAAGTAATAAAAAGAATATTTAAAAAATCTAGATGTTTTCCATAATTGATGCATGAAAGGGTTTTTAACTTGAATCTGCTAAAATGTAAACAATTAAGATCCCATTTCAAACTACTTATATTTTGTGCTAATCATTTAAAACTGAACCATATTTTTATATCTTGTAATGATGGCAAATATTTTCCTCATTTTTACTGAACAGGACAAAACTTTATTAAATCACAAACAACCTGTTAATCTGCTGTTAAAGACAGTAACAATGAGTTAGAAATTGTTCAAACAGCGTCCAGAAACGAAGCGGTCTGACAGAAGAGATGCTGAACACGTCAGACAAACGAAAAGTGCAGCAATGCAAACAAGGCAAGAGTTGTGATTCAACAGTCGCACATGTGAAACGGTCAGTTAGAGAGACTTCTCAAACATTTCTTGCATTGAGGAAAGTTTCTTCTGGTGCTGGGGACGTCTCGATGTTCCTCACAGGTCCTTCAGCGTGTCCGGACCCTCAGGATTGTCCAGCCATTCCGGAGGCCAGCTGGCTTTAACACTGGGACGGTCCTTCAGCATTTCATAATACTCCATCAGTCGGGGACATCTCTCTTTAGGACAGCTGCCAACCAGTCAAACATTAAAACATTAAACCAGCCTCTGATCTGAAGGATCCGGAGAAGGATTGCTAATGAATTCACTCACTGAAGTCGTGGGAAATATGCGATGACGGGGAAACAAACCACGTCCGCCATGGTGAAGTTCCTGCCGGCGAGGTACGACCCTTTACCCATCTGATGAACACAAGAGACGGAGTTTATTAGGAAGACAAATAAGGGCTCAAGTTCAATGGCCAAAGGTTCATGATGCAGATAGTTATGGCATATCCTCTGCCTTGGGCCAGTCGTGGTCTAGTGGTTAGAGAGTCAGACCCAAAGGTTGCGGGTTCGATTCTCAGTATAATAGACTGAGGTGCCCTTGAGTAGTGGTTGACCAATATATAGCCAAAGCTGATATATCGGCCGATATTTGGCATTTTTAAAATATCGGCATCGGCTGATAAGTTTTTCTGATTGGCCGATGGCCAAGGATTTTCCAGTACCTGAAAATGCTAGTTAATATCATCGCATTGGACTAAAATGTACTGACTTTACTTACCTAGAGTCTAACAACTTCCTAAAATGTTTTGATACTTTTTGCTGGTTTAATGTTTTTTTGTCTGGGTTTTCCCCCACAATGTAACACTTGTGGTGTTCCCAGTCAAAAATGATTGGCCTACAAAAAAATACTTATAAAGCTCTCATTATGCTACATATATCACTAAATACTAGAGTCAATCTTTTTGTCAGTTTGTTTTCTTTCAGTTAGGACAGATTTTATATTTATTTTTGGAACTGCTCGATCGTAAGCCTGAATTATCTGAGCGTATATACCTCTGCACTGTTGATCACACTAGTGTGATTTAATGTTTAACCAGGAAATTTGTTTTGAAATGCTTTAATTTTGTAGAAAATGGCACAAAGTCACACTTGTGGTGTTCACGGTCAAAGATTAATCTTTTTCACAGAGATAAGTTCTCAGTCTTAACTGAAAGAAAACAAGCTGACAGAAATATTGAACCCAATATTTCAGGATAAAATAGCGTTTAGAACAGGAGATTTACAAGCAAATGTTTGTCGACACCAAAAGTCTTATACGGTTTTCAACAAAGCACAAGGGTTAAAAACTCAACCTTCTCCAAGTATCCGTCCCACAGTTTCAGCTCGGTAACTAAGTTCTCTTTATTCCTCTTCAGGGCCGATTGGTGTCGCTCTCCTTCAGGGACGTACCACTCATAGAAGGCCACGTCATCTGCACACACAACAATTCAACACAAATAACTGGCTGATCATCGCCCGCTCTGTGTAAAATAAAAATGCTTTTTCTAGACGCTGGAATTACTGGGGTCTCCATGTCATGTACAAATGTACGGTTGATTTCTATTGGGGTAAAACTGTTTAATGAGGAACTAGGACTTGCTACTACGACTAGGTAGTCGACAACTTAAACCAACTGAATTTTGAATATTTTGAACCGGATAAGTGAAGCGAGACATAACTGTTGCAAACATCAGGCTGTCAATTAATAAACACTTCTTTAAACCAGGAAGGTTGCACATCATGTTTGCTTTGCTTTATTTTGCAAAAAGCACAACATTTAGTTTTTACTGTGAGTGTACACAAATAAAAGTAGACGCTTAACAGTTTCGAATGATGTATAACACTTGTCTTGTATGACCAAAATCGACGGAGTATTCTGAGTCTCTTTCACACTAATGTAAATAAGCGAGGTGGTCTATAGACACGTCTCATGTTTGTGTGACAAGTATTCTCTAAGTTACAGTTCATTTTCTGACACATCATGTTTGCTTTATTTTGCATGAAGCACAACATATCGTTTTTACTGTGAGTGTACACAAATAAAAGTAGACACTTAACAGTTCTGAATGATTTCGACTGAGAATTTGAGTCTTTTGCACTGATAAGAACAAAGCGAGATGGCCGCGCCAGTGCGACCGCTGGCTCCTGGGGGTTAAACCACTTACACATTTTCTTCTGCAGGTTTTCGGTCTCAAACATCCGCTGGTAGACGAGAGCCTGTTCAGCTGGATCATCTGGGATCAGACGGGTTCCTTGAGACTTGAACGCACTCTAGAAACCAGAGACATTTATCAGACTGTGACGAGATGCTCATATAAACTCTTAATACATTTCTGCCATGACAACTCTCGTTTGGCATGGTAATGAATAAGACAGTGTTGATATGTTTGGTCTTGGGGGAATAGATCTGCTACACTGCTGCTTTAACACAGTGATGGGAGTTTAAAATATATTTGAATGTGCGTTCGCTCACAAAACCTTTGCGTTCTTTTGTGAGCGAACACATGCAGAATTTATTGGGAACGCAAAAGTAATATTGAAAAATATTTTTGTTAACTGTCTAGTATGAAAATTTTCACCACATAAAAAAAACATTGAATGATGACTAATTCATTATTAAGAGATGAAAAGTTGAAATTGTCAGTCGGAAAAGGGTGGCTTGCCCACTTCAGGTTGGTGGAGAGTTTTGGGTGGAGGGTCTTGTTCACGAGTGAGGGAAGGATGGAACTAGAGATTGACAGATGGATTGGTGCAGCTTCTTCAGTAATGCGGTCGATGTACCGGTCTGTCGTGGTGAAGAAGGAGCTGAGCTGTAAGGCGAAGCTCTCGATTTATTGGTCAGTCTACGTTCCTACTCTCACCTATGGTCATGAGCTGTGGGTCATGACCGAAAGGACAAGATCCCGGATACAGGCGGCCGAAATGAGCTTTCTCCGGAGGGTGGCTGGGTGCTCCCTTAGAGATAGGGTGAGAAGCTCAGTTACTCGGGAGGAGCTCAGAGTAGAGCCGTTGCTCCTCCACATCGAGAGGAGCCAGCTGAGGTGGATGCCTCCTGGACGCCTTCCCGGGGAGGTGTTCCGGGCACGTCCCACCGGGAGGAGGCCCCAGGGAAGACCTAGGACACGCTGGAGGGATTATGTCTCCCGGCTGGCCTGGGATCGCCTCGAGGTTCCCCCGGAAGAGCTGGAGGAAGTGGCTAGGGAGAGGGAAGTCTGGGCGTCTCTACTTAGACTTTTGCAGCGACCCGGCCCCGGATAAGCGGAAGATAATGGATGGATGGGTGGATGGATGGAAGTTGAAATTGACATACTACGTAGAAATCATAATATGAACAGTCATAATTATGACAAAGTCAGTCAATATTTCGACTTTTTGTCATAAGTTTGATTCCTCTCAATTATGACTTGGTATGTTATGACTTCTACTTTTTATCTCAATTATGATTTAGTCATAATTATGACTTTTATAACATAACTTTGAATTTTTTGTCATTACGATTTACCAATCTATTATTATGTGGCGGGAATGGGCTCTCGATCGAGTGAGTTCAGTCAGTTTTTGTTTGTTTGTTTGTTTTAGCTGAGCATCTTATTGTGTTTGTTAAAACTGGACAGAAGGCTGAACTCTCGCCACGCCCCTTTATGACACTTATGGCACTGTTTTACCTCCAGATACAGACACGCGGCGAAAGACTCGTTCACGATGAGATCTCCGTGCTTGAAAGTTGGAAACTGCAAAAAAATAAACAAATTAATAATAGTGCAATATTAAAAGCAAGGTTAGAGATATGTTTGTCGCTCTATTAAAGTTGCACATGCAGTGAACACGTAATGCAGAACCGCACCTGGGCTCTGGGGTTGAGCGCCTTCACTTCTGCACACTGATACTCTTTCTTATCAAACGACATGTGTTTGTGTTTATATCCCTGCAGAAGCTTCTCCTCCAGCGTGATCATGACCCTCCAGCACGGCGGAGAGCCCGAGCACCAGTAGAGCATCATATTCTGCGCCATGACTGTGTGTCAGTAATCGTGAGGACACCAGATTCTGCTGCGTCAACTCAACGCTTGGCGTTTCGCGTCTGACGACATCACGTTGGGCCAACGCGTCAAGGAGCATGCGCAGTAGTAGCGTGTACACTGAGGCCATCTGTTGGCCGGAGATGGGATCTCAGCTCACAATATACAATGCATTTGTATTTCGATAATGGATGGATGATGTAGTGATATAAAAACCTAAATATACGACGAAAGCCAACACCATTATATATCATATTTAAAAATCTAGTTCAATGCTTCCTATTACCAGATCATATATAACGACTGCTCCTCACTACAGGAGAAGCACCTTTATGATCATGGCGCCGCCTCTGTCAGGTTAGAAGGAAGGGTTGGTGATCCGGTCAGAGACTCATTCTGCTCGCGACCGTTCACATCAACGGTGACGAAAACAATCATTAACACTTCATTCACGAGTAACCTCCGGTAGAAGCACAACGATTTAAATTACACTGAGTCCGTCGGGATGCGGGTGAAATTCAGGAACGACGAGGCTTCATAAGAATAAAAACAACATTCTCGCTTTCGCCCAACGGAAATGCGTCGTGTGTGACGTCAGCAGCGCGTATTTAAATATTAGTTTCACTTTCACAGCCCATCTAGAGAGATATGTGACGCAGTGCGTTGAAAGGGACAGAGCCCACGTCAGAAATCTCCAGTAATACCAGTGTGCAGAGCCGCAGAGCCACAGTTTACCCGCGCAGAGATTATTTAGCTATTATTTTGACTAAATCATGGTAAATCACGTTAGAATGTGGTAAATCATAGTAAACTATGGTAAATCCTGGTAAGCTATGGTAAATCATGCTAGAACATGGTAAAAACATGGTAAATCATGCTAGAACGTGGTAAAAACATGGTAAATCATGCTAGAACGTGGTAAATCACGTTAGAATGTGGTAAATCATAGTAAACTATGGTAAATACTGGTAAGCTATGGTAAATCATGCTAGAACGTGGTAAAAACATGGTAAATCATGCTAGAACGTGGTAAATCGTGATTGTGGTAAATCATGCTAAAAACATGGTAAATCATGCTAGAATGTGGTAAATCATGGTAAATCATGCTAGAACGTGGTAAATTATACTAGAAACATGGTAAATCACGTTAGAATGTGGTAAATCATAGTAAACTATGGTAAATACTGGTAAGCTATGGTAAATCATGCTAGAACATGGTAAAAACATGGTAAATCATGCTAGAACGTGGTAAAAACATGGTAAATCATGCTAGAACGTGGTAAAAACATGGTAAATCATGCTAGAACGTGGTAAATCACGTTAGAATGTGGTAAATCATAGTAAACTATGGTAAATACTGGTAAGCTATGGTAAATCATGCTAGAACATGGTAAAAACATGGTAAATCATGCTAGAACGTGGTAAATCGTGAATGTGGTAAACTATGGTAAATCCTGGTAAGCTATGGTAAATCATGCTAGAACATGGTAAACGTGGTAAACTATGGTAAATCATGCTAGAACATGGTAAACTATGGTAAATCTTGGTAAGATATGGTAAATCATGCTAGAATCATGGTAAATCATACTAGAACGTGGTAAACGTGGTAAACTATGGTAAATCCTGGTAAGATATGGTATTCTAACGGCCTCTACCCTCAATTCGTATTCTTACATATTCGAACATCAAATAAAACCCTAAATAATCAGACAATCCATAGGCTATGTCTTTGTCGATCCAACCCGTAGCAGGCTATGGAACGCATAACCAGTACTATATCATATTTGCTTTTATTTATTGTTTAATTCATAAAAATAATCCGAGCACATGGAGCACATATGGGAGATTAAATATGATTAAATTGTAACATGTAAGATTTTCACGGGGTATTTTACATTTCTTCAGAACCAAATAATGACTACGCCTATATGGTTTTTAAATATGAAATTTATTCATAGACATCAAAAAATGTGTCAAAAATGAGTGTCAAATCTCAATAATTGTGTCAATAAATAGATCGATAAACGAGTATCAGTCAGTCAGCCAGTAAGAGGAAATGACCGTTAATTTTTAAATTACGCGAGCGCGCGGATTTCTGTGGAAGATATTCGCAGGAGAGAGGATTTCTGTGCTTTCTACTTAACCCGGCTTAATGTTTTATCTATAAAGTTGGAATTATCTGATCATTATGACGTGTTTTGACTTTCTACATTTGATTAAATGTCATATTAAACTAATTTTAGAGCTCTGGTCATTACACCAAAACAAATGCAATGATGAAGAAGAATAGTTCCAAAGGTAAATAAAACATGTAAGTAATCCAGACGAAGAACACCCGACAACTGAATGGAGCACAGAGAGGAACTAAAGTCCTGTAACTCATCTTTCATCACCAACATTTTTCCTGTGAAAAAATTTAATCGTACCTTAAAATAACTGGAATGTAACTCTACTCTAGTCAACTTTTACCTAAGTTACTTTATGACTTAGATACTTCTGAAGAAGCAGTGATTACGAGCTTGTTGTGTTCAAGCGCTTTATTGGGGTAAAGAACAGGAATCATGAACACCAGGTTTGTTCTTACCTATTTATTGGGAAAATCGTATTAAAACCAAAATCATATTTAGCGTCTCATTCATTGACAACAATAAACATTCACTGCCTATCTAGATTCTGGAATTTTGGTCAAATACAGGATATTATCATCGTGTAAACATACAATACGCTTCAAACGATTATTCATAAATGAAAATATGCACTACTTTAAAGACAAGGTGATGTGGATGTTGTGGAAAATCTAATAAAGAATAGCATCCCAAGAATATGACACGCCCAGCTCAGAAACTCGGGTATTAAAATCATCTCTGAGTTTCCCAGTGGTAAATACGATTTGAGAGGGTGATCATGTCCAATTTCCGACTGGGAAACTCGTATTTACGATAATTCTGATAGCACAGGCAGAGACAGCCAAAACACGTCATACAGAGAAGATTGAAACGAGTGTAGGCTAGCAGAAAATATGTTTGAAACACTTTAAAAAGATTTAGGGAATAGCCAATGTGGATTTGAAGGCAAAAAGCAGCTTTAAAGGTGCAGTGTGTAAATTTTAGCGGCATTTAACGGTGAGGTTGCAAATTGCATTCCCCCACCGCTCACCCCTCCATTTTAAAGCATAGAGCATAGAGAAGCTACGGTGGCCAACACAGGACAAAGATGTGGTCGTCTGAGGCAGCAGAGAGTAGCTAGCGTTTGTCCCTTTAGGGCTACCGTAGAAACATGACGGTACAAAATGGCGGCTTCACGGTAAGGGAAATAGAAACGGCTCATTCTAAGGTAATAAAAACAAAATGGCTCATTATGTAAGGTCTTTATACTCCACTGAAAACATAGTTATGTATATTATATTGCATTTCTGTTAATAGATCCTCATAAATACTACACACTGCACCTTTAACAAAACGTACAGTAACAGAAATCTGAGCTTTGAATCCCCCAGATCATATTCATCATGATTCTGCATAAAGTGACTGAGCAGTTTCACCTTCGCCTCCTCGGGTTATCATCATGTGGACTTCTGAAGCTTCGGCTGGTAAGAGTCAAACGCTCAGATGTTTGCTGACGTCACTGTGTTTGTAAAGCAGAATGACACAGCGAAATGCAGTTACGCTAACACTTTACAACAAGCCTATATTTGTTAGTTAATGCATAAACTCACATTAACCAATGGGGCATTTTCGTGACGCGTTAGCGAACATTTCCACATTTTTTTCTGGTGAAATGTAGTGTTAAAAAGTGTTAAATGTCCAAATATTTCAGTTATAAAAATAATACATGATGTTAAATCATTCACTTAATAGAATATTATTAATAGTAATATAATTTATCAAGTGAAATCACGTTCAGTTGGTTTTATTATGCACTAATAAATGCAAGCTATACATACTTAATACAGTTCTTACTTGGTATAGTCATTGAAAAGCTAGAATTTTTTTTTTTTTAAATATAACTCCGATTTCTTTTTGCTGGAAGAAAAACAAATCATATAAAGTTACCCCTAGGACGGCCTGAGAGTGAGTAAATCATGGACCCATTTTTGGGTGAACTATCCCTTTAAGTACCAACGACATTTCGGGGTCTTCTCTTCGCGCGGAGCATGTACACTGCGCATGCTTGACCTAGCGAACAAACCACGCCCACGTGATGTCGTGACGCAGAAAAATCAGATGTTTGCACAGAAACAGCCACCTTTCCCGATTAAACTCGACATTATCAGTCATGGCGCAGAATATGATGCTCTACTGGGGCTCTGGCTCTCCGCCGTGCTGGAGGGTCATGATCACGCTGGAGGAGAAGCTTCTGCAGGGATATAAACACAAACTTCTGTCGTTTGATAAGAAAGAGCACCAGTGTGCAGAAGTGAAGGCGCTCAACCCCAGAGCCCAGGTGCGGTTCCAATGCCTGTCTGTTTGCATTACGTGTTCACTGCATGTGCAATTTTAATGAAGTGACAAAACATTTACCAAACTTTTTTTTTTTTTGGTACCAAACTTACCAAATTATTGCACTTTTATGTATGTATTTTTTGCAGCTTCCAACTTTGAAGCACGGAGATATTGTCGTGAACGAGTCTTTCGCCGCATGTCTGTATCTGGAGGTAAAACAGTGCCACTTTTTAATATATATATATATATATATATATATATATATATATATATATATATATATATATATATATATATATATATATATATATATAACTTGGCAGTTAATGTTAATGTGATATTGTATGTGTTACCTCTTGTTCTCATGGCATTGAATAAAAATTTGATTTTGAAATTATGATTGTCATAACTGAATTTTGATGTCATAATTTCAGCTTTTATGTCATAATTATAACTGTTCATGTCATGATTTCTGCTTAGTATGTCAATTTCAACTTTTTTGTCATTTAGAAAATGTAAGTCAAAGTTTCCACTTTTCATCTCAATTATGAATCAGTATCTCATCACTTTGACTTTTATATAATAATTATGACTTTACAAAAGTTTTTTCTTATATGGTGAAAAATCAGCTCTCTGTAAGGGCCGTTCACAAAAAGATAAAAAATTGGCATTTCAATATTTTTTACATGCATTCGCTAAACTTTTGCGTTCCCCCAAAAACTTTTGCATGTGTTCGCTCGCAAGAGCACAAAGGTTTTGTGAGTGAACACGAATTTTCTTGTTGTAAACGTGAAAGAAGTTTGTTTGAAATCTTTGCAAATGTATTAAAAATAAAAAACGAAGGATCACATGTCCATGAGTATTCCCAGCCTCTCCTCAGTGCTCTGCTGAAGCTCCTTTGGCTCCGGTCACAGCCTCAGGTCTTCTGGAGTTTGATGCTAAAGCTCGGCACTCCTGTTTCTGGGCAGTTTCTCCCGTTCTTCTGTGCAGGACCTCTCAAGCTCCATCAGGTTGGATGGGGAGCGTCGGTGCACAGACATTTTCGGATCTCTCCAGAGATGTTCAATCGGGTTCAGGTCTGGGCTCTGGCTGGGCCACTCAAGGACATTCCCAGAGTTGTCCCGTAGCCACTCCTGTGTTATCCTGGCTGTGTCCTTAGGGTCGTTGTCCTGTTGGAAGATGAACCTTCATCCCAGTCTGAGGTCCAGAGCGCTCTGGAGCAGGTTTTCATCAAGGATTCATCTTTCCCTCGATGCTGACTAGTCTCCTAGTTCCTGCCGCTGAAACACATCCCCCACAGCATGATGCTGCCACCACCATGCTTCACTGTAGGGATGGGATTGGCCAGGGAATGAGCGGTGCCTGGTTTCCTCCATTTAGGCCAAAGAGTTCAAGCTTTGTTTCATCAGACCAGAGAACTTTGTTTCTCATGGACTGAGAATCCTTCAGGTGCCTTTTGTCAAACTGCAGGTGGGCTGTCATGTGCCTTTTCCTGAGGAGTGGCTTCCGTCTGGCCTCTCTCCCACACAGGCCTGATTGGTGGAGAGCTGCAGAGATGGCTGTTCTTCTGGAAGGTTCTCCTCTCTCCACAGAGAAACGCTGGAGCTCTGTCAGACTGACCATCGGGCTCTCTGTCACCTCCCTGATTAAGGCCCTTCTCCCCGATCGCTCCGTTTGGCCGGGCGACAGCTCTAGGAAGAGTCCTGGTGGTCCCAAACCTCTTCCATGTACGGATGATAGAGGCCACAGTGCTCACTGACCTTCAATGCTGCAGAAATGTTCCTGCCCTCTTCCCCAGATCTGTGCCTCCATACAATCCTGTCTCGGAATCTACAGACAATCCCTTGGCCTTCATGGCTTGGTTTGTGCTCTGCCATGCACTGTTACCTGTGGGACCTTATATAGACAGGTGTGTGCCTTTCCCAATCATGTCCAATCAGCTGAACTGACCACAGGTGGACTCCAGTCGAGCTGCAGAAACATCTCAAGGATGATCCGTGGAAACCGGAGCACCTGAGCTCAGTGTCATGGCAAAGGCTGTGAATACTGTATATAATAATGTACATGTGAGAGCTGTGTGGAGCACGTTATTTGACGGACAAACACATTTTTACGGACTTCAAAAACAGACTAATCACTGCCATTTATAAAGCTTGGAAGAGCAAGGACATTTTTAATATAACTCTGATTGTGTTCGTCTGAAAGAACAATGTCATACACAGCTAGGATGACTTGAGGGTGAGGAAATCATGGGCTAATTTTAATTTTTGGGTGAACTATCCCCTGAAGTCTTCCATTGTAACCCGTGGTGGTGGCGTCAGACAGTCAACAACAGCGGAGTGACACGCTAAGCATACGTAGTACCGGTCAACATAACTCGTAGCGGTGTGTTATTCACTTTGGCGGTTGTTATCTGGGAATATGTGTACCACTGGAATGTGTGATTGACCAGTCAGAATCAAGTATTCCACAGAGCCGTGTAATGAGAGTTTATATGGCTTGCTAGGAATGTTTTTTTGTGCTTTTCTTCATTCCCTTCTTAAAATAGTGAAACATGGATATTTTTTTTACCTAAAACTCCAAGAAAAATATTAAAAAGGTTTTTGAAATTGAATCCATGCTTTTCAAGGAAGAGTAGTAGTAATAATTGTTTGTAGTAAATGAACAGATCCAAACTCGTCACAGTCTGATAAATGTCTCTGGTTTCTAGAGTGCGTTCAAGTCTCAAGGAACCCGTCTGATCCCAGATGATCCAGCTGAACAGGCTCTCGTCTACCAGCGGATGTTTGAGACCGAAAACCTGCAGAAGAAAATGTGTAAGTGGTTTAAATCATGAACATGCATTTAAAACGGCCTCATTCACTAAACTGAACAGCCAATCGGAGTTCTCGCTCTCATCGACACCAATTCTAAATGCTGAATCAGCCCAAAAAAACCACGCTGTCCAACTAGAGCCAACGGTGCGGCACACACTGAAAAAAACTAATCGGCCAAAACTTCTGCAATAAAGTATATAAACAGTTATTTTGTGTTGAATTGTTGTGTGTGCAGATGACGTGGCCTTCTATGAGTGGGCCGTCCCTGAAGGAGAGCGACACCAATCGGCCCTGAAGAGGAATAAAGAGAACTTAGTTACCGAGCTGAAACTGTGGGACGGATACTTGGAGAAGGTTGAGTTTTTAAATCAAGTCGGCTCATCAGTTCTCTAGCGCTTTATACAATACAGATCGATTCAAACCAGAAAATGATGCAAATTTCAACAAATATGACACCAATTCAAATTCAGCTGTAAAACAATCGATTCAGATGTAGTTTTGTTCTCCTCTGATAGTGTCAATGCAGTCAAATCAATATTAGTGAACGTCTTTCAAACCCTAAGGCATGAAATCAAACCATTTGCTAATCCATTTATTAGTAATATAAATGTAATAACTCGCAATAATAAATAAACTCGTAATAACTCGCAACAGCAACCAAAAACAATGACTAGTGGTGGAGTAAGTAAGTGCAACCTTTCCATTACCCTTTGAAATCAACTGCATTACAAAAGCAAAGTAGATTATGACTGCCATGTTAAGCAGAGGATATGCCATAACTATCTGCATCATGAACCTTTGGCCATTGAACTTGAGCCCTTATTTGTCTTCCTAATAAACTCCGTCTCTTGTGTTCATCAGATGGGTAAAGGGTCGTACCTCGCCGGCAGGAACTTCACCATGGCGGACGTGGTTTGTTTCCCCGTCATCGCATATTTCCCACGACTTCAGTGAGTGAATTCATTAGCAATCCTTCAGATCAGAGGCTGGTTTAATGGGGTCATGAACTGGCTCTCTTTATACTGTTGTCTGAGGTCAACTAATGACGTTTGTGTGGTTTTTACATTCAAAAACATCATAATGAATAAGTAATTATTTTCTGCCCTGGTTTTGAGGCTCTCTCATGGAACACTCGGTTTTGATGGGCGTGCCGCACTGAAGACTTGGAAGTAAACGCCCACGGCTAGGATTGGATAAGATTTGCATATGTAATGAGCTTCAGCTCCCCTGTCAGTACACGTGAGGGTGTGCGTGTGAAAGCGTGTGGAGAAATGCTCACAGGGCTCGCTTTATCAAACAAACACAATGATTTACGTCTCATCCTTCCGCGATTGATTGGAATGTTATTTTTTTTATTACTTGGCCCGCCCGATCAGTGGATATAAGCACGAACCGCACATGCACATCAAGAAAGGAATGTTATTTCACTTTTTAAGTTAGCCTGTCAGCAGGCCAGGCTTTTGGTAGCCTGTCTGGAAAACATAGCCCCGGGACGTTGGGCTTTGCGAGTCCTGGCCCATACAGGTCAGAGTCTGATCCCGAATCGCAATGAACCAACAAATAAAGGATTCTCCAGCCTGTGACAGCGTGCTAAGGTATGTTCTGTTATTCTGTCTGCAAATCCAGTCTCGACCTGTTTACAAACGATTCTCTCGATGAAATGAAGCGAACAAACATGCAATGTCTTCCCCACGTGAGCTGGATCTTCATTAAAAATAATGTTCAGCCAGTCATTCCTACTATTAGAATCTGAAGGAAGCTTATGCGGCGGCTGTGTTCTTCCACAACCAGGCACAGCACAATATCGTACTCTCTTTGGCATGTTTATTGCTCGGTAATGCGATCCGTTTAGCTCCACGAGTCGGTGGGCGGGGCTACAGAAGCAGGCGTTCCTCTTCTGTTGAGGCGGTGTTTCACCACACGATGATGTCACAGGTTGGCACATTCTGAGATTGAGCGTTTGCTGGGCCAGCTGTCAGTCAAAGCTTTTATTTGACTAACAAGGATGTTTTCAGCTCTGAAACTTACAGGATATTCTTATATTACCATGACCGTTTATATATCAGCAGCTCAAGGGAAATCATGACCTCTTTAAGCTCCAAAGGTTGCGCAATAAATCATGACCTCTTTAATGTTTTAATGTTTGACTGGTTGGCAGCTGTCCTAAAGAGAGATGTCCCCGACTGATGGAGTATTATGAAATGCTGAAGGACCGTCCCAGTGTTAAAGCCAGCTGGCCTCCACACTGGCTGGACAATCCTGAGGGTCCGGACACGCTGAAGGACCTGTGAGGAACATCGAGACGTCCCCAGCACCAGAAGAAACTTTCCTCAATGCAAGAAATGTTTGAGAAGTCTCTCTAACTGACCGTTTCACATGTGCGACTGTTGAATCACAACTCTTGCCTTGTTTGCATTGCTGCACTTTTCGTTTGTCTGACGTGTTCAGCATCTCTTCTGTCAGACCGCTTCGTTTCTGGACGCTGTTTGAACAATTTCTAACTCATTGTTACTGTCTTTAACAGCAGATTAACAGGTTGTTTGTGATTTAATAAAGTTTTGTCCTGTTCAGTAAAAATGAGGAAAATATTTGCCATCATTACAAGATATAAAAATATGGTTCAGTTTTAAATGATTAGCACAAAATATAAGTAGTTTGAAATGAATCTGCTAAAATGTAAACGATTAAGATCCCATTTCAAATTAAAGGAATGCATTTCACATCTTCAGTGTTTTATTGGTTCATGCATGAGTGCAACTTTGAATTTGACAAATGCCAAACTTTTGCTTTAAAATTAGGGGTGTAACGATACCCACACGATTACCCACGGTTCGATACATATCATGATACGGTATTATTGAGAGACGTGGAAAAAAAGCGTAAAACAAAAAATGTGCTGTTGATTAAAATGCTAAACTTGGTGGAGATGAATATGCTTGCACTCTGATATATTTAAAATATAATATAGGTACTTTTTACTGCCAACACAAGACATTTGGCGTTATCAGGACCCACAGATGCTCCCCCATTGGAATATTATTCATATTCATCATCATGTTTAATGTAGTACTGACACTAAAACTCTGTAAACTTTAATTCATTTTGGGTGAACTATTCACAATAGTTGCGATATATTGTGACATGATATATTGTTACATCCCTTTTTAAAATTGAACCTTTGAAAGTATGGATAAATCCTCATGAACACATCATTGGAGAAAACATAAAGGCATACTGAGTGTCAGGATCCCAAACTTTACCCATTCTTCCTGCTGAAGCTTCACGTCTTATTGCCTGTATCCACTTTTGTCTCCTTAAACGCTTGTTTTTTTTGTGTCGACAGCTTATAAAAACGTAGTTCTGTGTTCTTTAGCTTGTTTGCTGTACACCTCGTCACACATCAGCTTTTAGACATTGTTCCGTTTTGTGTTATAAGAAATGACAAGGCGACCGCTTCACGCAATACAAACTCAATGGAGAGCGTTGGAATGCTATTTGAGCACAAGAAACGATATCTATGGGACGTTTTATGTTCGATTTCATAGCTGTGAGTTAACTCTTTGAAAGGGACTTTGATAGCACTTACTGTTAAAGGGCTCCTATAATGCCTGTTTTCACCAGATGTAAAATAAGTCTCTGATGTCCCCGGAGTGTGTGTGTGTGTGTGTGTGTGTGTAAGTTTGAGCTCAAAATACCCCACAGATAATTTTTATAGCATGTTCAAATTGTCACTTTTTGAGCAGTTTTTGTGTGTCCCTTTAAATGCAAATGAGCTGCTGCCGGCCCCCTTTCTAGAAGGCGGAGCTTCATGTGTCACACGCAGACACACACTGAAAATGACAGAAACTGTTCAGCCTTTTATGATCAAACCGGAGTCGGACAATGATGGAGAGACTCAAGAAGAAGAGACAACATGTAGAATGAGACAGGACGTTTCTGAAGGGATAGAGGATGAGTTTATGAGTTAACGATCTTCAGTCATTGATTAGCATATTCTGTCATGATAATCTATAAACCGCTGGTGTGGGAACTGATGAGCCAGAGAATATCTGCTGATGAAGAGAGCACAGGGATAGTTTAGTTTAATTACGGTTATAACTTGTGTCTTCTCAACATGGCCTTTGTTACGTGTTCCCAGGGGTGGGGTTTATGTAAGTTTCAGGGTTACTGATGTTCATATGCATTTAAGGGCATGATTCAGTTGATTTTTCACCCTGTTCAGGAGTCAGAAACACATCCAATCAAACACGGGCAGCGTCTTCAGAAAGGGTTTATTGCCGGCTGTGAACGCATGCGGATCAATGTGGAAAAATGTTAGTCAAGGCTTTCAATTCTGCAAAACGAGTTCACTACTAAACATCACAGACGAGTGGTGCGGATCGTGCAAGTGTGTGTTCTGAAATAACAGAGTAAAACTCAACACAAGTTTCTGTTTAAACTAAAACCTGACGAGATCTGAGCACGTCCTCTGAAACCTGGCTTCAGTCGTCTCTCTTAAATTAACATGAACATACAGGAAAAAACAGACAGCAATCTACAGAAATTACAAAACAAAAGGGCATCAACATTTACAGTCTCGTTCATTGTCAAAAATAGTTTCACCGTTCTGTACATTTAGAATAACGTTTGGAGACAATGCATCTGGTGTAGACGTCATATAAATCTAAGTCTTGTTTTCTCAAAAATCCCATATTAATGGACGTTAAGGTGCAGCATGATGGCTCTCATTACAGCTTGAACCAACAAAAACTCCTCGCACACACAGACCATCAGAAGCAGGACAACAAATCAAGGATAAGTGAGGATAAAACGCATGATTTGATGGGCCAAACACATGAAGGCGTTCATTATTCTAGTTCCTTCTGTGTCAAAGGCACATTGAAATCTACTATAACATGAAACAAGAAACGGCAGCAGTGGATTTGCAGTCATAAAACGGGTCATTTTTCAAAAAGCACAGACCCATCTCATTTAAAACCAGAATGGCAATATGGCAAAAGATATAAAACTCAACAATAGTTTTACAAAATCCGACGGTGGAAACGTCCGAGTCTGTGTCTGTTTTAAAGCCATTTCCCAATAATCATACACTATATTGCCAAAAGTATTGTGATGCCCCTCCAAATCCCTGAGTTCAGGTGTTCAATCCCTTCATGGTCACAGGTGTATAAATCAAGCACTAGGCATGCAGACGCTTCTACACACATTTGAGAAAGAATGGGTCGCTCTCAGGAGCTCAGTGAACTCAAGCGTGGGACCGTGATAGGTTGCCACCTGTGCAATAAGTCCATTCCTGAAATTTCCTCACTACTAAATATTCCACGCTCAACTGTTAGTGGGATTATAACAAAGTGGAAGCGATTGGGAACAACAGCAACTCAGCCACGAAGTGGTAGGCCACGTAAAATCACAGAGCGGGGTCAGCGCATGCTGAGGGTCACAGTGCGCAGAAGTCGCCAACTTTCTGCAGAGTCAATAGCTCCAGACCTCCAAACTTCTGTGGCCTTCAGATGAGCTCAAGAACAGTGCGTAGAGAGCTTCATGAAATGGGTTTCCATGGCCGAGCAGCTCATCCAAGCCTTACATCACCAAGTGCAATGCAAAGTGTGGGATGTAGTGGTGTAAACGCCACCACTGGACTCTAGAGCAGTGGAGATGTGTTCTCTGAGTGACCAATCACGCTTCTCTGTCTGACAATCCCATGGACGAGTCTGGGTTTGGCGGTTGTCAGGAGAACGGGACTTGCCTGACTGCATTGTGCCAAGTGTAAAGTTTGGTGGAGGGGGGATTATGGTGTGGGGTTGTTTTTCAGGGGTTGGCCCCTTAGTTCCAGTGAAAGGAACTCTTAATGCTTCAGCATACCAAGACATTTTGGACAATTTCATGCTCCCAACTTTGTGGGAACAGTTTGGGGACGGCCCCTTCCTGTCCCAACATGACTGCGCTCCAGTGCACAAAGCGTCGGTCCATAAAGACATGGATGAGCGAGTTTGGTGTGGAGGAACTGGACTGACCTCATCCCGATAGAACGCCTTTGGGATGAATTAGAGCGGAGACTGCGAGCCAGGCCTTCTCGTCCAACATCAGTGCCTGACCTCACAAATGCGCTTCTAGAAGAATGGTCAAAAATCCCCATAAACACACTCCTAAACCTTGTGGAAAGCCTTCCCAGAAGAGCTGAAGCTGTTAGAGCTGCAAAAGGTGGGCCGACTCCATATTAAACCCTACGGATTAAGAATGGGATGGCATTAGACTTCATGTGCATGTAAAGACAGGCATCCCAAAACTTTTGGCAATATAGTGTATTTAATGCTCTTATCTTATACATTTTACAATAAATAAACCAAAGTATCCGACCACAGTCTGATTAAAACTATTTTACTGTGAGCTAAAGCTTGGTTTCATCACTCCTCTGTGTTTTCTACTTGAGATGAGTTTTAAATAGAAATAATTAAAATGAAGAACACAGTCAAAACCCTGAGTTAGTGTTCAGTCGGGAGTAAAAACACTCTTTCACCTGTCGTTTGACGTCGTTTCACTCATTTGCACTAATTTTTTAAAAGTCACAGTGCAGGCTTGTGATTGGCTGGTGAGGTGTGATGTAATGAGAGGGTGTGGCTTAGAATATAAATGGCTCTATATGTGATCAGCCATTTCGTTAGAAAGGTGTTTGTACTCTGGTATCTTGGGTATTCTGTTGTCCTGAGGTGAGTTCTGTGGAAGGCAAAAGCGTCAGTGTGGTTCAGTCGGGACGTCCCGTTACACCGGCATCTCCGACGTGTCGAATCCCAGCGCCTGGGCTTCTTCTGGGGTCAAACCGCCCTTCAGAGTCCTTCTCACTGAGACACAATTACAATCACGAGTATTAGTCGATATCATTTGCTACAGTAACTGGTTATTAACCCTACAAAGCCCACTGCATTATATGTGAAACATGAATTCTGACTGATAGTTCAGACTCTTTTATCCAGTAAAAGTCAAACATCATATTTTTGCTCAGTTTGAATCTCTGAATAAAATGTACCTGTTTATTCCACCATATTATCACTATATGAGACTATATGAGCCATAAACGCCTGATGCATCAAATATAATACAAAACATTTTTCTGACTATTATGTCTAGGGATGGATGATATATCGGTATCGGGCGATATATTAAAGCCGATTAATAATGTATTATTTCCTTCAGCTGAGACACTTCAGATGCACACTGTTCACCATGATGGGTTTGAATTGCTTGAAATATGATTGGATAAAATAGTTAAAGTCTGTCATATAGGCGACATAAAAATATAATGAGAACAGATAGTGAGACTTTTGTCTCAAAAATTATATAAAATTTAGATTTATAGCTCAAATTTTCATATCAGTGCATCCCTAATGATGTCATATGTCAGGCTTTAAGAGATGAACATACATGATTTGCGGTTTGCACGTGAGCGTCGTCGTTCGCGGGGTTGAGCTCTTTCTCTGGGACTCTGAGTGGCTGAACGCACGATCCTCTCCATGATCTCGTCGGCTGCGTCGTCCGTCGCACACGGGGACTCTTCGTTCGCAGCAGCCAATGGTGTGCGGCCTACATAGAGAGAGATGCACATGAGGATGCAGGTCAATGCTGACGTGATTGTGTGTGTGTGTGTGTGTGTTTGCTGCTCACCTCGGCTGGCTCGTGTGCGCATGCGTGTCCGCAGGACCGGAAGAATGGTGCTGTCGCTGCTCTGCAGGTTCGTCTTCAGCACAGCCTTCATCATCTGCTCGTGTTCGGCGACGTCTTCAGCGTGACACAAACCCTGCGGCTCCGTCTGCGGCCCGACAGGAGGAGCACTACTGCTGCTCACACACACCCGACCCGCCTGGACACACACACAGTGACCGTCACTGACTAGACAAGAACATCTTTAGACACGAGAATGAGAAATTCTGAAAAATGAGAATCCTGTCTGTAATATATAAGAGTTTCGGTTCATGAGGTGAAAATTGTTAATCAATTAATAAAATAATTAGAGATAATTAATAAAACCAAAAAACATAAAAATGTCAAGTTAAAATAAATTTAAAAATAAAAGCAATCAAAATAAAACACTTACTAAAAATAATAAAATCATAAATTTAAAAACAATTTAAATAAATACATCCATTTTAAAACAATCAAAATAAAACACTGAAATTAATTAAATCACAAAAAGTTACAATAAAGACAATCAAAATACTAAAACATATATTTTATTTGTTTACCTGCATGTCATGTGACCATTAACTAACATCAGAAATATGTGTGTTGGTAAATATTAAAGTTAGGGGTTCAGCTGACAAAAAAGTTTGTGAATTTCTGATGTAAAGAATCATTTGCACAGATGCAGACTGCAGTTAATCTATAATCTATACAACAGACAGAGATTTTAACATGACACACACACACAGACACACACACACACACACACACACACACACCAGACCAAATCAAGACAAAAACACTGCTGAGCATTTCAGGGTTAGCAAATCTGTACAGGGTTATACAGTGAGACTCAATCAGTGGTGCTGTGAGCACTAATAAGCATCAAGTTATTGAGACATAAACGGTTAATATCTGGCAGACAGAGCAGAACACACCCTCATACCTCACTGTCCTCTTCATCATCAGTCTGTGGTGAGAAAGAGAAATTAAGAATGAACAGACGGCTTACAGACTCAAGTAGTGTGTTGTTGATTCCCACACCACTGAATAATCAGAACTCTAGTCCCGCCCACAGCACTGAATAATCAGAACTATAGCCCCACCCACATCACGGAATAATCAGAACTCTAGTCCCGCCCACATCACGGAATAATCAGAACTCTAGTCCCGCCCACACCACTGAATAATCAGAACTATAGCCCCGCCCACATTACGGAATAATCAGAACTCAAATCCTGCCCACACCACTGAATAATCAGAACTATAGCCCCGCCTACACCACTGAATAATCAGAACTATAGCCCCACCCACATCACGGAATAATCAGAACTATAGCCCCGCCCACATCACGGAATAATCAGAACTCTAGTCCCGCCCACACCACTGAATAATCAGAACTATAGCCCCGCCCACATCACGGAATAATCAGAACTCTAGTCCCGCCCACACCACTGAATAATCAGAACTATAGCCCCGCCCACATCACGGAATAATCAGAACTCTAATCCTGCCCACACCACTGAATAATCAGAACTATAGCCCCGCCCACATTACGGAATAATCAGAACTCTAATCCTGCCCACACCACTGAATAATCAGAACTCTAGTCCCGCCCACAGCACTGAATAATCAGAACTCTAGTCCTGCCCACAGCACTGAATAATCAGAACTATAGCCCCGCCCACATCAAGGAATAATCAGAACTCTAATCCTACCCACACCACTGAATAATCAGAACTATAGCCCCGCCCACATCAAGGAATAATCAGAACTCTAATCCTGCCCACACCACTGAATAATCAGAACTCTAGTCCCGCCCACAGCACTGAATAATCAGAACTCTAGTCCTGCCCACAGCACTGAATAATCAGAACTATAGCCCCGCCCACATCAAGGAATAATCAGAACTCTAATCCTGCCCACACCACTGAATAATCAGAACTATAGTCCCCGCCCACAGCACTGAATAATCAGAACTCTAGTCCTGCCCACAGCACTGAATAATCAGAACTATAGCCCCGCCCACATCAAGGAATAATCAGAACTCTAATCCTGCCCACACCACTGAATAATCAGAACTATAGCCCCGCCCACATCAAGGAATAATCAGAACTATAGCCCCGCCCACATCAAGGAATAATCAGAACTCTAATCCTACCCACACCACTGAATAATCAGAACTATAGAACTCCCGCCACACCACAAGGAATAATCAGAACTCTAATCCTGCCCACACCACTGAATAATCAGAACTCTAGTCCCGCCACATCACTGAATAATCAGAACTCTAGTCCTGCCCACAGCACTGAATAATCAGAACTATAGCCCCGTCCACATCAGAACATCATCAGGAATAATCAGAACTCTAATCCTGCCCACACCACTGAATAATCAGAACTATAGCCCCGCCCACATCACGGAATAATCAGAACTCTAATCCTGCCCACACCACTGAATAATCAGAACTATAGCCCCGCCCACAACAAGGAATAATCAGAACTCTAGTCCTGCCCACACCACTGAATAATCAGAACTATAGCCCCGCCCACAACAAGGAATAATCAGAACTCTAGTCCTGCCCACACCACTGAATAATCAGAACTATAGCCCCGCCCACATCACAGAATAATCAGAACTCTAGTCCTGCCCACACCACTGAATAATCAGAACTATAGCCCGCACCACATCACAGAATAATCAGAACTCTAGTCCTGCCCACACCACTGAATAATCAGAACTATAGCCCCACCCACATAACGGAATAATCAGAACTCTAGTCCTGCCCACACCACTGAATAATCAGAACAGATAATCAGAACTCTAGTCCTGCCCACACCACTGAATAATCAGAACTATAGCCCCGCCCACATAACGGAATAATCAGAACTCTAGTCCTGCCCACACCACTGAATAATCAGAACTATAGCCCCACCCACATAACGGAATAATCAGAACTCTAGCCCTGCCTCCAATGAATCAACAGAGACCTAGTGAGACCAATAACTGGGTGATATTGTTATATATTTAGATAATGAGTTGTTCACAACTAAACTAGATTTCAGAGCACAATTATGTTCTTAGCCTGTTGAGTTTGATTTTTGTCAAAGTTGCGAGAATAATATCACAACAGCATCATGATATAAATCAGAATGAGACTCAGTCTCACATCAGTGAATAATTAAAACACTGACCGCTCTCAAACAGGTCCTGTAGGTGATCTCTCAGCAGCTCGTCCTCTCCTCTCATTTGTGAGGGAGGTTTAAAGGGTTAAACTGCTCACACACACACACACACACGCTGAGCCAGCGCTGCTCCTCATGTGTTTCAGTGTTTAAACAGCTGCAAACGCGCTCAGGTCAAGTCACGTGGGATCTGATCCCAAACCCCGCGGTTAAACCATCAGCCGGCTTGCCACTAAACACCACTGAGATGACACGGTGTGAACGGAGGGCGAGTGAATAATGTTCACACACGATCACGGCTTCTTCAGGCCTAACGGACATGAGACGTGTCAAACATCTGAGCGGACACACAGCGTCATGCTCCGGATCAGGAAACCAAACACGGCTCTGATCGGAGCAGGGAAGGGAGGCTCTTCAAGAGGGTTCTGATGAAATGATAATCAATTACAATAAAAACTATTTTAAAATAAAAACAATCAAAATAAAACACTAAGATTAATTAAATTCATAAGAATGTAAATGAATTATTTTAAGATAAAAATCAAAAATAAAAGTACATAATACTAAACATTATTTAAAAATGTATTTATTTATTAATGATCAAATAGAACATTACTAAAATTAAAAACAACCATAATAGAACACTTAATTAATTAAAATCATACAAATTTAAAATACAAATAAATAAAACTACATGATACAAAAGAATAATTAGAAATCATAAAATAAAATTCATTTTAAAATCAAAAATCAAAACACAATCCTATATTGTGATGTGACCATTACCGGCCCGTGAACATGTCTGACCTGCGCGTTGACGTCCGTGATCATCTTGCCGCGCGTCTTGTTCCTCTCTCTGTGGTCGGCCCGCTTCTGTTTCTGCTGCAGGACGCGGTCGCGGGTGGTGCGGTACTCCAGCGCGAACTCGCTGATGATCTTACTGAAGCGCGTCACGCTGATCTCCCGGACGCTGTAGCTCGGGTGGCCCAGGAACAGCAGGAAGGAGTGAAACCTGGCGCGGAGACAACAGGATTCACAGTCACCCTCAGTGTGTCTTTGAGCATGTGACGCTTCACGGCCCAGATCTACACGCATCACCCACACAACACTTCACCTGTTCATGATCCTGCGGTGGACTATCTTCAGGATGATGATTCTCTCGGCGCAGTCCTTCAGGAAGTCCGACATCTTCTGCTTCAGCGCAGGCTTCATCTCGTGCTTTGCGATGACTTTCAGGTGGTCCCATGATGCTTTGCAGCGCCACTCCATCTGAGTCAGGTTCTCCTGCAGCTGCTCGAAATCCACCTGCAGAACGACACGCGTCAACCAGTCGTCACCACTCGGCCCGACTGAAGAGCAACTCTGGGGCGGATCGGGTGAGCTGAGAAAGCCAGTTTGCTACAGATAACGCCACGGTAAGCTCACTTATCAAGCCGGAGGAAACGCTGACCAATGAGAGGACAGATCTACTCACATGTGACTTGCAGAAACACATTTTGGAACACTTTGAAATGTGGCCTTGTGAGCACATTAAGCCCGTTTCCCGTTTCCTGTTTAACGATCTACAGGTCTGAGACGCCCTTAATGTCTGTATAGTTCTAGTTATTCCAACTTGTATAATAGTTTTTATTAGTATTTTTAAATAATTTTTATATTAAAAATAGTTTTTTTAAATTTTAAATATAAAAATAAATTATTTTAAAACATAATAGAACAAATACAAAAAATATTAAAATTATATAAATGATTTAAAAATAAAACAATCAATTAAAATCATAACAAATCTTAATAAAAATAAAATTATAAGAATTTAAGGTCAAAATAAATAATTTTAAATAAAAAATCAAAACAAAACAATTTCAAAAAAATTTATTAAAATCATAGAAATACTTTTAAAATAAAAATCAAAAAATGTTTTTACTAAACATTCACTAAAATGTAAAATAAAAATAAATAATCTTTTAGATAAAAAATTAAACTACATAATACTAAAAATTAATACAACAAATACAAAAAGTATTACAATCAAAAATAAAAATCAATTAAAATCATAAAAATAAAACATCTTAATAAAACAATTATAAGAATGTAAATTCAAAATAAATAATTTAAAATAAAAAATAAAAACAGAACAATTTCTAAAAATGTATTAAAATCATAGAAACAAAAATAAATACCTTTGAGATAAAAATCTAAAATATTTTTAAAAATAAAATAAAACATAAACAATAAATAATTTACTATAATAAAAACATTTACTAAAATGTAAAACAAAAATAAATAATTTTAAGATATTTTTCTTTAATAAAACTACATAATACTAAAAACGAATGAGCATAAAAACAATCATAATGAAAAATAATTAAAATCATAAAAAGTAAAATACTGTAATTGTGTGTTTTTGTCATCTATATTTATCTATATTGTTTTTATTATTTGTTTATTTCAGCTTTAGTTTTATAACCCAGTTTTATTTTATTATCACTGAGATATTATTATAGTTTTATTAATATTGTGAATTATTTATATCCATATATATATATATATATATATATATTCTGTGTGATCTTAAGGGTTTAGTCCATTTTTACTTTTTTATTACTTAGTTTTTATGAATTATTTTTAGCATTTTTAATGTTGTCAAACTAAACTAAATCAAGAATGGCAGGAGCCTCATCACAGGCCGTTAAACGGTCACACACACGCCGGTGTCGTACCTTAGCCGAGCGCGTGACGGCTCCGATCTCGGAGTAAAGGTCCGTGCTCTCGGGGAAGTTCTCCACCACCAGACTGCAGACGTGATGCAGGAGAGACTGCTTGTGGACCGTGTCCTTCACTTCAGGAACCTTCTCCAGGTAACTCAGGTCGAAGCCTTTCGCCTGCACACACACACACACACACACACACACACACACACCAGCATCATCAGTCGGGGCGTCACATGATCAATGCCATGGGATATTTCACAGTGTGTGATGAAGTCTCACGTTGGAGCCGTTCAGGAAGTTTCCAATCGCGAGCAGAGTGGACAGGATAAACCGAAGCGTTTTGTTTTTCTCCAGCTGATCCATGCCCTCCTTCAGGTCCTGTAGAGGCTCGGCCACTTCCTGTCGAAGTGGAAACATTGCATCATTAATGGACTGACCAAAGCCTCTGGTCCTGTACGGGCAGAAATTATAACTTTTTTAAATGTAATTGTTTTTGCTTCACCGGAATGGGATGACACTTGGTGCATTTTGTTGCATTAGCTGTGTGAACACACAAAAAAATCATGGAGATGGTTCGGATACGATAAAGGGTCGGGAAAACAATAGTCACACTCGGATCCTTCAGGGTCAAAAATGACTGGCAGCGCGGCTCTAATGTGCGGCTCGCACGGCAGTAAATACGGTCAAAGGATCATGCAGTCAACACTTATACTTCATAAAAACAAACAGCGCTATAACATTACCCACTGCACACTCAAAGCGCCTGCTCCATTACAAATCATTTATATCGAAAAAAAAAAGATGTACATAAAGTACTGCTTTAATTTAAAAATATATTAGAAATAAAAATTATATTTTCAAATGGGAGAAATAGCTAATAAAATATTGTATAAATATTGCATAGAATCATAAAATAAACTAACATTTCTAAAGAACAACCCAAAAAATATTATTGAACTAAAATGTATTACATTGGTTTTCCTGGTTTCCCTACATTTTAAGGCTTGGGTCAGTTTTGACCGTGAAGAAGCCGAGAGTGAGAGGGCCTAAACGAAGAGGGGCTGCTGCATGAGGTCACACGGACACAGCGACTCTGATCCTGCAGGATCTCAGACGGAGGAGAAAACAAATGTGCTTCTCGTTACTTCTCGTCTTGTGTTTGCAGCACACGATGTTCCCTCCATCAGGACTGAGGACATGTCCTGCGTCACACACACACACACACACACACACACACACACACACACACACACACACACACACACACACACACACACACACACACAACCCCAGGAATGCTGTAAACTTCACATGGGGAATGCTATTCACCAGCGCCTTCAGACGGTTTCTACCTCTGTGAAGGTGATGCGTAAGGTCAGAGGTCGGATTCCCTGTCCACTGAGTTTTTTTCTTTTAATGTCTTTATAAATTGTATTAATGTTATTGCAATTTTAGTAATTTAGTATAAGTTGACCCGAGTCCAAAACAGTTGTGACTGTACAAATTGTGAGTAAAAACAGAACGCAATGATGTGGAAGTTTCAAATGTCAATATTTTATTCAGAATACAACATAGATGACATATCAAATGTTTAAACTGAGAGAATGTATCATTTGAAGGGAAAAATAAGTTGATTTTAAATTTCATGGCATCAACACATCTCAGAAAAGTTGGGACAAGGCCATGTTTCCCACTGTGTGGCATCCCCTCTTCTTTTTCTAACAGTCTGCAAACGTCTGGGGACTGAGGAGACAAGCTGCTCAAGTTTAGGAATAGGAATGTTGTCCCATTCTTGTCTAATACAGGCTTCTAGTTGCTCAACTGTCTTAGGTCTTCTTTGTGGCATCTTCCTCTTTATGATGCTCAAATGTTTTCTATGGTGAAAGATCTGGACTGCAGGCTGGCCATTTCAGTCCCCGGATCCTTCTTCTACGCAGCCATGATGTTGTAATTGATGCAGTGTGTGGTCTGGCATTGTCATGTTGGAAAATGCAAGGTCTTCCCTGAAAGAGACGACGTCTGGATGGGAGCATATGTTGTTCTAGAACTTGGATATCCCTTTCAGCATTGATGGAGCCTTTCCAGATGTGTAAGCTGCCCATGCCACACGCACTCATGAACCCCATCCCATCAGAGATGCAGGCTTCTGAACTGAGCGCTGACAACAACTTGGGTTGTCCTTGTCCTCTTTAGTCCGGATGACATGGCGTCCCAGTTTTCCAAAAGATTTCAAATTTTGATTGGTCTGACCACAGAACAGTTTTCCACTTTGCCACAGTCCATTTTAAATGAGCCTTGGCCCAGAGAAAACGCCTGCGCTTCTGGATCATGTTTAGATATGGCTTCTTTTTGACCTGTAGAGTTTTAGCGGCAGCGGCGAATGGCGCAGTGGATTGAGTTCATGACAATGTTTTCTGGAAGTATTCCTGAGCCCATGTTGTGATTTCCATTACAGTAGCATTCCTGTATGTGATGCAGTGCCGTCTAAGGGCCGGAGATCACACGGCATCCAGTATGGTTTTCCGGCCTTGACCTTACGCTCAGAGATTGTTCCAGATTCTCTGAATCTTTGGATGATATTATGCACTGTAGATGATGAGAACTTCAAACTCTTTGCAGTGTTTCTCTGAGAAACTCCTTTCTGATATTGCTCCAGTATGTTTGGCCACAGCATTGGGGAATTGGTGATCCTCTGCCCATCTTGACTTCTGAGAGACACTGCCACTCTGAGAGGCTCTTTTTATACCCAATCATGTTGCCAATTGACCTAATAAGTTGCAGATCGGTCCTCCAGCTGTTCCTTATATGTACATTTAACTTTTCCGGCCTCTTATTGCTCCCTGTCCCAACTTTTTTGGAATGTGTAGCTCTCATGAAATCCAAAATGAGCCAATATTTGGCATGACATTTCAAAATGTCTCACTTTCAACATTTGATATGTTATCTATATTCTATTGTGAATAAAATATAAGTTTATGAGATTTGTAAATTATTGCATTCCTTTTTTATTCACAATTTGTACAGTGTCCCAACTTTTTTGGAATCGGGTTTGTAAACGGGAAATGTTTCCTTGGTGACAAGCTAAAAATGTATATAGTTTGTTAACTATAATAACCTGCCGTTTAACTTCTTGCATTTATGTGGAACTTTTGTCAATATTTTTTAATAAGAATAATCCATTTTTAGTAGAATATACAGTAGTTGCATGTACTAATGTTCAAATGAGAAAGAAATCAATACTTTTAATCATCAAAGACGCATTAAATTGATCAAAAGTGACAGTAAAGACATCTGTAATGTTACAAAACATCAAAAAGTCCTGGAAAATAAAATTTATCGCAGCTCCCACAAAAATGTTAAACTGTGTTCAGCACTGATAATAATCATAAACGTGTCTTGAGCTCAGATCCTCATACGAGAGCGATTCCTGAAGGGTCATGTGACACTGAAGACTGCAGTAATGATGCTGAACATCACAGGAATAAATCACACTTTACTGCACATTCCCACAGAGATCAGCTGACTCACACTGGAGGAATATCTCACTGTGTTACTGTGAGGTTTCTGTCAGATTTCATCGACCGCTCACCTTCTCCGTGGCTTCATAGTCGAGTTTGAAGGCCCAGAGCTGCAGGCGCGCCGAGAGCTCGCTGATGGAGGACAGCGTCAGGAGGAACTGCTCCGCACTGCCCAGGGGAATGTCAGGATTCACCAGCTGAGCTTCCTGGATCTTCTGCGTCTCTTCTTCCGTGGGAATCATCGTCAGGATTTTCTACAGCAGAGAGAATGAGATAAATGTTTCCTACATTATTTCCCAATATTCACTCAGAAATGTTACGATCTAACACTGCAAATGAAACATTCTGAAGCGTGCGCTGCATCATCTTCCGTACCTCGATGCCCTCTTTGTTGAGTGCGTACTCGTCAAAGTTCAGTATGGCGGTTTTGATGGTGCGCGGCGGCGGAAGAACCGTCAGGCCGATGTTGATGGAGTTGCTGCGTTTGGAATCCAGAATGATGATCTCCTGCCGCTTCCCATCCGCTGCGGTTTTCTGTTCAACACACACACATAACCGGAGAGATTTACCTGTGATGCCTTGTGTGTTGTTCATGTGTCTTTGTGTATGAGAGCGTCTCTGTGTGTTTAGGAAGTCAGATGTGTGAGATTTATCTCAGGAGTTTTCAAACTGGGGTCCGGGGACGCCCATGGGGCCACAAGGGAGTGCTGGGAGGTCCGTTTAAAACTACAGAGATAAGCTGTGTAAAAATGTTTTTAAAATAAATCAATAAAAATAAGATTAAACTAACTAAATTAATTTGATTGAAATAAAAGCATATTTAAAAAAATAAAATATTTGATGAATTTTTTTAAAATAAATACAAATATTTGAATAAAATAAATAAAAATGTATTTAAATAAGAATAAGCAGTGTATAAATAAATATAAGGTTACACTAAGTAAATAAATTAATCTATTGAAAAATAAATAAATAAAATCCCTAACTTACATAACAGTCCAGTAATAATGTGAGTAGAAAAAGTAAATATTTTACATATTTATAATATGATTTTTTCAGAGTATTAATTGGGTCTTTATACATGGAAATAAACAGCTGCCTTTAAAATGTTTGGACGACTAAATCCACATTCCAGTGAATCTCCAATGAGTCAGATGTTGGGTCAACCTGCCCTCCACACACACACACACACACACACACACACACACACACACACACACACACACACACACACACACTATTCCTGCTCACCTTAGCCACGGGCATCTCCTTGGATTTGCTCTCGAACAGATGCTCAAGTTTAGCGGTATCAAGTTTGACAGGTTCCAGTCTAGACCAGAGCGACTCCTGGCTCCGCTTGTGGTTGCGGAAGATCCAGTCGGCAGGCCGGACTTCACTCCAGAACAGCCTGATGGTCTTCTTCCTCTTCTGGAAGAGCGGCGGTTGCTCCGCCTGCTGCTGAGGAGGGGGCGGAGCCTGGCTGGAGAAGCACGGAGGGGGCGGAGGCACGCGGATGCTGAAGATGGGAGGCGGCGGAGGGCAGGCGAACATTGGGGGTGGGGCCGGGAGGTTAAATGGACAGGGTGGAGGAGGGGGCGGAGCCATCAGATCTCCAGAGCTCAGTAAACTTCCAGAATCCAGGACGTCCTCATCGTCCTCGTCTCTGAGGTCGGTAAAGTCGATGTCGCCGATGCGCAGGTCTCGCGGGCTCGCCATCAGCTGGTCCCATATGCAGTCTGACTCCTTTTTGGAGGAGGTTGTGGAGGAGGTTCCTGCATTTCTACTGGTGGAGAAGTGAGACCCTTCACCAGTTCTCCGAAACGCTCGGCGAACGCCCGCACGTTGCTCTGGTTCTCGACTCTCTGGTCTACTTCAGTCGTACAGACGCTCTCTTCCTGAGCCGGCACGTCCTGCGTCATCACGGACGAATCCTCGGGCTCCTTCTCCCTTCCGTCTCGCTCTTTATCCTCGCCCAGCCCCTCTTCGTCCTCGTCTTCCTCCGAGGGTTTTTTGCTCTGCGAGTAGAGCATGTCCAGCATGAAGAGTTTGCTGTCGAGGATCTTGTTTCGCTGCTCATTCACGCTCTGAGTCCACTGACCTGCAGCAAACACACACACACACACACATCATTCCTCACTTCTCTGTCCCTCGTTTAATCAATATTTCTGTTAATTTGATCATGTTTTCAGCTATCAGTAAGAGTGCAGTGCTCACATTTGATCATGTTTAAATACATTTAGCCGCATTTTTCTCAAAATCACTGCAGAAACTGTAAAAAGACAATCGATTTTTTAAATGTAATATTATATTTAATTGTATATATATATATATATATACATTTATAATAACTAATTTACATGTCTATTTTTTATGTACATATAACAATTTATATAGATTTAATATGTATGCATTACATTACATTAAAAAATATTTATTACTTTATTAATATTTAATATTTTAATGAACTTTAAATAAATAAATGATACAATAATTTTTATAGTTTAGCATTTTCAAATGTCTTTTATTTTAATATTTAAATTTTAAAATTAGAAATGAGAAAATTAGAAATTTGAATTTAATTAATATTTATTATATTACATTTAATAATATTTATTATTTCACATTTTCATATTTAATATATAGATTACATTTAATAATACTTAATATTTTGATTTTTCGTATTTAATTTGACATTAGATTATATATTAATATAATTCTAAATATTATATACACACACACTGTAAATATATTACATTTAATCATATTATTATTTTAATTTTACTTTAATATTTAATATTTGAATGATCTTTATATTTTAGTTAAATTTGAGTCAAAGCAATCATTTTTAAAGTTGAGCATTTTCAAATGTCTTTTTATTTAAATATTAAAATTTCAATATTTATTCAAATTTACTTTAATATCTAAGATATATTATATTTAACAATATGTATTATTTCAAATTTATATTACATTTATTTTATTTAATATATGGATTACATTTAATATAATTTAATATTTAAAATTTTCATATTTAATTTTACATTAGATTATATATAAATGTAATTCTAAATATATATATATATATATATATACACTGTAAATATATTACATTTAATCATATTTAACATTTTATTATATCATTTTAATATTTTTTTAAATCAACTCTAAAGTTAATAAATTGTATTACTTACAGTTCAGTTTTTATGTCACATTTGCATCATGCTACAGATGAAATCAGTATAACGCTCTGCTCTGTAATGTTGTATGCAGTAGTAAGTGTAGTCAGTCTGACCTGTGAGGCGATCTTCCCTTTCTAGTGTGCTACTGGCTGAGGAGATGCTGGAGGCAGAGCAGTTATCCTTCTCGTTCACTTCTTCGTTCTGTCGTTCTTTATCGCTCAAGATCCCGCTGTCCTCCGCTTCTCCATCCGGCGCTTCCCGTTCAGACCCCTCCTCTTCCTCGTCCTCTGCACCTTGCTCCTCGGCTCCGCCCACTTCCTGTTCGGCACTTATCTCCTCCACGTCCTCCTCCGGTTCTGCTCTGGGTTCCTCCGCTTCTAGACTCGCCTCCGCATCCGGTTCTAGATCAGTGGTGTCTGTGGAGAAGGAGACTTAACATCGGCTGTGTTCGAAATAACACACTACGTCTGCATTTCTTACTTTTCATAAACAAAGTCTCTTTTACTCACCAAGGCTGCATTTATTTGATCAAGAAAACAGTAAAAACAGCAAATCCTTATATGAGAGCGATTCCTGAAGGATCATGTGACACTGAAGACTGGAGTAATGATGATAAACTCAGCTTTGATCACAGGAATAAATCACTACTGTATATTCACACAGAGAACAGCTGATCTACACTGGAGGAGTATTACACTGATCTACTGGAGTTATGAGAGGATTCATGAGCAGGAGAGACTCTTTCAGAAACATTAAAGAATCATAATTACTCCACACTGTTGATCGGTAAGTGTGTGTGTGTGTGTGTGTGTGTGTGTGTGTGTGTGTGTGTGTAGTGTTTCTGTATCTATAAGGTCCTTCAGACGACGGCCTCTGTGGCCCCGTCACGGATATGAACAGGAAACACACCTGTTTGTGTCAACCCTTGACCAAACACACACACACACTCACACACACACTCACACACACACACACACACACACACACACACACACACACACACACACACACACACACACACACACACACACACACACACACACCTCCTCTAAGAAATAACACACTGTTTCAGAGTGAGTGAGTGTGTGTGTGTGTGTGAGGTGACAGAGAGGTTACAGTATCAGCACTCATGACTGAGTCCTTTTAAACCAGTTAAACAAAGACACACTGACTTCAGAACAGTTGTTTTTGCTTTGCTTTTTCCAAACATGTTCTCTCACGCGAGCTCACACACACGACCTGTCACCTCATTACACATGATGACCGTGGCGTATATAATTTTACACAGATAACATTATGACCGGTGAAGTGAATAACACTGATGATCTCTTCATCATGGCTCCTGTTAGTGGGTGGGATATATTAGGCAGCAAGTGAACATTTAGTCCTCAGAGTTGATGTGTTAGAAGCAGGAAAAATGGGCAAGCGTAAGGATTTGAGCGAGGAGTTTGACAAGGGCCAAATTGTGATGGCTAGACGACTGGGTCAGAGCATCTCCAGAACTGCAGCTCTTGTGGGGTGTTCCCGGTCTGCAGTGGTCAGGATCTATCAAAAGTGCTCCAAGGAAGGAACAGTGGTGAACCGGCCACAGGGTCATGGGCGGCCAAGGCTCATTGATGCACGTGGGGGCGAAGGCTGGCCGTGTGGTCGATCAAACAGGCGAGCTACTGGAGCTCAAACTGCTCAAGAAGTTAATGCTGGTTCTGATAGAAAGGTGTCAGAATACACAGAGCATCTCAGTTTGTTGCGTATGGGGCGGCATAGCCGCTGACCAGTCAGGGTGCCCATGCTGACCCCTGTCCACCGCCGAAAGCACCAACAGTGGCACGTGAGCATCAGAACTGGACCACGGAGCAATGGAAGAAGGTGGCACGTGTTCTTTTACATCACGTGGATGGCCGGGTGCGTGTCGTGGCTTCCTGGGAACACATGGCACCAGGATGCACTATGGGAAGAAGGCGAGCCGGCGGAGGCAGTGTGATGCTTTGGGCAATGTTCTGCTGGGAAACCTTGGGTCCTGCCATCCATGTGGATGTTCCTTTGACACGTACCACCTACCTAAGCATTGTTGAGACCATGTACAGCCTTTCATGGAAACGGTATTCCCTGGTGGCTGTGGCTCTTCCAGCAGGATAATGCTCCTGACACAAAGCACAAATGCTTCAGGAATGGTTTGAGGAGCACAACAACGAGTTTGAGGTGTTGACTTGGCCTCCAAATTCCTCAGATCTCAATCCAATCGAGCATCTGTGGGATGAGCTGAACAAACAAGTCCGATCCATGGAGGCCCCACCTCACAACTTACAGGACTTAAAGGATCTGCTGCTAACATCTTGGTGCCAGATACCACAGCATGCCTTCAGGGGTCTAGAGGAGTCCATTACAAGAGACCAACACAATATTAGGTCATAATGTTATGCCTGATCGGTGTATTTATATATAAATATTTCAACACTAAAAAATTTAAAAAGTTTTCCACCAGTACTTGATATGAAAATGTGATATAAACTCAAAACAACACAGAATAATTTCAAAGTAACAGTTTCTGAGGTAACCGTCACCCGTCGCACATGTTTAGATCATTTAAAGTTGAACATGTGCAAAATTCATATCACTGTGAAACAGATCAGCAGCTGTGACAACACAGAAAACATCCTAAAAACAGCCGTCTCTCTGTCCACACACACACACACACACGCTCTGCTACTTCTAACGCTTGACCTGAATCCAAACTCTCTTCTAGTGATTAAATCAAGACGGACGGGTCACCCATTTGTGTATTTACTGATGTTCACTGCACACTTTATCTCTGAAATTATAAATTAATCTTGATGACCAATATACTTGAAACATGCAAGATTCAATATTTGTACTGTACATATATGTCAGTGGATTTACCTGGTTCAGAGGGCGGGTACGACGTGACAGGTGTATCCTGCTCATCCTGTGATGTCACAGAGGAGGGCGTGGCGCTGCGGGATGATTGACAGGTGTCCGTCGGGCTCAGAGTGAGGCTCAGACCTCGAG
>JAGHMJ010000035.1:2641151-2643651 GCA_018749465.1 Paracanthobrama guichenoti | reverse complement strand
ATACTGTGTTTGACCCCCTTTCGCCTTCAGAACTGCCTTAATTCTACGTGGCATTGATTCAACAAGGTGCTGAAAGCATTCTTTAGAAATGTTGGCCCATATTGATAGGATAGCATCTTGCAGTTGATGGAGATTTGTGGGATGCACATCCAGGGCACGAAGCTCCCGTTCCACCACATCCCAAAGATGCTCTATTGGGTTGAGATCTGGTGACTGTGGGGGCCATTTTAGTACAGTGAACTCATTGTCATGTTCAAGAAACCAATTTGAAATGATTCGAGCTTTGTGACATGGTGCATTATCCTGCTGGAAGTAGCCATCAGAGAATGGGTACATGGTGGTCATAAAGGGATGGACATGGTCAGAAACAATGCTCAGGTAGGCCGTGGCATTTAAACGATGCCCAGTTGGCACTAAAGGGGCCTAAAGTGTGCCAAGAAAACATCCCCACACCATTACACCACCACCACCAGCCTGCACAGTGGTAACAAGGCATGATGGATCCATGTTCTCATTCTGTTTACGCCAAATTCTGACTCTACCATCTGAATGTCTCAACAGAAATCGAGACTCATCAGACCAGGCAGCATTTTTCCAGTCTTCAACTGTCCAATTTTGGTGAGCTTGTGCAAATTGTAGCCTCTTTTTCCTATTTGTAGTGGAGATGAGTGGTACCGGTGGGGTCTTCTGCTGTTGTAGCCCATCCGCCTCAAGGTTGTGTGTGTTGTGGCTTCTAACAAATGCTTTGCTGCATACCTCGGTTGTAACGAGTGGTTATTTCAGTCACAGTTGCTCTTCTATCAGCTTGAATCAGTCGGCCCATTCTCCTCTGACCTCTAGCATCAACAAGGCATTTTCGCCCACAGGACTGCCGCATACTGGATGTTTTTCCTTTTCACACCATTCTTTGTAAACCCTAGAAATGGTTGTGTGTGAAAATCCCAGTAACTGAGCAGATTGTGAAATACTCAGACCCGACCCGTCTGGCACCAACAACCATGCCACGCTCAAAATTGCTTAAATCACCTTTCTTTCCCATTCTGACATTCAGTTTGGAGTTCAGGAGATTGTCTTGACCAGGACCACACCCCTAAATGCATTGAAGCAGCTGCCATGTGATTGGTTGATTAGATAATTACATTAATGAGAAATTGAACAGGTGTTCCTAATAATCCTTTAGGTGAGTGTATATATCACATATATTACTGGTGCGTATGCTCAAGAAATCCCCCAGCAAACTTTAAAAAGAGCACAAATAAATGTAAATAATACATACCAATAATATAATATACTAATATAATATGTAAATTAACAATATAACAAATAATAATATATAATTATATTAATATACATATAATAATAAAGACAATATATAATATAATAATATGGTATACAATTATTATATATGTAAATAATAAATAACACTGGTAATAAAATACTGATAATAAATCATATATATATATATATATATATACATATGCATATAATATAATATATTCTCTGTATTACTCAAAGTTTAAAAGAGCACAAAAAACTCCTTCTAAAAATATCTTTGAATATTTATTACAAAACCATTAAAAATATCAAAAGTGTCTAAATAATAAATAGGCTACTAATTGAATGTGTGAAGCACAATACTCGTATGCATGTAAACATCTACTGTAAGATGTGTTGCAGGTTGACTGGGACACTTTGAGTGTCCCGATCTCCCTGAATCCCTGTTTCCCAGAGGTCATTATGAGCTGCTGATCGACACTGATCTGATGTTGTTAGGGGCGTCTGATCACCTGACAGCACAAGCACTTACATCACTGGGAGATGTTCATGCGTCACACGGGCTCTGGAGCAAACACATATTGATAATGTCCCGTCACACTCCAAGATCATGTGACCTAACCCCTAGTGCACTACACAGGCAGCTCCCTTCTTAGGGAACATCCTAACGGACAAGGAGCTTCTTGAGTCGCTGATCTGAAACACTTTCTATGAAATCCCTTTTGGTTTTACAAAAAAATACTGTAATTATTAATTATAAATACTTTATCATTTTTTATTATTAATTTATTTATATTTTGCATGGCTTTAAAATGATTAATAATTCTTAATTATTGATTGATTGATCAATTTACTTTAGATTTATTCGATCAAAACTTGCCGAACTCCACAACATTTTGTGCAGTTTTTTTAATTGACAATGAATGCAAAATATTCAGCTATAGAATTTTGTATATTTATCATAATTGTATATAATTTGCATATTTTTCAGCCTTCAGATGTTGGTGATGATGCGTTAAGCGTCTCTCACCTCTCGTTAAGTGCTGAGCGGTGCGGGGAGGCGGGGCTGAGCGGGGAGGCGTGGCCTGACCTGCCCAATGAATGCCTGCGACTGCGACGTCTCTCCAAGCCCCGCCTCTCTCCTGCGCTGACGCTGGACCGCCGTTTGTCCCGCCGACCACAGGATGGAGGCAAGCCGTCCTCATCCCCGTCCTCATGACGAAGA
>JAGHMJ010000035.1:2471010-2558745 GCA_018749465.1 Paracanthobrama guichenoti | reverse complement strand
AAAGACAGTACATGACAACAGATAATGCATGCTGAAGTAAATACCACAATAACAATGTCATAATGTTCATCTGTCGTCACTCTTGGGGTGTGACACTTTATTCCTGTAAACCTCAGAATGCACTGATTCACTGGTGCTGCCAGTATGTATCACAACAGCTACAGTGCTGTCTGAAGCAATCAAGCTCAAGTGCAAGCAAGATACAGCAAAGCAGATGAGAAAAATAATAAATTATCTTTTTTGTGTAAACATGGACAGTGAGGAGATGAAGAAAGAAGTAAGGTACAATGGCATCGTCCTCATGCTGTGATAACTGTATGGAAACGAGCTCTGAGCTCTTCTCATACGCACCATCTGTGTGTCCATGTGGCGACTGTTTAGACCCCCAGGGGAGAAGGAAGAGCATGTAAGTGTCTACAAAATAAGTTACCTCTTTTGCTACTCACTTACTGCATCAAAAACAAAGAGATTCACATTAGATTTTATGATATCTTTACAACTGTTCATTTATGCCTTATAGCATGTTACTATAATATTGTAAGCATGCACTACAATCTTTATAACATAAGTTTTTAGCTTGTTCTATTGTTGAAAATTATTGACATGTAAATAATATTGCTCCTTTGCTAAGCCTCTGCCTTAAAAACGACTGGACCAATCCATCTTAAAGCAACTGTTCGTTTCTGCAATATTATTAAACACCCTTTTGTTCTTTTTGAAAAAAGTCAAAAGGGAAATCTAGATTGTTTAATTTACATTTATTATTATAAATTATTATTACAGCATATTGTCCAAAAAATACTTATGAAATGTTATTGCCAGGGTACTAATAATAACATAAGGTTCTTGGAGAGCGCATTCAATTATGTGGCAGCTCTCATTCCTATTAAATATGTGTAATATCAGTTAGAACATTCCAACGTTTCAAGATACATTAATGTTAATAACTTAGATAGCATTTTGCATTTTGATTCAGAGCGTAGGCATAGTGCAAACTTGTCTGAAGCGAGCAAGAGTAATCAAGGGGGTGTGGGAGCTTTAGTGAAGGGGGCCAATTTTATGAAATGCTTTTTTATAAAATGCATATAACAACAGCCTTAGTGACTGGCTGAAATCATGAGCACAAACCTGGCTCTTTCTCTCCCCCATTGGTGGCCGTCACCACCGGGGCATCACGCAGTGCCGCCCCGTTCTCGCCCGGGCTGGCTACCGTCTGCAGCAGCACAGAGAGAGTATGCATACTCTCTTGCTATCTCAAATAGACCTAAATATCATGTCTGTCTTAACATTTGTGGTCTCAAGTAAAGATGCTTTTTGTTTCTATGATTAGAACTGTTCAACTGTCATTCTTGTATATAAGAAAAGGCGCATCTCATCACATGTACTTTTAAGGCTTGCTTTCTGATCACATACTCCAATAATAATTCAAAGGTCAGTTAGGAGCCTGTACTGCAGATTTATAAAAATGGTTCATGGATCAAAAAGCATTTCTTAAATTTTGTTTAAGTTTCTGAGGCTTTCATCTATACTAACACATAAAATAGAGGGGAAATTAGACACTAAAATTATCTAAAACAAAATATAATTTTGTTAAATTAAAAAAATAACAGTAGTATTAATTATGATTTAAAATATATTTCCTTTAATTTCATATTGATAAAGTATGGTGTATATATTTTGTGTGTGTTCCATACCTTGATTTCAGGTGTGCCCTCTGCTTTGGTGCTGTGTGTTTTAGAGCCATCTGTCGCATGGGCCTCTGCATTGGCCTCACTCTTCCTCTCAGTGGAGGCGTAGGCGGCCCGTGGGGCGTGGGCGTCTCTTTACGGTCAGTCTTGGGCAGCAGATGCCACTGGGGAAAGAGCCACATCACCCGGGGAGATTGGAGACATGATGGGAGCACTGACCGGACGAGGCGTTCTTATCTGGGGTCGAAACCATGGCTGTCAGAGAGAAATGAATGGGACAGAGGAGAAAGAAAAAAGGTATGTTACACTAAAAAGTCATGCAGTAAAAATAAATAAGTTCACTTTAACATAGATAGTGACAATTGTTTGAGTTTTGTCTGCCGTAAAACCAGTTTAAGTGTTTGCTGTGTGCACTTCTGATGGGGAAACATAGAAAACATATAAGCAGTATACACATTTTTGGTCTTATTGTGATAATTATATAACTTGATTCAAACCTAAATTAGTTCACTCTGAAAAAAAAAAAAAAAGTTTAGCAAGTATACTTTTCAATTAATATACTACAATTGAGAAACTGAATGGAATGGAATTACTTTTGTAATTAGCTGAAATTTAAAAATTAGTTTTTGGCCCCGTAAGTAGGGGAAGTACATATTTTATATGTAGTTTCATAATTTTTTTAAATATGGTTCAAATGTACTGCTGAATTAACTAAAGCATAAAACATACTTTAATGTCATTTTCTATTGAAACTTGTGTGTGTTTTTAAATATATTTGTAATTACACATTTGTAATGGTTGCATGTAGGACCATTTATTATATGCAAACTTTAAATGTAATATTTAATAACACACTACAGTTAAAATTATAATGAAGCACTCTACATGTGAATAACTATGTTAGTCAATACATTAAAATACTGTACTGTAAAGCATTTTTTTTAAACAATTATTCAAAATGTACTTTAAAACATTTTAACTTATTACCTTATTACAAAGTGCACTTTTAAATATGTTAAGAAATGTAGTCATGAAAGTGGACTCTCTTTAAATACACAATTTACCTTTTATTTCATTAATACTATATACATATACACTATATAGATTTTAAGTGCATTAAGTGCACATTCAATACAATTAAGCACACACTTTTTTCACAAGGGTAATAAAAAAAAAGTCTTTTGGGTCATCTCAAATGTGAAACTACCTTCAAAATCATGTAAACACAGTGACAGATGTGGTTCTGTTTTCGTGCAAAAGAGTAGGAACTTTAGGAGGAAAGAAGAAGAACAAGCTGAGGGCATAACGCTCCACCTCAGGAAAGGCGCAGGCCCAGGAGGACAAACCAATCCTCCTTTCATGTTTCTTCCTATGTATATATATATATATATATATATATATATATATATATATATATATATATATATATAGATATATAATATTTTTCTCTCCCATTCACTCCTCTTGAATTCATTAAGCTCCTGTCGGACTGTGAGAAATGCTCTGGGCAAAGACAGACCTGCCAATCAAAATATAACTCCAACAAAAACAATTGCTTCAGGAACTCAAAAGCTCACTCTCCATAGACTTTCATGCCTTCACAGGTACATGCTGGGAGTTGTTATCCACAAGAATAAACAATACCAAACTTACCTTCATTTAAAATTCTCAGGAAGCAACTTGTTCATCAAACTACAGTCAAAACAGCAATCATTCTGTAGCATTTCAGAGAGGGGCGTTTGCTGATTGCATCAACTGAAATGTTTAAAGACTAAGATTCCCTTCAAGGAATTTGTATGTAATAAATAACCAACAGTGTGCATCTCATCTCATGCAGAAAGTAATTAAACCTGTCCGTATTCTACCTAAGGGATGAATGGTTAAATTAACAGTGGGTTAACCAGGGTTTCTTTTCTGGATCACACCCCTGCTGTGATTTTTTCTCCCACAGTGAGTTCACCTGCACTGCCTAAAGCAACCACAGTTTATTTATACCACAAGAAATCACCTCCACTTTACCTTAGAGACATATGGCTCTGTTCCAAACTCTAGTGAGCTGTTACCGTCTACATGGCCAGCTACTTTAATTGAAATGCAACCTCAAGAGACTGAATTGGAACACTCTCCCTAGGACTGTCCTCTGAAAAGGACTGTCAGTACATTTTAAGCCGGTAGATTCCAATGGAGACTGATTTTATGATGCTAACCTGACTACTCCATACACCATAAACACACACAAATGCAAATAATGTAAATATAATACATTACATAGAACAAATACTTCAAAAGACTTTGTAGTATTAAATACTATTTTTCTGCACTTGTGCAGAAAAAAGAAGTGCATAAATGTATTGAATGTGCACTTTGTAGTGTACTTCACATCATTAAAATGTATTTAAAAACTGTCATTTAAAACTGTAATTGCAGATAATCTAACATCCATGAAATAAAGGGCCACTTACAGGGATAGTTCATCATTTGCTCACCCTCATGTTGTTCCAACCCTGTATGAAGTTTCTTTCTTTGTTGAACACAAAACAAGATATTTTGAAGAATGTTGGTAACCAGATAGTTGACGGTAACCATTCAAAAAGTCAATGTCAACTGCCTGGTTATCAACATTCTTCAAAATATCTTCTCCTGTGATCAACACTAAAGTAAATGATGAAAAAAATGTAATTTTGGGTAAATTATACAGTGGTGGCCAAAATTATTAGAACACCTGACAGATCTGAAAATTACACATTTCAATAATTTTAAAGGTGAACAACAGACTATTAGCCTAAATTCAGTTGCTATTTATTTTTAGATATAATAATCAGCACTCATAAGCTTCACATGAGACAGTTTTTGCATTAACTTCTAAATCTAATTATCTTTTTTTTTCTCCAATACGTTGTTGAAATATAATCATTTATGAGTGGCGGTCATTTTCAGTGGCGGACAGATTTATTTAAACACACATTAAATAATCCAGACAACACTAACAGGTTAAGTAGACTATAATGAATATATAGGCTAATATAGTGAATATATAGGCTAATATAATGAATATATAGGCTAATATAATGCATATATTTAGCGAAAGTTTTCTCTCATGAGGAATATTCAGCTATTATACTTGTTGCTGTATACATCCCCCCCAGCTCCAACAACAACAGGAGTGAGGCACTAAATAATCTTTATAAACACATCAGTGATCAGCAGACAGCCCACCCAGATGCTTTTCTCATCTTGGCTGGAGATTTCAACCATGCAGACCTAAAGAGTGTGCTTCCAAAAATTCATCAGCACATTGACTTCCCAACACGTGGTAAAAACACTCTGGACTTTGTGTACACTACACAGAGAGGAGCTTACAAAGCCCTTCCTCCCCCACCTGGGTGCTTCAGATCACATCACTGTTATGTTAATGCCAGCATACAGACCACTTGTGAAAGCCACCAAACCAGTCCAGAAGCAGATTCAAGTCTGGCCTGAAGGGTCATCAGAGGCTCTTCAAGACTGCTTGACGACACCACTGACTGGGACATGTTTAAACAGGCTGCAACCTACCACAACACCATAGACATCCAGGAGTACTCTGAGACTGTTACTTCTTATATCACCAAGTGTATGGAGGATGTAACAGTCACAAAGATTCATCACCGTCTGGCCCAACCAAAAACCGTGGCTGACAGGAAATGTCTACAGACTCCTGAAGACGCGTAGCGCTGCCTTCAGAGCTGGAGATGAGGTGGGCCTGAGGACAACAAGGGCCAACCTGTCACGCGGCATCAGGAAGGCTAGAGACAGTACTCCAGGAGGATAGCCCATCGTTTCAGCGACAGCAGAGACACAAGGAGCCTGTGGCAGGGTATTCAGACCATCACAGATTATAAGCCCCCTGCTGCGGACATGTGACAGCTCCACCCCCCTGCTGAATGAGCTGAACACTTTCTTTGCTCGCTTTGAAGCTCACAACAGCACCACTGCACAGAAGTCACCTCCTCCTCCCGATGACCTGATGTTGTCACTGCCCAGGGACAGCGTGAGAAGATCCTCAGCAGGGTCAACGCACGCAAAGCTCCAGGTCCTGACAACATTCCTGGACGTGTATTGAGAGACTGTGCAGAGGAACTCACTGATGTCTTCACAGACATCTTCAACATCTCACTGAGTCAAGCTGTCGTCCCCACATGCTTCAAAGCAACCACCATCATTCCAGTCCCTAAGAAATCATCTCCATCCTGCTTCAACGACTACCGTCCAGTCGCACTTACCCCAATCCTTATGAAGTGCTTTGAGCGGCTAGTCATGCACCACATTAAGTCTGTCCTCCCCCCCTCCCTGGACCCCTACCAATTTGCATATCGGTCAAAACGCTCGACCGATGGCGCCATTGCCACCACCGTCCATTCAGCACTCACTCACCTGGAAAATAAAGACACTTATGTCAGAATGCTGTTCATAGACTTTAGTTCAGCATTCAATACAATCATCCCTCTACAGCTCACTCAAAAACTGTCACAGCTGGGACTCAGCACATCGATGTGCAACTGGTTGCTGGACTTCCTGGCGGGGAAGACCTCAGGCAGTTCGGGTCGGCAGCAACTCATCCAACTCCATCATCATGAACACTGGAGCCCCTCAGGGATGTGTGTTGAGCCCCCTCCTTTTCACTCTGCTGACACATGACTGCACACCCATACACAACAGCAATCTCTTCATCAAGTTTGCGGACGACACGACCGTAGTTGGTCTCATTAGCAGCGATGATGAGGCGAACTTCAGGAGCGAGGTGAGCCGCCTGGCCAGGTGGTGTGGCGACAACAATCTCTCTCTGAACGTGGAGAAGACGAAGGAGATTGTTGCTGACTTCAGGAGAATGCACACCCAGCACGCCCCTCTGACCATCAACGGTGTGACCGTGGAAAGGGTGAGGAGCACCAAATTCCTGGGTGTGCATATCACAGAGGACCTCTCCTGGACCGCCAACTCCACAGCACTGACCAAGAAAGCACAGCAGTGACTCTACTTTCTCCGCCAAGCTGAGAAGAGCCGGAGCCCCAGCCCCCATCATGCGCACCTTCTACAGAGACACCATCGAGAGCATTCTGACCAGCTGCATCACTGTGTGGTGCACGGGCGCCTGCAACGCATCCTGCCGTAAAGCACTTCAGCGCATAGTGAGAGCAGCTGAGAAGATCGTTGGTGTCTCTCTCCCACCCCTCCAGGACATTTATAACTCCCGCCTCTCCCCGCAAAGCCCTCACCATTGCGAGAGACCCCACCCACCCATCGCACAGCCTCTTCAGTCTGCTGCCATCAGGGAGGAGGCTTCGCAGTCTCCAAGCAAGGACCAGCAGACTGAAGGACAGCTTCATTCCCCAAGCTGTCAGGGCATTGAACTCCCTCCCGACTCTGCCGACCCTCCCCTCTTCTGCCCCACGCATCTGATCTGGGAATCCCCCCCACCCCGTTCCCCTCCCTTCATCTACCTCATATATTGTCTCTCTGAGGAATTGGTCTCCCCTCTTACAGACTCTTTTTTTGCACACACACTCTTATAATTTTATTTTATACCTGCACTGACTTAAATCTGAAATTGCACTATTGTTACCATTGTTTGCACTATTTGCCATCGCCACTTTACCTCTATAATTCACTTTATCCATCTTTTTTTTAATCTTTCCTCTGTTGTTGTTACTGTTAAACCTTTGTTGTTATTGTTATTGTTTTGTTGTTGTTAGGCACCTAGGGTCTGAGAGTCATAGAATTTCAATTCTCTGTATGTATGTACTGTGCGTATGGCAGAATTGACAATAAAGCTGACTTTGACTTTTTGACTTTGAAAGAGTTGATTTCTCAGCCGTGGACACTGAATGACTTCTGAGGTAAATGTGATGCTGCGTGATATTATTTACAAGCTGTTTTATTGTCTTTCCGCCGTTGAAACACAGATTGAGCGATTACACGACATATGATACATTTCAGTAAGTTGTAATGTATCCTCAACATACCTTAAGAGATATTAATTCATGTTTATTCTTTAGGAAGAGACGATCGCGTTCACTGACGAGCCTATACAGTGATCAGTCACGTCACATTAAAGAGCGTCAAAACGGCATTTATCGTTTGAATGTCATGATAAAATGGACTGAATACTTAATATGTTCGTGTGGGAACTCGGATTGAAGTATGTTCCGCGCTTAAAACAAGCCGACTGTTAACTGTTAAAGATTGCATTTGGAACTGTGGGATGGTGGGATGGGATGGAAATGGATTTGAAATCACACAATCTCTTGAGTAGGTACTTATTTTGAATATGTAATTACTTCACGGCCACTAAAAAAGTACCAAGTTCTATATAGTATGAATGTGTGTAGTAGGGATGAGATGATTACCGTTTCACGATAACCCACAATAAAATGATGTTCTGATAAAATGTATTATCATTTAAAATGTAATTATCACTCAAACCGTGTTTGATTATCGCGATTTTGAAAACTTGATGTAAATCCAGGCATCAATCTGGCGCAAACGCGTCACGCAACGTTGTTTTTTGAATGGGAAGAAATGGCGGAAGGCAGTGACAGCGCTCAGGAGATTTTTCAGGCTTCTAAAAGGACCAAATCTGACGTGTGGTCATATTTTGGATTTTACAAAAGTCCTGAGGGAAACTTAATTGAGGATGGTCACCCTGTCTGCAGAACATGCAAAAAGAAAGTCGCTACAATGGGGGAAACACTTCAAATCTGCCGAGTCGTCTTCGTGACCATCACACACTATTGTATAGCGAATGCCTAGGTAAGTGGACTTTAATTTCAATACCAAAACTACGTCTGGGACACAAAATGTTGTTTTGAGTTGAAATATTTTATCTCACTCACTTGAAATTAACGTGAAGCTTCCATGAAGAAAAGTTTGCAGCAAGTGGCTTTGAGCCAAAGACGAGCGAATAAGTTCAGACAAGACTAGGGGTGACATTTAAGGGATAATAATGTATATTCATTGTACACTTATTACACAGATTTTTTCTTTTACCACATAAATAATTATGGGGACATAATGAATTGAGATTAATGTTTTAAATCTTATCATTTATGAAGTTTATAAATCCAATCGTCCAGAAGATGATCACAACAATATTATAGAAGTATTAAATAGTAAAGTCCTCTGATTTCATTTTCAATACAATTAATTGAATGAATCTGAATGAAATGAGAGTGCATGTCCGTTGTGATATGTGGATGTGCGCTGTGTTATAATGCGCTTCTATTGACGGTATTATAAGAAAGGAAATGCCATAGAACAGAATCCTGCTTAAAAAGTGCATAGAGCTGCTTGTTTTATTTGTTTGTTGATTTTCAAATATAAAAATGGTTCAATGTTTTCAATGTGTGCAACAGTTCTTTTTGAACACTTTCATCTAATTTTAACAAAACCGTGATAATATTGATAATCATGATAATTTTAGTAACTATAATCGTGATACGAAATTTTCAGACACCTCCAGTGTGTAGAGTCTTGTCCCACCCACATACAAAGGTTCCGACGCCCATGGTAGTATGTAATCCAGACCTACTACATTTGCCATGTTGTCATTATGTCATCATGTGATCAACCAGCGTCAGTAGATTGCTTCACTGTCATTCATAAATCCTCTAACGTGGCCTCATGGGATAGTAAAGTGTCCATCGTATACACACTTCAGAATCTCCGCCAGATGAAGTAGGTCATCCGGTACTTTTTGCCTACTCTTTCATGAGTAATGTGAATTCGGACTTCTTTTGTCACATACTGTTTTTGCCAAATATATAGTAGGAAGTATGTGATTTGGGATGAAGCTACAGTTTATCTCATACTTGTTTCATTTACTCATAATGGACAAAATGACTTAACATTTCTGACCCAGATTGGCCAGCAGGTGTCAAAACCCACACTTGAGGACTGAGAAAGCTGTCCAACATAAGGTTTTTAGTGGGTTTTTGTGCTGTGGACACAGAGAGAGTAGCCTGAATGCAGAATTTATCTGTCCTTCAGTGAAAAGTCACCAGAGACAAATGACTTCTTCTCACAACTCAAATAAAAACAGATTGCATACAGAACAACTTACGTAAAGAGTCTGAACTTCCCCAAGGGAAGTACATTAGAGAACTGGAGAGAGGTTGAAAGAAGGAGAGAGATTGAAAGAGCAAACGAGATCCCAAGCAGAGCAACATCAAGTATCAGACTTGTGATGTCAAACTCCCTGAGGTGACTAGCAGTGATTGGCCAGGATCCAACAAAGTTTTCCAATCATCTGCCTCTATTTACAATATAACTTTCTGTACCCATAGGCAATCAGAGCTGAATAAAGTAAATCGCAAAATGGTAAAGAAAAATAATTTCATAGATGGTAACGCACCTCCATCTAAGCTGCGGGATGCCCTCTTACTGGCAGAGCGCTGGAAATGGGGGGCAGGTCTGTCAATCATAGAGCTGGCTTGACGGGTCTGAGCCTGAGTACGCCCACTGTAGCGGAACTTTGATCCCAGAGCCAGGAATTTCCTGGGAGTGGTGGCCGCCTCTGTGGATGTCAACCTGGGACAGAAGAGTTTACATCACTTGATAATGTACTTGGACTCAAATTAATTTATAAAAACAAACAGTCACTAAGATGTGAATACATGTTGTGATGCAATGCTTGATATTAATACCTGAAGAATGTGTGATGCTCCACACATACTTTCCACAGTTTTTTGGCGGCCTTGTAGTTGGGCAGTTTAAAGCCAATGGCGCTTTCGTAATGTTCCAGCTAAAAATGTTTAAAAAAAAGAAAATGTATTGCAACAAAAGCCAACTGCACGTATAGGTGATTCTCATGAACAGAAAAATCACAGATAATTATTAAATATTATTATGAAACAATAGAAAAATAGATATAGAATATAAGTGAATTCTTGGCTTCATGTAGCGCTTAATTTTAGATTTTTAAAGAATTTTCCAGTTAATTATGCTGACTGAAAAAAATAGACAACTTAATACATTATAAACAAATATAACATGTATGTTGTATTAAACATTCGACAGTGAATAAAAATAATTTATTTTACATTCCAAAACATCAGTATCTGGATAATATTATAAAACAGTGGTTCATATGAAAAAAAAAAAAAAAAAAATTGTTAAATAGTTTTTTTAATATAAAATTAGATATGATACAGATTACATTTTTCTATTTAATTTTATTTCAAAGAAAAGAAATGGAATATAAAATGCTACATCTGAGCAATATGATGCAAAACAGATTCCTCGCATCTTGTGACGTCAAACTAGACAAAGCATGTCTAATGTAGCCATATTTCATCTGAGAGTTACATCAGAGTTGGAAGACGTAAGGTTTAGAAACGATATGAGGGTGAGCAATGACAGAAATGAAATCCCTTCATTTCTGGGTGGGATGCAAATTTAAATATTATTTTGTTAAAATTATGTTTAAATTGTGGAGAATAAAATGTAATATGTCTTAAATTAAGACTTAGCACTTTATGTTACAAAAAAAGAAAAAGAAAAAAACCTTGAAACTAAATGTAATATGACTTGAATAAAGTATTTTAAGTCTGTGTACGCATACATCAGATGGCCGTATCTTGATGAAGAAACTGCTGCGTTTGTAGGAGACTTTGAGAACTTTTGGCCAGGGGAATCGATTAATCCTCAACTTGTCTTTATACACCATGAGGCCACTGGAGCAAACCCCCAACATTATATCCACCCCATCCAGATCCTGACAGAAAGAGAAAAAATTATTAATATCATCTTTTGACTTGAAATATTTGAGGCTGTGAAACCCAGTGTATAAACAAGTATTTTGCAATTTACATAGCTCTACCACTAGGGGGCGCCCCCACTTCACTTTTAAAATAGCGAATTCTATAATTTATTTAAATCCGTGGCTTGATGCAAACAGATTGACCTGGTTTCAGCTACCAAATCTGAGCAGTGGCAGGACGTGCAATGCTTTTATCAAAAGCACTCCTAAGATATGAAGGACATTTCCGTCTAACTAATGTTTTTATGACAGCTCAGATTGATGATTTCACATAAAGCAGGTGGTTTAATCAATGCTGGGGAAAGTCACATTGTCTGAGGCATGTATTTGAATTAGTGCTGGGGGAAAATTAATCGCGATGAATCGCATCCAAAATAAAAGTTGTGTTTACATAATATATGTGTGTGCTGTGTATAATTATTTTGTACACACATGCATGTATATATTTAAGACATATTTGCATGTATATACTTTATATATATTTTTTCTTACATATAAATATTTTTTTAATAAAAATACATTTTTCATATATATGTACATATATACATACACTACCAGTCAAAAGTTTGTGAACAGTAAGATTTTTTTAAAGAAGTCTCTTCTGCTCACCAAAGCTGCATTTATTTGATCCAAAATACAGTAAAAACTGTATTATTGTGAAATATTTTTACAATTTAAAATAACTGTTTTCTATTTGAATATATTTTAAAATGTCATTTATTCCTGTGATGCAAAGCTGATTTTACAGCATCATTACTCCAGTCTTCAGTGTCACATGATCCTTCAGAAATCATTATAATATGCCGATTTGCTGCTCAAGAAACCTTTGTTATTATAATCAATGTTGAAAACAGTTGTGTAAATGTTTTTTTTCAGGATTATTTAATGAATAGAAAGTTCAAAAGAACAGCATTCATCTGAAATATAAAGCTTTTGCAACATTATAAATGTCTGTACTGTCACTTGATCAATTTAATGCATCCTTGCTGAATAAATGTATTCATTTATTCAAGTTCTTTCCCCAAAAGCTTTCTATTTCAGATAAATACTGTTCTTTTGAACTTTTATTCATCAAAGAATCCTTAAAAAAAAACTGCTTTCAACATTGATAATAATCATACATGTTTCTTGAGCAGTAAATCATCATATTAGAATGATCTCTGAAGGATCATGTGACACTGAAGACTGGAGTAATGATGCTGTAAATTCAGCTTTGCATCACAGGAATAAATGACATTTTAAAATATATTCAAATAGAAAACAGTTATTTTACATTTTAATAATATTTCACAATATTACAGCTTTTTTGTATGCTTAATAACATAAATGTAGCCTTGGTGAGCAGAAGAGACTTCTTTAAAAACATTAAAAATCTTTCCGTTCTCAAACTTTTGACTAGTAGTGTACATGCATGAGTGTGTATTTATATATACATCATTATACACAGTACACACGCTTATATTATGTAAACACAATTTTTTATTTTGGATGGGATTAATCACGATAATTTTTTTTCCCAGAACTAATTTGAATGTATTTTAAGTCACAGCACGCTGCAGTAAATGGAGGCTTGTAAATGTATTTACTATTATGATTACTATTATAGCCCAATCAACAACAAAAGTTATTGTAAAAAAACTAATTATCAAATAAATGTTAATAAGATTATCAATAACTACAAAACCAACTTAATTTAAAGCATGCTGCTGGCATATAAATATTTCATTTATTTTAAAATGTTAAACATTTGATTTATTTGATATTGATGTTTATTTCAAATTTGTTGATAGAAAATAACAAAATCATGAATTTCAAACTGTTAAAAACATATAAAAAAGGAAAAACAATAAAATATCTCATTTAATATTAGTATGACAAACATTTTCTGAAGGCAATTTTAAAGCATTATGTTTTGTCTCGTCTTCTGTCAATCTACTGTACCTTTGCCTGGTGGAGATCAAGCCCATACATGGCCAGTTTTTGGCATTCTCCAGGAACATCATATCAGCCTGGGCTGGACTCATAGATCTGCAGAAGAAAAACAAAACAACAAACATGCTACATATATCATGCAAACTGGACAGTATATTATTTGAAAATGCAAAACAAATTCTTATCTCATTTTACTCAGGATCATAACATTACCTTACTAAAGAAACATGACATGCAAATACATATCTTTTAATCTTAACCTCTAGTAAATGTGTTTTTAATTCCCCTGCATCAAAGGATTAGTTACCCCCAAAATGATAATCATCCTCCTTTACTCACCCTCAAGCCATCCCAGGTGTATATGACATTCTTCTTTCAGACGAACACAATCAGAGTTATATTAAAAATGTCCAAGCTCTTCCAAGCTTTATAATGCCAGTGAATGGAGGACGAAATTTTGAAACCCAATGATATATTTCATAGATGGTGATGTATTTCATACATCCATCCATCATAAATATATTCCACACAGCTCGGGGTGTTAATAAAGGCCTTTTGAAGCGAAGGATGCCTTTGTGTAAGAAAAATAGGCATATTTAAAGCTTTAAAAACTAAAATAACTAGCTTCTGGCAGGCGGCCTACGCAAGTCGACTTGCACTAAAAGAGTAACCCCAGATGCGTAAGCTTTGACGCCTCTCGCAGTTCAAACAAATAGGGCTGGGCAACAAACTCAAGCTCCTCTATTCTTATATCGAAATCCTCCACCATTTCTCTTTAAAAATTCATGAGCGGTGTTTTGTTTTGCTCTATCCTCTGCGCTTTCGCGTGTCATGCATCAGGTCAGGGGTTACTCTGTCGGAAGCTAGTTATTTTAGTTCATAAAGTTTTAAATATGGTTATTTTTCTTACACAAACAAATCACTTTGCTTCAGAATGACTTTATTAACCTCCCAGAGCTGTATGGAGTATGTTTATGATGGATGGATGCACTTTTTTGGGCTTCAAAATTTTATCCTCCATTCACTCCCATTATAAAGCTTGGAAGAGCCGGGGCATTTTGTAATATAACTCCGATTCTATTTGTCTGAAAGAAGAATGTCATATACACCTAGGATGGCTTGAGGGGGAGTAAATCATGGGCTAATTTTAATTTTTGGGTGAACTATTTCTTTAACAAATGTTTCCCAAACATTCATTTGTATATGTGTGTAAATAAATCATAATAATCACCCCACCAACAAGAAACATGTCATGATCACCTGTATGTACGGTGGAGTTCCATGACTTTCTCCTCAAGCTCTTTGGTCTGTCCTGGGATCAGCTGGAGCTCCTTGGCATAATCACTGGCATGAACCTCTGGGTCGTATTCACCCAACTCAGACTGCAGGGCGTAAGAGCCCAGCAGGGCCAGGGTCACGAAAGAGCAGGGCAGACGGCCGTTCTTGATGTCTTTCCGCAGCTGCAAACACAAGTAGTACCTGCGCAGCGCAAGTAATTTCATTTAAGCTAAAAAACTCAAAGACATTATGTGGCAGGTTATTGCATGTTACAAGCTGGGACAAGTTTGTAGCAGAAAGTAATACACAAGAGTCCAAAACTGGTCCCATGACAACAGCAGTAAAGTGACGTCAGTGTGCCGCTGTGATTATTCAGGGTGAAAGGGGTTTTTTAATTCATGAGTGTAATAATGAAACTGGCTAGAGAATTGCATGCTCACTTGGTAGGAAACAGCAGGAGGCTTTCCATTTTATTAATGATTTAATCTGGCAAGTATCAGAGATTAGTTTTAAAATTAGTGAGTGAGCAAGCAGGAGAGAGTAATATACAGTCCTATATAGCTGGAATTTTAATCCACTCATTAAATTCACTTATATATATATATATATATATATATATATATATATATAGAGAGAGAGAGAGAGAGAGAGCGAGAGAGAGAGAGTTTGCATGTTCTCCCTATGTCTGTGAGGTTTCCCTCTGATTGCTTCAGTTTCCCCCCACAATCCAAAGACGTGCAGCATGGGTCAACTGGAGACTAAAAAAATTGCGAAAATCATGAATGCAATGATCCCTGATGTTTGTGGGCCCTGCGATGGACTGGCTATCCATTCAGGGTGTTTATCATACTGTGGGCCAAGAGGTTGGGATAGGCTTCAGTCCCCCATGCCCATAATAAGGATTAGAGCAGCACAATTAATAGTTAAAAAAGACCGCAATCTCGATTTAAACACCCACACGACGACACAATTATTCCTACATGACAGCAATTTGGCTATGTCTATTAAAAAAGTACAATCACAGCGAACATTCAAATCTGCGTTGTTATCGCTTACCCAGAGAGAGCTTTTGTCATGTATAAGTACAGTATGAAACAGCTTCACAAACAGTCTTTTCAACCACACAGTATCATTATTTTTGTGTTACAATAATTCAAATTATCACAGAAGTACTGGGACAAAAGTTTATAGTTCAGAATCAGATATAAACACTGATGTCTATGGTAGAGTAAATCACCCTTTGAAAGTAATTTGATGCTTTAAATAAAGATTGTATCATTTACATTGTTACACCAGAAGGAGGTGACTATTGACTGTTAAAAAAAATATTTCTGTCATGACAACTCTCAGAGTGTTTGGCATGGTAATGGATATGACATTGTTGATGTACTTGGTCTTGGCAAAATAGATCTGCTACGCAGTACGGGACTTGCTACTGACAATACATACACGACACACAGCTGTGAGCAAGTAAGACATGCTGCTGCTGTACAATAGAGTGTGCATGAATTATCCGTAGCAGATCTATACAGGTATAACTGTAAAAGGTTGAGGGTTTCTGAAAGCACGCTGATGATATGCCAAGGCAAATGTTAACCAAGTATTTGAAGGCTACTGATACAGCAGGAACCAATCAGCTGTGCCCTATAGAGAATGAAGTGACTGCAAGCAGTTTGAGCTAAGGACCTAGCCTGCACCATCTATGGCCCTATCATAAACCTGGCGCAATGTGACGCCAGGCGCGTCGCAAGTGTTTTTTTGCTTGTTTCAGCCTGACGCAGTTATTTCGGAATAACTTTTTTTTTGTTTTTTTTTTGGATGTTCTCACTTTGGTATAGTCGTTTCAAGAACCAACTCAAACGTCTTTAAGTGAATAAACTTTTCATAGGGTACATTTCCAGTTTCTGACCTATTCAATATGACTATAAAATAATGATAGCTATTATGATTTTATTGTGAAAATTTAAATTAAATAAATTAAATAATCGCATCCTTCGTGATTAGATAATCGCACTAAGCCACATCGCCAAACAGATTTTATTTCTATACGGCTATAATCCTAGACATCAGGGACAGGAAATGTTAAGGAAAGACAGAAAAAGGGGTGGGTGAATTCAAAAGTCAATGAAAAGGTCAAATCATCTGGCCAGAGCTCCAGAGAGGCCGTGATATGTGAATGGACAGTCTGCACGTTATAGAATAAGGAAAGTGCTGTTCACCTGGTGATGTCTTCTGATAGCTGGGCAGGATCAGGTGGGTAGAACTTCACATTAAATGTGAAATCGTAGTTGGTGCCTAGATATATGCGAACATGATGAGGACAGAAAAATAGAGACTGACTTTCTGATAATTATTACGTATGTCAAAGAGCTGAACAGCATGATGCTACTCTCACCTTGTACTTGCCGTCTGATCTCCTTGGTAAAGTCCAGCCATGTCTGAAAGAAAAACGGAGCTTTAACTTAAAAGCCTGTTAACACCAAGAACGATAACTTTAAGATAATTATAACGGTAACTATATTAGCGTCCACACCAAACGTTCTGTCTAATTGTAAGTATTTTCAGACTTAATATCAGATGGCCTTAACTACCATGTACTAACATTTAAATTAATCATGTGATACAATGCACTTATTGTGTACATACATGTTTTTACATTGTTCTTACATTTAAAAAATTACCTGCATGTAATTAATATCTGTAGTACATTTATAATTACACTGTTGACACTTTCCTTACACCTAACCCTACCCTTAAACTTACCCATACCACCACACCTTTACCTTTCCCACCTCAGTATCAGCAAAAGTGTTTTGCAATACAGTATGAACACAATCAGTACATTGTACTTATTTTTTGATATAAGTACATAGTAGTTAACATAGTAGTTAATAATAGCCACCTTATATAAAGTGGGACCGCATTTTCTACATTTGGGTCATTTGCCGCTTTACAGATCCTGATTGGCTGTCAGTGTTTTTAATGTTCATCATTTTCTTTAAGTGATTCGGATGATATTGTTCCTTTTTTTTAGTTATTGCTATAGCTGTGGATTTATCTATTCTCATACAAATAAATGAATTGTTAAAACTTTAAAGTTATAGTTATGGTGTGATCAGGCCTTTACTGCTATCAAAACTTCTGATAAGAATGATTTCTAGTTTTAAAAGACATTAAACAATACAGCCATCATTTTAAAAAAATGTATTAACACTCCAAAAGCTAAATTAAAGGGATAGTTCACGTAAAAATGAAAATTCTGTCATAATTTCCATAGTATGTAAAAAAATGGGGTCCATCAACCCATATTCGATAATATCTTTTGTGTTCAGCAAAAGAAAGAAATTCATATAGGTTTGGAACAACAGATTGAGGTACCTTTATGGTTGGTGTCTCCCATATGGCCAGACCATAATAGTCCTTCTCTAACAGGTTCAAGTGGTCACACACCTTTGCAAACAGCTCCTGGCCTTTGGCATGTTTCTGGAAACAAAGACATGTAGTTAAAACTTAAAAGCCCTGTTTGGGAAATTACTATTTGAGTATTTTAAGCCGATAACAACTTTTGTCCCTATATAGCTACTTATTAAAAGCGAATTATTTTTTTATTATTAATTACTATTATGGGACTGCCAAAGGTTAAGAATTTTTTTTATAAGATAAATAGATCGCATGCAAAGAGAGGAGGTCATGTGACAAAAATGTAGCACATTTCAGTTTGAACCGTTGTTGAATTATGCTGACTGTTTCACTTACTATTTTTAAAGCACAGTGTATGTTGCACATAAATAGTTGACTTTGTATCCACCTTATTTTTCAATGCGGAGGTAGCCTATTTTCTTTGAATGTGCAGAGACTTTGATTCATAGGTAATAGGTAAAAACTAGAAGAATAACATAATGCTGTAAATGGTGATGTTTATGATTACGATAATAATTTAAATAATATGTTAACAGTTTGCAATATCAAGCAGCATATCATACAGTTTTTGTACAGCTAAAATAACTGGAAGGGCATGAGGCTGGAAGACTCAACACAATCACGTTACAACGTTAAAAATAAGGTAGATTCGATTCTGAATGAGACTCTTATGTGGGTCACGAATTGTTAGCTTAGCTCGCTACATACTAACATCAGAAATAGCAGTGAATGTAAAGCGAGATTTGCAGGTCAAGTTGCTTCTAATAAGGATGTTCTGTTTCACTTAGAATGCTTTCTCGGTAGACAGTAGACATTGTGTCAGCTCAGTCGATTTTTAGAACCACACAGATCGCAACAAAAGCAGGCTAAAGTGTCACATAAGCACGAACAGTCTCTTGGTAGTCTGAGAGTCAATTAGCAAAGTAAGTAAAAGCCCTTGTGCAACGCTTGAGTTTCAGAGTCACTCTCCCGGGACTAGACAATGATATACGCAGACTCGATAAGCAACAAAAGCGGTGGTTGTGTGCTTTGTGTGTGTATGTCGCACTTCCAGTTCACACTCGAAAGAGGGTATCATCCAACAACTTGACTTTGCAGTGCATGATCCTGGGGCGGCGAGATGCTTTCTGCTTCTTCCCCTCCTCCTCCTCCTCCTCCTCCTCTTCCTCCACCACTGCGTTCTCCTCCTCCTCCTCTTTCTCTTGCTCTTTTTCAACTTCCTCCTTTACTTCTGTTTCTGCCGCACCTGCATCTTCCGGCTTTGGCTCTTCCTCTACTTTCTTTTTCCTTCTCATGCTCATTGTCTTTTCTCCCTCCTCTCCTTTGGCCTTGTCCTCATTTTTCTTGTCCTTCTTCTCTTTTTTCTCCTTCTTCTCTTTCTTCTCCGCTTTTTCTTTTTTCTCTGGCTTCTCCTTCTCTAGTTTCTCCTTCTTATCTGGCTTCTCCTTCTTCTCAAGCTTCTCCTTTTTCTCTGGCTTCTCCTTCTCTGGCTTCTCCTTCTTCTCTGGCTTCTCCTTCTTCTCTGGCTTCTCCTTCTCCTTCTTCTCTGGCTTCTCCTTGTCTGCTTTCTCCTTCTTCTCCTTCTTGTCCTTCTTCTCCCCCTTCTCCCCCTTTTCTCCTTTGCCTGACTCCAGCTCGGCGTCTTCCTTCTGATCTGCTACAATTTGCTGGAGGAAGACAGAATTAAACAAGTTAAAAACCAAAGCTTAGATTAATACACAATCAACAATGTCTAGACCCAGAATTTCACACAAATTTCCAAATTCCGCCACGTAAATAGCAAATCTGCCATGGTGCAAGCACAACTGGCTTTTAAAGGGAATGGAAGATGCACATTACGCCCAAAACACACCCATGACTCGTTAAAGGGATAGTTCACCCAAATCATCATTTACTCACCCTCAGGTTGTTCCAAACCTGTATGAGTTTCTTTGTTCTGCTGAACACAAAGAAGATATTTTGAAGAATGTTTTTAACCAAGCAGATAGAGCAACCATTGACTACCATAGTATTTTTTTTCCTTTCTTTTGTGTTCAGCAGAACAAAGAAACTCATACAGGTTTGGAACAACCTGAGGTGAGTAAATGATGACAGAATTTTCATTTTTGGGTAAACTATCCCTTTAAGAGACTAGGAACAACCCTTTTGGACCGTTTTTGATGTTGTTAAACTATCAAAAGTGGATTGGGACACGCACTAAGTGCACCGGCACCATGCACTTCAGATCGTTAGAATAGGGCCCATAAACTTAAAGTCATTTTTTCCACTTTGTGTGCAACTCCCACATTTCAACCAATCAACAGGTGATGCATAGAACTGTTAAAGCTACTTAAAGCATTGTGAATTTCCCCCGGCTTCACAGACAAGACTTAGTCCCAGACTAAAATGCATGTTTGAGCGGTTTTAACTGAAAGAAACTTGCACTGACATATCTTAAATTAAGTCAGTGCCATTGTTTTGTCTCAAGATGCACACCAGTAATGTATTTTTCTAAGGCATGTTTATAAATGTTACTTAAATGTCCTAATTTAACTAAGGCCTAATCCTGGCTTAATCTAAGCTGTCTGTGAAACCAGGCCATTAAGTGCAAATTTAACACTTGCAAAAATAGTTGGATAGAAACCTAGCAAATGATGTCTTAAAAAGCTTCTCAACAATTTCAGTTGGTTTAATGTTTCTATTCCAAAGAAAAGAGAGCAGAATAAATAATAAAAAGCTAGTGGTGAGGAAAAAGCTGACGCATGTTGACAGAAGCAGCGCCTGTTCAGTATGAAAAACCTCTCAAAAAGCTTTTAGTGCTGCTGGCACAGAAGAGAGCTGCACAGAGAAGGCTTTAACACGCAACCTCTGACCGTAACAATGTGTGAATGTGAGATGTGCGAAGCTTCACAGTCCAGTTAGCCTTTGGACAGACATCCCTTGCTACATGCAAACAGTTTGCACATCCAGTTGTCACCCTGAGGTCATATCTGACATGTTGTTAAGCCCACATACCAGTAGGGTAAGCGTTGGTCAGACTTTTTGCTTAAAAATAAATCTTACAAAGGCCTGGTTCAGGGCTTAGATTGAGCCAGGATTAGGCCTTAGTTTAATTAGGACATTTAAGTAGCTTTTATAAACGTTCCTTAGAAAAAAAATATTACTGGTGTGCATCTTGAGACAAAACAGTGGCACTGACATATTTTATATGATCATTGAAAGTTGCTTTCAGTTAAAACAGCTCAAACATGCATTTTAGTCTAGGACTAAGCTTAGGCCTTGTCTGGGAAACCAGGGGAATAAGTATTAGAGCCAAAAAAAGAACATTTACAAAAAAAGCCACAAAAAGAACCACAAAAGGACCAAAAGCACCCTAAATCTATTATTGTTATTATATATTATATATAACAGAAAAAAAATGGGATACTGTTTTGCTTCAAAGGACTTGGAATTCAGTCTTTTTTTATGATACTTTTATCTAGTGTCGCACCAAAATTTTGTCTGAAAAATCTTTTTTGATTTTGGCCCAAAAGGGCTTTGGAGGGCCGAAATCATTGACAGAAACAGAGATGTTTAATTAGCGCTTCTCAGATGGAGCATTTTGATGTCAATAAAACTTAAACAATGTCACGTAATGTTACATTTACCTCAGGAAAGCCATTCAATATCCCATCCATAACTCTTTAGTTAGCTAGAAAGAAGAAAAAAAATCACAGAGGGAAAAAAAAAAATTCACAGAGGGATATTTTGCTAAATATTTGCTATACGAAACTGATTTCGGACATACTTCTGAGGCAATGTAACAATTTCATGATCTACAACAAAATAGCTTTGGTGATAACCAAGTGAATATTTTAATCACTACAATAGTAATTTCTCACTAGAGGTGACATCAAAAGTGGAAAACATTGGTCAAAAACGTACACACAAACTGACAACTAACAATTGTGGGATATCAAAGGCAGCGAATGATACATGTATGCTGCCTTTAAAAATCGATCACATGGAGGTATCTCAGGAGACAGGAAATGAAGCTAACATTGGATTCGAACGTGCCTTGATGCCTCCGAAGGCAGCATTTTTCAGTTTTTTTGGATGCAGCCTATGTCACAATACCTAAACTGTCAAAATATGCTGAATAGCAGCAACTAGCAGCAAAGTCAAAAACCAAAATGTGTAACCATATCAACCTTGTGGCTCTAGCCTCTCTGCCTCAACAACAGTCAATTTTTTTTTTAAACTCCAAAACTAGATCAATCCAAAATGAATGTTTTATTCCAAACATGTTGAAAATTACAGATAGAATGTCATTAATTAAGTAACAGGCTATTTCCTCACAAAAGCAATATATTCCTGTTCTCACCTGGTTTTCAGCACTGCTGATTGAGTGCTGGTCTAGAGCAACATCGCCCTCTATGCGCAGTTCTGGCTCAGGGTCCGCTATAGGAGCTTTTGGTTCTTCCTGGCTATCCTTTTCTCGGGCTCTCTCTGTCTCCACCCCCTCGCCCTCCGAGCACTGCGAGCGGCGCTTCAGGAAGGAGGAGAAGAGGCGGGAGAGGCCGAGGCCAGCAGAGGTGCGCTGTCGCGGCTTTAGCTGCTGTTCCTCCTCCGAGCCCCCAGGGGGCGGCGAGGTGGCGGAGGGACTATCCTGAGCTGTATCAGTGGGGCCTGGCTCCTGGGCAGTGGGGTCCTCTTCTTCCTGCTGCTGCTCACACACCGGTTTCTTATGAACGCTCTCTGCCTCGTCTGTCGTCATGGCAGTCACTAGAGGAGGAAAAGTTTCAGTTAAAGTTTCATATCTAATTCATAGCATTTTATAATTGCTGACTGCATACATATTCAAATAATATTCATCTTAAATATAATGAAATTAAGAATGGAGTGTGAAAATAGTATTTAAAAAGTGTCTGGATGGCACAAGTGTGCCGCACACATCCTGAAAAGTGAAGTCAAAGAGCCTTGATCGCCCCCATGTGGTTGGTCCCAGTATAGGTCATAATCCCTGCCCCCTCCATGTATTCAAATTACACCAAATAATTGTTTTCCAAAGATGGTTTCTGTCATTTTAGGTCTGGGGTTTTCAAACCATTCCGGGAGCCTCCCCAGCACTGCACATTTTGGATGTCTCCCTTATTGGACACACCCAGCTCAGGTCATGGAGTACTAAACTAATCAGCTGATGAGTTAATACAGCTGTGTTAAATAAGACACCATATGCAGTGCCTTGTACTATACAAACACGTCCTAAGAAATGCATCTCAATAGATATGTTTACATGCACTACTTTTCCAATCCGATTTCAGATTCTTAAAGGGTTAGGCATTTGTATAGTACAAGACACTGCATATGTTGGATGAGTGTCTTATTTTTTTCAACATCGTGTCATATTACGTCACGAGAGGGAGTCGTTTGCTGGGCTCTGAGTTGCCTCAGTGCAGAATAGGTTGGTATTCAGTACGAGTCTGTATTTTCGGTAGTTTTTCTATTTCAATTTATCATTGTCATGGTAAATTATTATGTCCAGCCTGTCCAGCCAAAGTTAGAAAAACCTGCATGGTGGCGTTTTGTGCAGGTGAAGAGACGGGACTTCACTTCTGCATCTGCTTCGACACACGCGGTGGTGTGTAGCGTTCACTTTAGACTGGAGGATTATCATCCCGGCAATATAATGGAGTTCAACATTGCAATACTCATGAAAAGGATAATATTAAACGAATAAACATGCACACGCAATGCTTCTTTGCCGTTGTTTTTTACGTGAATCAATTTCAACCTTCATAAATACGTACAGGTTTGTACATTAACACAAAGTTTGGAATTATGTGCTGGTAATGTAAATATTTTATTCATGCCATGTACTGTATGTACATTCAAGTTCACTACATACATACTCATAACGTCATAATACATCCTCCCACTATTGGTGAAGCAGCACGAAATAAACCCATAACATAGAATTAATGAATAAAGGATAACATGAAACACATACAATAACACTATACTGTCTGTGGTTCGGCCGCCGGCGGGAGATGTGACGGTCACGGATCCGTCAGAGATGCAGCTCAAAGAAAACGTGAACTGTGCACTGTAAGTCTTGTTTTTTAAACATTTGCTAACTACCAAATTAGGCATGATGAGAAACTGCTAACGTTATATCACATAGCGTTTAGTGTGGACGGATATTAACAAGTGTGACTTATGCCTGATCAAAGCTTATTAGTTTATGTTATTGGTAAGCATAAATACTCCTAGATGACCAATACCAGCGTTGCTATTGCCTGATACGTGATAATAATCTGTACAGTATTGTGATCTGAGCACAGTGTTCATATCGATAGCTAGCGTATATAACGTTATATCATTAGGTCTCTCACCGAGACACCTGCTCTGTACTCCACTGGTTCTCCTCACACCACAACTCAATTGGTCTCCTCTAATCGCTGTTCTGTCTAATCCTGGCCTGTCCCTAATTGTGTGTCATAATTGTATGTCTGTGGTCTGCCATATGAGTATAATTAAACATTCATAATTTCATCAGCATCCAAACTGTCATTGCGATCCATCGTTTTCCTATCGTTGAAATTCACCGCACTCCCTCCCATTATGTCACTTCCGGTTTTGACATTTTTAGATGGAAGTAAAATCTTCTTACAAAAATGACTCAAAAAGCCTTAGTAGCATATTTATCACTCACAAGTATATTTTAAAGAAAATCTAGTTCCTACATTATTTTCTACACATTGACTCACTGGAGTCTCTAACCTGCAATATGCCCTTTAATTTCAGACTGTACAACAGTAAAAGATTAGTTAAAAACAGTTGCATGTAAGAAGACTTGTCTGTATTGTGAATCTGGATCTGTGCTCCTATTGGTTTTTGGTTTGACAGTTGTCATAGGAGAAGCCACACTGCAGGACTGTGCCTCAAAACTTCTGACACTGGCAGAATTTCATCAGAGGTCAAATTTAATCGCAATGGTCATTAATCAGCTGAACATATCAAACTAGCAATCAAAGACTACAGATTTTGGCCTAGGATTAGAGGAATCTTTTAGGATTCACAAAATTTGTCTCAGACCGCCAAATCGTGGCCAAAGACGTAAAGTGTGCACCCGACTTAAGACCCTGTGTTGGTGCCTCTTCAGGACATAGTGCCACATTGCCATGTGCCCAATTGCCCATATGGTTAATCAGATTCTTTGCTTGGCATGTTCATGACAGTTCATCAGAGATATACTGATGTCCAATTAATGAGCAACTCAAAGCATCAGTTGATCCATTTCACGAAAACCAATGACATGTTCATGAGAACTGATTCAATAATTCAGTCAGTGTGGTTAGTAGCCCACTGGACAGAAAGAATATTGGTGAATAATTAACATTTTGGACAGTTCTTTCAAACCAACAAAGCTTATTATGGTGTATGGACTACTATTATGATACTTTGTGGTGTTGTGTGTGATGTTAAAGGCTAAAAGCTTCAGTCCCGTTCATTTTAATTGCATGTCTCATGAAAATTATTAGACTTTTCATCCTTGGGTGAACTATTTCATTAATAATAATTTAAATGATTAATTTTATTACAGATGCACAATATATCGGCGATCATATCAGAAAATGTGGCCGATATATTAAAGCCAATAAATTATATTTCCTTCAGCTAAGACACTTCAGATACGCACTGTTTGCCATGATGTTTTTGAATTGCTTGAAATATGATAGCAGTCACTTCAAAAAAAGGAAAATACAGTTAAGTGCAACGTGCATCATAAAGCCTGTCATATAGGCTACATAAAATTATAATGAGAACATTGCTTGGGAATGAATTTCATGGTGAGACTTTTGTTTTTGTAATCAGGCTCTCAAAATTATATAAAAATTTGGATTTGGATTTATCAGCAAATATATCGGTTATCAGCTCTCAAATATAAAGAATTATATGTATTGGCCAAAATTTTCATATCGGTGCATCCTTAAAAAAATAAAAAAAAAAAAAAAAAATAAAATATATAATATATATATATATATATATATATATATATATATATATATATATATATATATATATATATAGTCTTTAAACTTATTAACATTATATATTATATATATATATATATATATATATATATATATATATATATATATATATATATATATATAAAAATGATTAATTAATAAAATAAAAAAATAGTTTAAGAAAGAATCAAAATGCCTGAAGTGAATAAATTTTTTTCACTCGGTCACCCCTGCTTATGGGTGCAAGAGAGAGATTCTGTGAAAGACAAGATAGGAACTGCCACACAACTACAGCTCTCTATAGATTGCATTCACCACTGAACCTTGAAGAGTGTAAATAAAACAAAATAAAAACTGAATGGACCTCTCTTTCACACACATACACAGCAAACATATGACAAAGTAAATCTTATGTGCTCTTTTAGAATGCAACCGTCTATTTTGAAATAATCACTGAAGCTATATCCAATTATGACAACAAGTGTTAAATCTAATCCAATGAGCGCACACGAACCACTTTAGCATTGAAGGTGTTACGTGAGCCAGCCTACCCCAGACCTAATGACATCACAGAGGATTTACACACTTAAGCATTATGGGTAGGTGGTCTAACGAAGCAGTTACAAATCCTGGGTTGCCTAGACAACAGTGAATTCACTGAGGTCGCCTGTGTCAGCTTGCACTCGAAACATTTCAGCCACAGTGACGAGGCTTGAGGTCATCAGTAATGTACTTAAACCGTGTTTCCATCACGGGAACTTTCCCCAGGAACTAGGGACTTTGGAGTGGTACTTGGTGTGTTTCAACCACAAGAACTGGGGTCAAAATAAAGTTCCAGGTAAAAAATCCCCCTTTTCAAAGTTCAGGAATTTTCGGGGGTGGGACTCAGGGGCTGAACATGCTGATTGGTTGAGTTCACGCAGCATTTTATTTCAGCCTAAAAGTCTGTTGTGGTGTGTAAGAGTTGTTTACTATTCGAATCAACAATGGAGTTTAAAAAATACGACCGATGGACCAACGACGAGGTTCAGGCTTTATTAAGCTTATATGCGGAGGACGAAATCCAGTGGGAACTGGAAAGTAGCACGCAGTCCTACGTCACCGGTACTTCACTAATCTTCACGGTACTTAAGACCGTGATGGAAACGCAGACAGCAGCAGGTCTGGGGGAAAAAAAACTTCCTGGGAAAAAACTTCCTGGGACAATTTGTTCTGGGTAATTTCGGTGGAAACGGGGCTTTAGAGTTCGATCTGATTACGTCTCTTTACAAATGATGCAATGCATCAAGAAATTATATTTAGTTATGGTTTAGTTACAGGTTGTATCAGCTGATTAGTCGACTTGTTTATCTAGACCTTTCTCATTTTTGTGTTAGCTTTACTAAATAGTAGGGGTGTAACGAGACCCTCATGTCACAATCCAATACATAGCGTGATACTCCAAGACATATGGTAAAATGTTAACCAAAAATGTACTGTTGATTAAAATGCTAAATTTGGTATTACACTGGTGGTGGAAATGAATAGGCTTGCACTTGATGCTGGTACAGGACAACGGTGACACCAGAATAAAAATATTCATGATTCTGAAGCTGAAAATACAGAATTATTTTACAAATATGCTTGCACTCTGTCACTGACTAAACATATTTGAAATAATGTAGGACACTTTTACTGGTAACATAAGACATTTTGCATTATCAGGAGGACCCACACATACTCCCCCATTCCATTATTATACATTATATTTAACATTATATATAGTAATGTAGTAGTGACACTAAAATCATAATTTTTTTCCTCACACAGTGAAGTGAACTATACACAATACATATTGTCACTATCCACAATACATATTATTACATTTTTGTACTGTGATATATTGTGACACGATATATTGTTACACCCCAACTAATTAGTCATTTAAAAAAATATTCAGCAGCGTAATTGCATTTTCTTCCTCCATACTGTTGCACTACAAAGCCCCAAAGGGGAAATGGCCACTGAAAACCAAAAGAGTTCGCTTGCAAAACCTCTGTATTCCCAGAGAAACTTTGTGTTCTGGTGAAGGAAATATAAGATGGGACGAAAAAACTATACTTCATTATGCAAAGTTTTCTCAGGGGAATGCAAACATTTTGGTGAGCGAACGGAGAGCAAATGTTTTGCTAAATAACTGTGTTATTGTGTTTACTGTGTTATAAATAACGCAAAGTGTGCAGGACAATGACCATTCGGGGCCAGATTTGAGGAACCTGGGGTCTGTGCCACTCAAATGTCTGTCCTTTCAAATGTTTTGTCCTTAAACATCCAAAAAGGATATATCACACGTGCATTTACAGACATTAGTCTATTCAGACTTCTCAGCCAGACCTTTGACAATTGGAATAAAGCTTATTCTGCCCAAAAACCACCAATTTAGACAGGAACGGGTCATAACAGTAGAAGTATGCAAAATGCTAATCCACTGGTCAGACAATGACACATAAGTACAAACAACAAAGAAACTAGTGAAAAATATGTGTAGATATGAACAAACACAATTTAAATGTAAAAGGTATTAACTATTTAATGGTCATAACTATGCAACAACAACAATAACAATATGCATCAGATGATTCATGGACAACCTATCAATAATGCTTTTAATATACCCTTGAACAAAAATAATATTTCTGCTTTATTAAGACACTTTGGGACAAATTTACTAACAGTTTGCGCCAGTTCTCTTGTTTTGGCATTAAAAACTACTATCAGGATTTACTAAAAGTGAAAAATTAGCGCTGAAAAGGCGTGGACAGGATTATTTTTGGGCTGACCATATTGCATATGCATTCATAGAATCCCTTTCAGACTCAAAATATGTGAGGAGAGTATTTAAATGAATAATGCAAGGTGATTTACTAAGGTTTATGCTAGTCAATTTACTGGTATTTGCGCCATTATTAAAGCCCAAAAAAGCATGTTGAGGCTGTCTATACTGAACGTGTCAAAACGTTCAGGTGTTGCACTGTTGTCAAAAGTTGCCCAAGCACATTCAATACATCATATTTTCAGATGTCATGAGAACGTATATCACAAAATACAGATATATTACCACAGTTGATATTTAAATTTCCTTTTAATGTTCGATGGTTGAATGGAGCGAACATTTCACTGATTGTTTACAGTGTAACGGAAGTTACACCCATAATTTGCACAAAGCATCATGGGGCATAGAAAAAGATGGATAGAATCCACATGATTTCACGTGAGGACAAATTATTTCCCAATGGAGATTTTGCATCAGGTTCAAGTTGGTCAAGCGAATTCACAGCATAGACTGAAAGTTAATGGAAATTTATTTGGTTTAAAAGTGCATATAATGTAATCTGTGTTGGGCCCGAACACAGAGTAACACGGATAATATTATTCAGAGTAGCCCTGGACAACCACAACAAGCTGGTCACATGGCAGCTGGAAACCAGCTGCACCTGAATTACATCAAAGGAGATTCGCTGAGTCTTCAAAAAACATGCACTATCGCTGTTCTGCTGTCCCATACAGATTCACACTGAACTGCCCGAGTGCTCTTCCAATGCAAGTGACTCGAGGATGTTATTCCCCTCACCAATTCCCAACTCAACATAATCACTTCCATCTTCTGCCTGGACCATGCATCTCTCTCCTGTACAGAAACTAAAAAAAAAATTCCCTCTGGTGTAATATTGCATTGAATTAATTGTTCCACCACATTATAAAAAAATCTATTTTTATTTTTGGCAATTAATAGAGCACAGCACACAGACAAGTAAATAAACACAGACTCAAATAGTTCCCTACTGAATCATCTTGTCCACACACACACACACACAGGTCTGCCATTCAGTGATCTTTCTTTCCCATTCATTAGCAAAATAATTATAAAGCCTCATTATGAGGGTTCAAGTTTAAGCCCAAGCAGTCTCTTGAGGACAGACAGCAAACGCAGTGGACTAAAGAAAACTGTCCCATTCATGCAGAACGGCTGTGTGTGTTTGAGTGAGTATTTAATTAACTAGTCTGGCACTAAAATGCAATTAATCTCCATGTTACAGCAGATATTTTGAGCATGTTACTTTTATTTTACTTTATTCTCAAGAAATCAACATAAAAATAAGGTAAAAACTTGTCACTAAATGTGTGTGAATCAGGTTGAGGTTTGTGTGAGGGTCAGGTTTTAAGAAAAAAAAAAAATTATGGAAAATATGAACTTAGGAAAAACAATATAATTGAATGGACAGAAAGACAAGTGTGTGTTTCCTCATTATCTTCAATATATACATACAAACATACACTTATCAGGCATAACATAATGACCACTGACAGATGAAGTGAATAACACTGATTATCTCTTCATCACGGCACCTGTTAGTGGGTGGGATATATTAGGCGGCAAGTGAACATTTTGTCCTCAAAGTTGATGTGTTAGAAGCAGGAGAAATGGATTTGAGCAAGTTTGACAAGGGCCAAATTGTGATAGCCAGACAAATTGGTCAGAGCATCTCCAAAACTGCAGCTCTTGTGGGGTGTTCCCGTTCTGCAGTGGTCAGTATCTATCAAAAGTGGTCCAAGAAAGCAAAAATTTAGCACGTGTTTGAGGTGTTGACTGGGCCTCCAAATTCCCCAGATCTCACAATCAAGCATTTGTGGGATGTGCTGAACAAACAAGTCCGATCCATGGAGGCCCTACCTCACAACTTACAGGACTTAAAGGAACTGCTGCTAACATCTTCGTGCCAGATACCACAGCACACCCTCAGGGGTCTAGTGGAGTCCATGCCTCGATGGGTTAGGGCTGTTTGGGCAGCAAAATTGGGTCCAACACAATATTAGAAAGGTGGTTATAATGTTATGACTGCATAAAATACTCCTTATTAAGAGAGTGCAGGTGTCTGTGACTGCAAAAAGCAATTGTTACACCTCCCATTCTGAAATCAACGCAAACAGGAAATGAACTTCTGAACTTCTCGATTTATCTACTTAAAGCCATCAACAAATAAAATACAGACACACACCACCTGCTCAACTAGGACTGACCCATCCAGCTGCACAAACGCAAGCAAAAAACAAAACAAAAGTGTGTCTGGCAGTGCATTTCTAACTTTGCCAAACAAAGATTCTCACAAATCTTCCCTCCTCACATCTGTCCAAGGTTAGATACTGACCCTACAGCAAATGCACACACTTAGTGCTCTGCTAGGGGATCTGCAAAATCCACTGACCTGAGAGCCAAATGATGACACAAAGTACAGCAACCTGCCCACAAACAAACATGATGGTCTCTGTTTACGAGTTTTGAAAACATGACATTTATAATTATCATTTAGGGTTTAAAACACAATTAATATTCAGTAATATTATCAATTTAACTATACCGACACTATCGGGTGAGAACAAAATTTGAACTGAATTGAACTGGATAATGACATTAACTTTGCAACAATGACATTTATTGAACTGAATTGAATGAACATTGAACTGACTTGAGCTGAATAAATGACACTATTGTCTTCTGTAGAGCTGCTTATAGCTGAATTTAACATATTTCATGATTGATTAACTTTGCAACATTGACAGTTATTGAATTGAACTGAAACACTGAACTAAATTTAGCTGAATTATGACAACAAAAAATTCTGTAGAGCTGCTTTACAGCTGAAACTGAATTTAATTGAATAATTTATGAATTTTACAACATTAACACTGTTATTTTCTTAACATGCGATGCTGCTTTTCTGTAATGTATAAAGTGTTATGTAAATGAATGTGACTTCAATTAAATAATTTTATTTCAGAAGAACAGGGTAGATAATCAGGGTAAAAAAAAAATCTGAAATCACACACTTTCTGAGTAGGTACTTATTTTAACTCTTTAAAAAAAGTTGCCAGCCAGTGCCTGCATTTTTAGCATTTTAACAAGTTTCATGGCCCCCAGAATATTTTGTTCTATAAATATCTGAACATCAAAAGAAAGAAAGAGCAAGAAAGAACAGACTGTTTTTTTTTTTTTTTTTTATAAAACAGTTTTATTCTAGCTTCATGCATTCTTTTTTTATCAACACTTGAATGTGTGTAAAAAAAATAATAATAATAATAATTTGCACAACGTCCAGATCGGATTCAGAATGATGATCAGAACATAGATAGAGTAGATTGAGTCCATCAACACCCCCAAATCTTGCACAGTCCTATAGACCATCCTGGGTTGACATTTCATTCAGTAACATTAGGAAGTTTTGATTTATATGCTGTTTAATATTGATGATCGTGCTATTTTCCATATGCATCTATTCTGCTTACATATGATATCGCTTGTTTTGTTTCTTTTTCTTTTTCACATGTGTTTCGATCTGGAGATTCTGTACTCTTTTAGAAGATGTGTAATGGCGCCCTCTACCATATAACGTTGAAAACACAGAAAGCTGTAAATTTCAGTCAAAGGCGGCGAAGAGTTTTCTCATAAATGACGGAAAGTTCCATCAATGGCGGGGAAAGAGTTAAATAAGTAATTTCCGACCATTAAAAAGTATCTTGTATATAGTACAGAATGAGTAAATGTATTTTGTACGTACAACATTCATCAAGTCGACATTGCGATGTGACCTACCAGCACTATTTGCCTCGGTTCCCTGTCATTCACAAATCCTCTCCTGTGGCCTCATGGGATAGATAAAATGTTATAAAATGTCCTTTGGATGTGCATTTTAGAATCTCACCAGAAGTAGAAGTAGGTCATCCGCAAGGTGCGAATGTAACTTTTTTAGCCACAGTGGCTGGTGGATGCCCAATTTTACCAGCCACTTTTTCCGGAATTCAAATTTATAAAAGAAAGTGCACTAGCATATTTTGAATTGCTTCAATACATTATTCTTTTATTATTAATACATATTAACGTAGTCCCGAAAAGGTCTGCCCTTTCTGCCAATCGCGTGGACGTTTCTGAATAGAATTCTCATTCGGTCCAACTGCGCCGATTGCATGGAGCAGAGAGCCTTTATTGCCACACTCTGCTCCTGGGGTCCGGTCTTTGCCAGCTGTATGCAGTGTTGGGCAAGCTACTCTGAAACTGTAGCTTTACAAGCTACAAGTTACTTGTAAGTTAAAGTAGTTAAGCTACATTCAAGCTATAAACTGTAGTTATCTACACTACAAGTTACTATCAAAAAGTAGCTAGCTACATTGAAACTACTTTTCTTTTTTCTTTACAATGACATTGTTACAAATAACTGAATAATTTTTAATGAAGAATGTTATAATATTTGGGGTTTCAAGCAACATAATGCAATGTAATTATGATTTCAAAGAGTATAGGGTGGGTAGAGGGTCACTTCAATGGCAAAAACTGTCAGAATCATTTGATTTTGTAAACTATTCGATACACTCAATACTCAAATATAGCCTATATCTCAAACTGGCTGTCAAAGTGCAAAATGGCTACAAATTTAACATCAGTTCAAGAAAATTAGTCTAAAAATGCATGTTAAACTCACAGCACATGCAGTGATGGAGCTGCGCGGCGCAGCATTCTGAAAAGAACCGCCAGTCGACAGTCATGAGCTGCTCACATGAACTGCACATTCCTTGATTATTTATTTGCGTTTCGGATATTTCCGTTTAAAAGTGGACATTTCTAGCTTACATCAAAGTCGGTGTTATATTGGGATTTGCCCGTTTTCAGTGGTCTTTTTCAAGCACAAGATTACATATGAAGGAGGAAACAGTGGTGTTTGAGGCTCATGGTATGTTAGTTCCATCATGTACAGAACTCTTATTATTCAACTATGCCCAGGTAAATACAGTTTTCCATTCTAGGGCACCTTTAAACTAACAGTTGGCACTGGAATTCATGCTCTGCTTCTGTGAACAGTAAACCCCACCTACTTTGATTTGATTGGCCACCTCAAATATTTTGACATTGACGAGAACTGTTAGAAAAATGTCAATTTTAAACCTTTTTGTCATCCTAACAACATAAACAGCGCTATATAATGGAGTGCAGCAGAGCAGTGCAAGAATTTGAAATACTGGGGTGTACAATTTGGCCATTTCTAATTATTGGAGGGGACTTGTCCCCCTCAATGTCTACGGCCCTGCTATATAGTAGGAAAGTATGAGATTTCAGTTGCAGCCTGTGTGTAACTAAAATAGTAATAGGGTGTCTGTCAGCTGAATTGTTGCAACGCTCCACATCGGGCGCTTGCAGTGTGAATAACTTAGTTGATAATGATGGGAGTGATCTAGTTTTGTTTTGCGTCAGTTCCTGATTTGAGAACAGCAGGTGCAGAGCCCATTTTACGACCTAGAACTGTCTTGTATTCAGCTGTGCAAAGAGGTATAATTCTACAGAACCCATCTCATTTTCCTGGCCTGAATGAACAGGTGAGCAGGGTGTGTAGATGTCTGGAAGCTTCCAGTGACATAACAGAAAGCAAACACACGGTTCTTTTTCCCGCAGGCAGTCCAATATTTCCCCCAAATCAACGTCATCCTTTCTACAGGCCCTGTCACACCACTAATATCCTGTTCACCGCCAATATGAGGCCTGTCTACATGCATTTGTGTTGCAATGCTTTTGTACGGCCGCTATTAATGTGCGGGGTGGAGGAGGGAGGGGCCGGGGGCGTGACGGCATAGATTTACTGAGACAACAATGACAGAAACAAACACACTGAACTGAGACAGAGACACATTAGACACGCTGAAGTCCTGAACCCTCTCTGAACATCAGACACCGATGCTTTATCAGGACATCAGTGAATGGCAAAACAACATCAAAATACAAAAAAAATTATAATAATTCAACAATCAGGAAAAGAAAAGCCAAAGTTTAAATAAGGTAAGGTATCACCGCTAGACATAATGTGCTATATAATAATAAATGAAATATATTAATGAAGAATAAATTAATTAAATAAAAAAAAAAATTATTAATGTTTTACTATTTATTTATTACAGAGAAAGAGTTTGTACAGTGCAGGATATTTAATCATTTTTAAATGAACATTTAATAAGTAAATAAAAATGATTAAATATCCTGCACTGTAAAAACTCTTTCTCGGTAATAATAAATAAATAAATAAATAAATGCTAGTAATAGTAAAATAAAATAATAGTAAAATAAACAAATAAAAAGTAGATATAAAATAAAAAAATAAAAAAATAAACAGTTCGTCAAAAATAAATATTTATGCATTTTATTATAATAAAATATATAATACAAATAATAATACATTTAAATAAATATTTGATAAAAAAATAAAATACTATATAAATACACTATACAAACTCTCTCTCTCTATCTTTGTATCTTTGTTTGGATCCTCTGGCCACTAACACCACTGCACTGACACTAATCCATTCTTTAACATTCCCTCCCCCTCACACACACACACACACACACACACACACATTGGATTTTCATGTTTTATGGGGACTTTCCATAGACATGGTATTTACAAACACACGCAGACATACTCTCACACACTTATCCATCTTCCTGCCACATCTGCCATCCATCAATACACCACACAGCTCTCTTATGCAAATAACATCACTCATCTCTTTTAATAATACACAAGTGAGCGCACTGTGAAGCAAAACACACTTCTATCCCATTATTGCTATTGGACACACACGACTTTATCTAATTACAGCTTTCTAAATTATCCACACAAATCACAACATCATCATCAAAATCAACACAGGCCTGCCCACGCACAACATCATCCCTTTACACTTCATCTAAACACACACACACACACACACACACACTCATTCAATTATATCTCACTGCAACACTTACAATGCATTACAGTTCATTTCACTCAAATCAGATCCCACACTGTAAAAATTATTTCTCAAAGTTGTAAATAAAGATCATTGGAGTACGTTTTAGAAAACAATATTGTTTAAAATTAAATTTTTACTTCCATGTGCTACTTGCAGTTTGTTTGTAATTATTGTTAAATTTACTAGCAATTTCTAAGTTAAATATTTTTCTACACCAAGGTGCAGAAGGAAACAGTCCACAACACAGCTGCGTAGTTACTGCAGCTATATTCCTTATCTTTCACACACACACACACACACACACAAATCAGATGGTGCAGTGGTGACAGATGGTGTGTGGGGTGTTTTGGCCTCTCATAGACCGTGAAAAGTGGACATATGTGAGACCCATCGCCTCTGACCTGACCGACAACCTCTATAGAGAAATACACACACTTATTGACTCAAAGCAATCCTCATCATCATCACTCTCACAAACACCAAAGATCAGATTTCATCTGACACATCATGACTGTTTATCTTCACACATTTATCTTCACAGTACTCCTGCTCTTTTCGGGAAGAGTAAAGGGTTGGGCTATATAGCTATATAATAATATATACTTCAACAATATTCTTCAACCTTTTGATGATAATATAATATTATATATAACAGGTCAGAGCTCACCAAACTTGAACTTTGGGATGCAGTTAAATGTAAAACTTCTTCACATGCGCATATACGTTTCCCGTCTCCTGTGTATTCATGGAAGTCAATGGAGCGAATGGAGTGTGACAGGTCCTTAACACATATAAAACATGTTAATAGAAATATACTTAAGTAAAATAGCAAACTGTAAAAGTGAAAATGTGTAGATACTGAAAACTGTAGTGTAGAACTGTGTAGAACTGTAAAATGTGTAAAACATGTTTTACAAGACTAAGACTGATCTTTAACATGCATAACAAGTGTGCATTTTAATACTTTAGGGACCTGGCACCTGGTAAAAACACAATGTATGCTATGACAGCTTTTAAGCTAAACTTAAACATTTGTTTATGACATATTAATTACAGGTTAAATAGCTGAACAAGGGCTTCCACATCTTTCAAGAATTTAAAAAGTATATTATATGGACTGTACTCAACAAGAGTCATTTCTAGCTGACAAAATAATTTTGCATAATTAGAAAAATGTATATGTAAGCAATAAGGTACGAGAGGCTGTACTGTATCGTGAATAAGTCACAGCTGAAGGGCGTTGTTAGCGCAACCCCTTCAGCCGTGACGTATTCACAATACAACACTAGCCTCAATTCCTTGTTGCTTTTATAAAGCAGTTACAACACAATACAAATATTAAAGCCAAAAAATATAAATCAACGCAACTTTCATGAAGTAAAATCACTAAAAGCCTTCCTTCCACTGAAAAAAACAATATTCCCTGATGTACACAACTCTAATGCTGACAGTGACAGATTTATACACACACACACACACACACACACACACACACACACAAATACATTCACACCTGCAGTGGCACAAAACTGCCACTTTCACCTCAGAGATTAGTTGTGACCAAAATCAAAAATACACACGAGTAGTATATACTATGTGTGTGTGTGTGTGTGTGTGTGTGTGTGTGTGTGTGTGTGTGTGTGTGTGTGTGTGTGTGTATATATAAAAATGTATGATATGTGTGATGATGCATAAAGCTATTGTGACTTCAGATGATTTGGAAACTTTGGAATATCGTGAATAGGTTTTCCAGCACCCATCCACTTTAATTGTATGGAAAAAAACAATGTGAACATTCTGGAAAACATCTAATTTTGTGTTCCACAGAAGAAAAGGCAATAAAGGTTTAGAAATGTCTGGATTAACTGAGGCTGACTTCTTTCTTGAGGGTGAACTGAGCATCATTATCTATTACTATTCCTTTAAAATACATATGCATACAATTTTGGTTCTTGGTCAGATACAAAAATATCGTTCTCTGGGTGCATCGTCTCATAATGCTTCTTCCCTTCTGCTTCCCTTCATTCATTTCATGCCGTACTAACAGAGGCACTTTGCGGCTACGGTGACAGTAAACAATGGGAAGACAGAGTAAACACTGTAGTAGAAAGCCTAAGTGCTGTGCGCTTTTGTAACTGGATGCAGAAAGTGAGCTTAAGACTGGAAAGCGGCTTTAAAATTAATCGGGGTCCTGTGCGGGATTAGAGAGAAATGCTCTCTCTCTCTCTCTCTCTCTCTCTCTCTCTCTCTCTCTCTCTCAATAGATGTACTAATGTAGGGGGAGCAAGCATCTGGATCTCACTGTCAGTTGTTCTTGCTCTCACTGTCATGTTGGCCTCCATCTTTAGACACCGGGTTACTGCTCACTCTGGGCTCAAGGACAGGAGCCAGCTGTGAATGACCCAGAAAACTCTAGACTGAGCAAAACTGATTTACATGTGCTACAGACACATAAATTAGAGACATGGTGACGGTATATAATTTTTTGCCTATTTAAGACTTAAGTGTAAGTTCTGCCATTTCTGAGACTGCAAGTTAAGCTATTAGCAGGCTGACTTCCTGAATATGTTTACATACATTTTAAGTTTCAGTCAAAATCATTTCATATAAATCACTTGTCATTTTAAAATGCTTTTGTACAAATTTAGTACGCATGGCGCAGGTGCACTCAGGGGCGTGTCCGAATCCACTTTTGCTAGTTTAATGACAGAAAAAACGGTTTGCGCGACAGGCGCATGGTCCAAAAGTGTTGTACCTAGTCTCGAGTCATGGGTGTGTTTTAAACTAATCAGAATCTCATCTCCCATTTAAAAAGCCAATCCCTTTGAAAAGCCAGATGGCTTGCACCATGGCAAATTCGTTATTTACCTGGTGGAATTTGCAAGCGGAAAGACTGAAGTTCTGAACACGTCTCGAGAGAAATCCTTTTTTTTTTTTTTTTTTTATGTTTATGTGCTGCTGCGCATCCCTGTGTGTGTAACAAGCAGAGTGTACAAGCGTTGTGCTAATATTAGTAATGCGCCTTTTAAATAACACAAAAAATACTGCGACTTTAGACCTGTTTTCTGTTGGTCAATGGAGTAGTCATTTTCTGTTGCCTCAAAATAGCAACACGCCAACAATGCACCGTAACACACCTCGTTTTTAGACCAGCACGCCAGTGGGCAAACAAATGGGTGCAAATCCATTTGTTATTTAAACAACGTGGCGCTGAACATGAAAATGATAACTCCATCGGGCTGACACTACCATCGCGCCTGGCGTCGCATTGCGTCGGGTGTATAATAGGGCCCTAAAGAGCTATATTTATTCCCATACAGTAATTTTTTCTGGCCAAAATACATTTCAAATATGCTAATAATAAACAGCGCAGCTTAAGGAAATATTAAAAATATTTCAATATTTCAAATCAAATGTCAAAATATATTACAAAATGCATAAATGTATAAATTAAACTAAAATTAAATAAATTTTAGGTAAATGCAAAATATATATTAATACATTTTGGACAATGTAAATATATTTATATTTTATAAATATTTAAATGTTTAATAAATATATGAAAAAGGAAACAGAAAATCTATTTTAGTAGTGTATTTTTGGCAATTTTTGTATATTTTTGAGAAAAGAAAAAAAAAAACATTTTCATATGTTTTTTTTTCCTTTTATTTTTGTTGTTGTTTTTTTGCCATAAGGGATCCATCAAATGTTTGATTACACTTGTGTTATGTATTCACCTTATAGCAACACGGAGATACGCTATTTTCTGTGATTGTATGGGCACTTCGAATCCGATTCATTTGCTGCTATAGGCAGATAATTGGAAGAAATTCCAATTCACTACAAACCAGTTTGTTTATGATTACCATAATAAATTAAAACTAAAAGTTTGCAATGTCAAACAGAACAACAGACAATTTTTGTACAGCTAAAATAAATGGAAGCGGATGAGACCGGAAGCCGTGACACAATTAAGTTACAATGGCCACGCCTGCTCTTACGCTAAGAACAAGGTGAATACTTGGACTTGAAGACTGTAGCTCTACAGTACTACACAAAAACACGCTGCAGCCTGATTATAATTACGCATGTAAACCTATATTAACCAGCAACCACGCAGGACATTTTAACAACAACCTAGCAACACCCTCACACCCATCAAGAACAACCTAGCATTTTGAGTTTTGTAGGTAAGCACCACTCACATTTTCTTAGAAAAACACTAGTTGTTTTCATAATTCCAATTGGTGCCATTAATGATGCCAAAATTATACACTTCACCTTTAAAGACCCTCTATATTTAAATACACACAAGCTTCCAGTAAGACAAAGATTTGATAAACCAAATTAAGAAGCCAATTTTCTGCAAACTGCATATAGACAGACCAAATGTGACCAAATTAACAAGATTGAGAGGTTCCTCTTGGGACCACCGAAAGGCAAGTGGCTTTACAGGAGGCCCTAAACGTGCACACACACTGGGGCTCAGGAGGATGAACTCAGAACAATCAAACCAATCAATGACCACATGGTCGAACAGGCCGCCACAGAGCACCTGATCTCCATGGACACAAAACAGATGGGGGAATAAAACAGACATACAGAAGCAGAAAGACACAATGGGAGAAGAGAAGAGAAGAGAAGAGAAGAGAAGAGAAAGAGAAGAGAAGAGAAGAGAAGAGAAGAGAAGAGAAGAGAGAGAAGAGAAGAGAAGAGAAGAGAAGAGAATGGCTCAAAATGTACCAAGAAACTTGATTTAGGGGGATAAAATGTTGTTTGCAACTTAGCAGGCCTGCGTTTCTCAAAAGCATTGTGAGCTAAATTCACAGTAGAGATTGGTGGCATCTATTTTTTGTGAAACCTAATTGGGATATCTAATTTTGGGAAACACATCCCATATCAACGAGAAACATAAAGCATAACAGAACCATATTAAACTGCTATACTTTTATATAGCATAACAGCCAGGGCCACAAACAATAACACTTCAACTATTAACACTACAGCTGTGCATGGACTCATGAACACACACACACACACACACACACACACACACGATCTTATACTGTAATTCTGCTAAGAATTTCTAATTCAGCATAACCAGCAGCGTCTACAAACACACACACCCTGATGAACCCTGTTGGTGTGTTAAACTTCCATCTGGACTGAAGTGCATCATATGCAGAAGTTGTTGGGCCATCAAGAACACACAAACGTCCGGAAAGACCTCAAGGAACCATAACTGTGTCTACTTCACAATCACACAGCTTTTCCTGAGTGCTTTTGCTGCATGGCAGAACAATAACAAGACCATGCAAAGAACATGCGCGTTCAGAAAATCACATCAGAGAGAACACTCTTCAATCAAAAGGAAAAGGCGCTTTTTATTACACATCTCTTTTTTTTTGTTTTGTTTTTTTTCTTCATACAAATACATGGGAAGGCTTACAGCACATCAATTTATAAATGGGGTTTGATTGCATAACATTTCTGAATGGGCACAGAGGATAAAGCCTCAGAAACAATAAAGTGAAGGTAGCTATTACAATAACAAGGCCTCTGGGTTTGAAAGGCAATGCAAAGTCTGCAGAACAGCATGCGATTTGTTGACTTCAAGACTGTTACGGCAGATCCAGATCTTAAATGTCATAATATCAGCTTTGCAGTTCTCACACAGACTGATGATGCAAAAGGACAGTAAAGGGATCTTTCCTTTTGCACTGTATAAAAGTGAAACTGTGCAAAATCTGATCTGAAACATGAATTTTGTTGGTGTAATGGAGCCAGGTTTATGATGTCATTAAAAAATAGGCTATTGTTGACTCAATGAAACAAGCTTATTTAGATGTTACTATTTGAAGCACGTTTAGGTTTCCTGACAAAACATTTTAAGAAAGAAAGAGTGGGAGAACAAAGGTAACTTGAGCGCCTTTTAATTTGAGGTTAGATAATTATCCTACCCCTATCAAACTGAGTTTCAACCACATTACGCACAACGAGCTTTAGTATTAAACATTGACATGGTAATATAACCTTGTTTACAGTAAATATACCTGCATGAAGAACACATGCGCTTTTCTGATACAGCATAACGGGACAATTTCCCACGACACGTACGGACACAAACTACACAGAAACGAACCCTTTTCGAGACATAAATTGTTGTATACTAAATCAAAGCGCATAAAAATGAAAACATTTGCCATGGGTGCCCTAAACATATGTGAGATACGTACAGCCCACCAACGGTGCACCGAAACAATGCAATAAATCAGAGCGCTCGTCAAACGACTATAACTTTAAAGCGTTTGTAGTTTTTTGACAACTGTCGATCAAAATGCTTTGATATTGAGAATCATAGTGCGTGAGCAGGTGCGCGTGAATGGAATGTCTGAAAATGGCGCCGAATGTGAAAAAAATGTCAACAGATCCCCGTCCTCGCGAGCATCACACAATACATAATCCAGCAGCAAGATTCCCCTCTTACCTTTCCCTTTAATTCATCAACGGTAGAAACAATCCACTACAAAATATCCTGAAACCGCTTTCCCACAGATATCACACAAGCAAAACCATATACAAAATTATCCAACCTTTTTTTTTAAACGGTGTTTAGATTCTAGTAAAAAGGGGGGGCTATCTATGCAATGAGCCAAGCGTATTTGTAAAAGCGACCAATGGGAGACGAGCAGAGGTAGAAATGAGCCAATCACATGTGAGATCACTCAGTTTCGGTCCCTGGCGCTAAGGCTGCAGCAGCATCGTAACCAAGGAGACTTAGAAACGGGATCAACTGGATTCGTTTTGTAACTGTTTCATTTCAGCTGCTACTTTGTTTCCATAATAGGCATGACTGACTGAAAAAATAAAATGTTATCACAAAAAAAGTGTTTGGTGTTTGACAACAGGATTCATTTAATCTCAGAAATGTACATAATAGGTTCTGCTGTTTTTGTGATAGTGCAAGCTACTTGTTCTACTTCTGAAAATGTGAATATTTGGTCTCACTTTATATTGTATACACTTTATATCACTTTAAATATAATTTGATACAATGTACATAGATGTTTTTACATTGTATGCCTACATGAATATATATGAATATATATATATATATATATATATATATATATATATATATATATATATATATATATATATATATATATATATACCTACTTCTTGACAGAACCCGATAAGTTGGTGCTAGCTGTTATTACAATAATAGACATTATAAAATAGGCTATACAAATTTAAAATAGGCTATAAAGTTAATTTCAACAAGTCTGAAGCATTGGTGCCCCTCTATACTAATGTCTTGCCCGGTTTCTCATTTAGGTGGTCAGTTGACGGGTTCTGTTATTCAGGAATTCATGTCCCTGCAAACTTAAATAGGCTATAACATCTTAACATCACCTCCGTGGTAAACAAAATCAAGGAAGATCTGGAGAGGTGGATGGATCTACCTATGTCTGGGTCGGATAGGGTTCATTAAAATGAACATCTTTCCCAGACTGTGCACATTATAAATGACTCCACTTGACATTGGCAGGAATATGATTGGTGATCTGGAAAAACATTTCTCAAGGTTTATCTGGCATAAAAAGAAACCAAGCCTGAAAATCTCCACCAATCAATGCTAGTGGTCTTGCCCTCCCTAATATTCGCTTCTATAACTGGTCTTGCTATGCTAGAATCCTTTTAAACCCAACTACACATATTGATTCATTTTTTACCTTGCCTTATTTCCTGTTCAGTCTTCCTTTTCTTCTATGTACATTTAAGGTGTTGCGAGATATTTGTACATTTTTGGGTAACAACAGCTCCCCAGTTTTACTGACGCGTCTCATAAGGAATCAATGGTTTCTTCAGGGGTTCAGGACAGTATAATGCAACAGGAAATCAAATTTCTTCTTCACTTGTTTAATGGCGACACACTGCTATCCTTTCAACAGCTTCAAGATAAATGTAACGTCGAAAAACAGCATTTTATCCAAATCAAGATCCCTAGTTCTTCCCCTAGCTTGTCAAAATCTCAAATGGTTGATTTATTAATCAAGAAAGCAAGTTAAGAAAAGTGATATCTCTCAAACATGCTGATCAATGTTACGGCTTTTGGAAATGTGTGGGAGAAAGATTTTGGTAACATCCTGAAAACAAAGAGTGGGAGAAGGCCTTAAAACATGTAGTATATTTAAGGCAAGAGAAACACAGTATAAAATTGTCCATCGCTTGAATTGCACTCTTTATTTTCTTAACTAAATTAATCCACAAAAGCCGTGAATTTGCCCAACGTCTAAGAGTAGTGTTTTGGTTATGTCCGTTAATCTCACGATTCTGGAGCAAGGTCTAAAGGAGATTAGAGAACACATTTGGTTATATTATAGAAAAAAATACCTACTTGAAATTACAGTTGTTGTTATTTTCTCTGTATAATAATCTATACACTGTTGACCCTTCGCTTACCCCTTAACCCACCCTTAAGCCTAACCATACCACTGAACCTGTCCCTAATCCGTCCCTGTATTCCACCTCAATAGCAGTAAAATTGTTTTGAAATACAACATGAACACAATAAGTGTGCACCTAGCAATATTGTTATGTAAGTACATAGTAGTTAAAGACACTTAATATAAATTGTGACCATATATATATATATATATATATATATATATATTTATTTATTTATTTTTTTTATTTTTATTTTAAGTAAAAAATTTAATTAATTAGCACCACAAATCTCAGATAAAAACTATCTGGTGTAGTAGATAGATATATCAGATATATGAGGTTTCTCCTGCTATTAATGGACATATAATGTCTTCATAGGATTGTAAATCTCAGCATTTTGTCTAACCACACAATAATCATGACTGGAGGGTTGGGTGTGTTCCCTCTGCCCTCAAAATATGCCATCATCCATCACTACTAGTAAATTATGCATGATGGTTCCACTAACAACTGCACAAACAAAAGGTGCATGTGCACTTTTATTTGTTCACATTTATTTGCTTTGCACTCAGCCAAAACATAAAAAAAAATATATATATATATTATTAATAGTATATGGATCTCTGTCTCTTGCTTTCTAATGTGGTTTCCCACATCAGGAGCATTGGGCCTTCCCGTAGATAATGTAAAGGGTGGGTGCTTTACAATACATCTGCTAAAACTAAGTGACAGCACCAACCAGACAGTCAAAGTCCCCAGAGATGGGCGCGACAGAGAGGAGACACTCACACCCCACCCCACCCTGTCCTTCCAGAACCTTCTCCTCCCCACCCCCAGATCTCCCCCATAACATCTGTGATACTGGGCACCAGCTGGGCACAAAACCCCTAATTACTGCTCTGTCAACCACCACAGCATTAGTCAAATATCTCTAAACTGACAGGCCATAGGAGACCTCCTAGGCTCCTACTGAATGACTGATGTCATGTCAGGCGTGCTCACACCAATATGGCCAAGAGATTTTGGGGATCGTTAGTGCAGCCAAAAATTGTCAACACACTGGCTCTGTTTCAGACACAACCCATTACACCCATAATCCATAACAGGGATGTCTGTCATAGCACTACATTTACATAGAGTAATAACGCTTTTGCAATAACTATATCATAAAGAACATGAAAGTACAGAAAGTAGAAAGAAAAGAAGAAAAATATTATCTGTATTACGCACAACAAAAGCACTGATGGCATTATTGCCTATACATACAATGTCCATGTGTTGTCTAATGTCAAAGACTGGACCTATTTGCATTCTAAATTGTGTGATGAGCATCATAACTGTTCATATATAAACAAAAAATATGTGGTCTTATATTTGTTAATAAAGTATTATTTTCTCTAAATCTGTGACACAATGCATGCAGACCTTTATCTGTCATTTCTGTTGTCAGCTCAGTGGCTGTTAAATAATATCTTTTCTGTGAGTTCTAGAGGACTTGGGACTTAGTTGTAAGATAATAACTAAAATGTAAGTTTAACATTTCGGCATCATTAAAAATAAATTGTAAAATAAAATAAATATTAAATATATGAAAAATTATAAAGCATTAAAATATATATTTTATTTATCAAGTAAATGTATCATAAATTGACATCATATATTGTTATTTATAAATTATATAAAATTGTAAAAATGTTCTTAAAAAAGGCTGATGTGATGAAAACATCTACAGTAAATGCACTCTTCCTCTGTGTGATTTTGAGTTTCACTGTTTCTTCCTGGAACTCTCTCTCTCTCTCTCTCTCTCTCTCTCTCTCTCTCTCTCTCTCTCTCTCTCTCTCTCTCTCTCTCTCTCTCTCTCTCTTCCTCTCTCTCTCTCTTCCTCTCTTTTTTTTTCTGTTTGCATGTTGTTAATCCAGAGCTCAAGCCCGTGACCACCTGTTCCTCCATTTCCCCATCAGACTCTCTGCTACCATCTGCTGACATTTTGTAAAACTACATGGGAGCTATACTTCAATGTCATTTTATGAATCTCTAGTTCACAAGAAAAAGTATGCATTTCTTAGAAAATGAATAAAGGAATGTTTGATATATCAAGGAAGACCTTTTTCTCATTGCTATTGATTAAATCTATTTTCACCCAATTCTGCATAAATTATACATTGTCAATTACATTGAATATACACTCACCTAAAGGATTATTAGGAACACCTGTTCAATTTCTCATTAATGCAATTATCTAATCAACCAATCACATGGCAGTTGCTTCAATGCATTTAGGGGTGTGGTCCTGATCAAGACAATCTCCTGAACTCCAAACTGAATGTCAGAATGGGAAAGAAAGGTGATTTAAGAAATGTTGAGCGTGGCATGGTTGTTGGTGCCAGACGGGCCGGTCTGAGTATTTCACAATCTGCTCAGTTACTGGGATTTTCACACACAATCATTTCTAGGGTTTACAAAGAATGGTGTGAAAAGGGAAAAACATCCAGTATGCGGCAGTCTGATGCCTTGTTGATGCTAGAGGTCAGAGGAGAATGGGCCGACTTGGCCAACCTTGAGGCGGATGGGCTACAACAGCAGAAGCCGGGTACCACTCATCTCCACTACAAATAGGAAAAAGAGGCTACAATTTGCACGAGCTCACCAAAATTGGTCTCGATTTCTGTTGAGACATTCAGATGGTAGAGTCAGAATTTGGCGTAAACAGAATGAGAACATGGATCCATCATGCCTTGTTACCACTGTGCAGGCTGGTGGTGGTGGTGTAATGGTGTGGGGGATGTTTTCTTGGCACACTTTAGGCCCCGTAGTGCCAGTTGGGCATCGTTTAAATGCCATGGCCTACCTGAGCATTGTTTCTGACCATGTCCATCCCTTTATGACCACCATGTACCCATTCTCTGATGGCTACTTCCAGCAGGATAATGCACCATGTCACAAAGCTCGAATCATTTCAAATTGGTTTCTTGAACATGACAATGAGTTCACTGTACTAAAATGGTCCCCACAGTCACCAGATCTCAACCCAATAGAGCATTTTTGGGATGTGGTGGAACAGGAGCTTTGTGCCCTTGATGTGCATCCCACAAATCTCCATCAACTGCAAGATGCTATCCTATCAATATGGGCCAACATTTCTAAAGAACGCTTTCAGCACCTTGTTGAATCAATGCCACGTAGAATTAAGGCAGTTCTGAAGGCGAAAGGGGTCAAACACAGTATTAGTATGGTGTTCCTAATAATCCTTTAGGTGAGTGTATAAAACATAAAATGAATGGCATTGACCCCAACATTCATATACCATAGCTTCCTAATGGCCTGCAGTATACCTGTAAAATAAAGCTTAGTGTGAACTTGATACACTGATTCATCATATCACCAATGCTCTGAAGAAAATACATGTAAAGTAAATACTAAAATAGTTGTAGTTGAAAGTTGACACGTTGAATCTCTTGCATGTAATTACTTTGGCTGCGTGTTTAGCCATGAAACGCATACTTACAGATGACCCACAAAACCCTCAGTCCTGTTGTGAGGTGTTACAATAAATCCTGGAAAACATATATTCAAATGTAATTTAATCTTCAATTCCTTGTTTTAATTTAAAGGGTCCTATTATTCTTTTCATTTTTTCAACTTTAGTTAGAGTGTAAAGTTGCTGTTTGAGCATAAAAAAGATCTGCAAGGTTAAAAACCTCAATGTTCACTCCAAAGGAGATATTTTATTTAACAGAATCCGTAAAAAACAGAACTAAAACGAATGACTTGCTTAGGCTACAACACTTTTTTTTCCCCGGATCTAATGAAGTCACGATGTTACTCATTTAAACAATCTCTGCAAAAAAAGGGGGCCTAGTTGAGCTGCCTTACAGAAGACGTTGTCGCTATGTCAAAGAGGCAGTTTTTTCCACCCCGTTTCCAAAACTCATTTGTTCCTGAACATTATAACCCCAGCGTTTATCTGTGTACTGCACATTTTACTGTGAACAGCTTTCAGAAACTAAAGCCGAAAGTATACTTAGTTTTTTTACACGTACGCGAGTGTATGCAGACAGTCAAACGCACAGCCTTGCAAAGCTTCTTTTGACTCATATGCGTACACAGGCGTTCAACACATGCGCAGTTTTGAGCAATCTCTCGCCACAAGTTGTAAATAGTTGCCCATATAAATACTGCAAAAAAAAATTTATGCACATGTGCAACCTGCGTGTACAAAGTAAAATAAGTAAACTACGTACAAATTCGGCAATGTGCATTCAGTACGCGCATACTCTTCTGATGACGAAATTCTCGTCAGGCACACTGTACGCTGACCCTCGCGTACACGTAAAAAAAAAAAAAAACGAAGTATACTTTGGCCTTAAGAGAGTACAATGTAGGGTATGCATAAAAGCTTCTCCTCAAATGGAGCAGTTCCCACTTTGTCAGGATAATCTGTTGTTTGTGAATCACAACTTTTAAGTATGTCTAATTATTTCTAGTTGTGTTTTCTATTAGCAGCTCCAATTATAAGTTTTATGTTGTTGCTTCGATGTAAACAATGGGCAAAGCTTTTCCTCCGCTAGCCTGCTAGCCAACATTAGTGTTGATATAGTGTTTACTGTAGTAATTGTCGTAATACAATTGACCCGTCACTAAGCCCCGCCCTCCTTAGTTACTGTTGCTACACCTGACAAGCTTTCGCACCTGGCCCGTCTATTACAGTATGTATGCACCGGTGTCAGACATTGCCAAGGAGATAATTAGTCATTTTTGGCAAACGGGTAAAATATCTGAGAGAGCAAGACAAAAGGGACTGCAGTATGCATTCGAGGGATATATCCATAATATGCAACCGATTAGAGAATAATTTCATCAAAATTGAAGCTAAAGTCCACAGGTCCCAGCATAAGCAGCAGCTGCCTCATAGGCTGACCATTCAAATGGGAAACTCACAAATTGAGGAACAGCTATGTTCACGCACAGCAGGGTAAGTGAAGTTATAAAATAATCTAATAATTATAAATCAAACAGCTTATCCATAAATCTTGTGGAATAAACACAACACATTAGCCTGACCACTTTGCAATGATAACATTCTCCCACTTATATTTTATATATAAAATATATAGTAGTATAGGATTATACTACTATATACGCAGTAGGATTTTTTTGATGCGGTAGCATGGATCGATAGATATAGATATAATTTTGCGCTATGGTAGGAAAATCTGACAAGGTAGGACAAATTGGCAGAACACAGAACAAAAATTCCACCCCCTGTCCAAACTTATAGGATTTATAGGATCAGATTTGTACAATCCCTAAGCACAATGCTTCGGAATGTTTCCCTCGCTCGAAAGCTTGACAGACCTTCCGCGCCTAGGTACAGTTGCTAAACCGCGATTGGCCTGTGGCGGTTTTTGGGCGTGGCTTAGCGAAGGGTCAATTACTGTTTGTATTACCATAGTTTTCATGATTTTCCCAAGTATCATGATTAAATGGTGTTTAACTTTGTATCTAAAATGAGACGAAAATGACAAAAAATACATGTGAAACGTCCTGTGAAATCCATGCCTGCAAAGTCCGCACATGAAATCTGTCTTGCACGATCCTCTTGTTTGTTAACATTCTTAAGTCTGAATCAGGCTTGAATTGGTTTGAAATATATGACATCTTTACTATTTACATCTGAGTACTACAGCTTGGTTATTGTAAGGGGTGTGACATTTCCCGAACACGGTAAGTGGTGTCAATCACAACACACTGGGCCAGATAACCAATCACAGCACATTTCGTATTTTGGAAGGAGGGGCTTCAGCGAAACAGGAAATAAATGGCACGTTCGGGCCAGACTGGGGAGAGAGGTGCTGTAATAATGTAATATATGTGAAAAAGAATGTGTTTTTGAACAATCAGACATTAAAGCATATTCTAGTCCACCCCAAAAAACGAATCAAGGCTTCCTAAAAGTGCATAATAGGACCGCTAAAAAAAAAAAAAAAAAAAAAGCATTTCTGAAAGTGCAAACCCTACTTCTTAAGCAGTGTCTTGTCAAATATCTATGTATCAGTTGTTTCCAGTTAACACCATTTGTCAGTGTCTGAACAGTGTGAAAAGCTTTTATAGTGATGTGGTGATAACCTGTTCAGCCTGAGGTTGTGTTTCAGGCCTCATCTCTGACAGCACAGATAAGACTGATCTAATTCTCCGTACAGTGTCATCTGTCTTTCTCAGATGAAGGATTGATATATTGATACTTTCTGAATCCCTGTTTTAAAAGCAATTTCCTCACTTTAACCAAATGTAACTCTTAATAACAAGTATTATGAAATCACTGCAGAAGTGAACATTTTTTGCGCAGTACTTTGTCAGTATTTAGCACAGGGATGACAGGTGCCACACTGCACTAAGCAGATTTGGAGTTTATTGAGGGAACCATGATGTGACCTGCAACAATGAATGAACAGTGTTTCTTTGTACAGTAAATCTCAATATAAGAAAGGAAGTAATATGACAAACTCACCAAAAATCACACAGAGTCAGCCAATGAAGGATAATCCAGTCCAGGATGCGAAAGATAAATAAAGAGAGACAGAGAAAACATATTAGCAAAACATATACAGCCAGATATATAATATATTAAATATATATTAAGTAAACTTTTGTATAATTTTTGTATAAAGTCCAAGCAAATTTATCTGTCACTTAGTAGAAGTTGACATGCCCTCATTCAAAAAACTAAAGAACCATAAACAAAGTGAATACATGTAAAAGAAAACATGATGGTTCGCTTGCAAAGAGTATAAATATTTTTATGCGTTGATTTACTGGCTGCAGATAACATGAAACTATTGAAATTCAAAATACATCTGGAAGACCAGCATGCTATTATTTAGGCCTATTTAATACAATATATTATTAAAATATGAATTTCGATTTCAAATACATTTTGTTCACTTTTGTACAAATAATCATTGAATTCAAGACCGCACATTGTCCACTATGACATTTAAAGGCCACATGGCTTTTCCAGTCATTCGTCATTTACTGGATACAGTTGTTTTTGTTGTTGTTGTTGTTTTTTACTAACAATTTCGACACCTTAACATATTTTAGGACTTAGGCATAACTAGAAACATGTATGTTTATTATAACATTTCAAAAAATGACCATTCTCTCCACCTCAGCAGACTGAAAAAAATGGAAGACAGAAGAAAGAGTGAAAATATGAGCTAGCTCTCTATAAATACTTTTTCTTGCTCTTATCACTTACGAGTATGGTTCAATATTTAATGTTGCCAAGAATGAAACCAAATTCCCATTAAGCAGAAGACAGGTGCCTCATGTTTCATTATCACGATACTGCTCATCTCTACAGCCTTTCTTGTTCCCCTAATGAAGAGCATGACTTGATCCATAAGAGTTGTAGAGAAAAATAATTCAACTTAAACTCTGTTGCAAAGTCTACTTTTCATCAGGATAAAAATGGTACAGTAAACCGTACTGTGAAAAACACAATTTGTTGACAGAACACTTATACAATGGAAGTCTATGGGGAATATTTTCATTGTTTTTTTTTTTATTTAATTTTTTTATTTGGTCATTTACACAGAATGCATATAGACAGAGGAAAGTTAATACTGACTTTCTGGTATAGGTGACAAAGTGCCATACACTTACCTAAAGGATTATTAGGAACACCATACTAATACTGTGTTTGACCCCCTTTTGCCTTCAGAACTGCTTTAATTCTACATGGCATTGATTCAACAAGGTGCTGAAAGCATTCTTTAGAAATGTTGGTCCATATTGATAGGATAGCATCTTGCAGTTGATGGAGATTTGTGGGATGCACATCCAGGGCATGAAGCTCCCGTTCCACCACATCCCAAAGATGCTCTATTGGGTTGAGATCTGGTGACTGTGGGGGCCATTTTAGTACAGTGAACTCATTGTCATGTTCAAGAAACCAATTTGAAATGATTCGAGCTTTGTGACATGGTGCATTATCCTGCTGAAACTAGCCATTAGAGAATGGGTACATGGTGGTCATAAAGGGATGGAAGGGTCATAAAGGGATGGGCCTAAAGTGTGCCAAGAAAACATCCCCCACACCATTACACCCCCACCACCAGCCTGCACAGTGGTAACAAGGCATGATGGATCCATGTTCTCATTCTGTTTACGCCAAATTCTGACTCTACCATCTGAATGTCTCAACAGAAATCAAGACTCATCAGACCAGGCAACATTTTTCCAGTCTTCAACCGTCCAATTTTGGTGAGCTCGTGCAAATTGTAGCCTCTTTTTCCTATTTGTAGTGGAGATGAGTGGTACCCGGTGGGGTCTTCTGCTGTTGTAGCCCATCCGCCTCAAGGTTGTGCGTGTTGTGGCTTCACAAATGCTTTGCTGCATACCTCGGTTGTAACGAGTGGTTATTTCAGTCAAAGTTGCTCTTCTATCAGCTTGAATCAGTCGGCCCATTCTCCTCTGACCTCTAGCTTCAACAAGGCATTTTAAGCCCACAGGACTGCCGCATACTGGATGTTTTTCCTTTTCACACCATTCTTTGTAAACCCTAGAAATGGTTGTGCGTGAAAATCCCAGTAACTGAGCAGATTGTGAAATACTCAGACCGGCCCGTCTGGCACCAACAACCATGCCACGCTCAGAATTGCTTAAATCACCTTTCTTTCCCATTCTGACATTCAGTTTGGAGTTCAGGAGATTGTCTTGACCAGGACCACACCCCTAAATGCATTGAAGCAACTGCCATGTGATTGGTTGATTAGATAATTGCATTAATGAGAAATTAAACAGGTGTTCCTAATAATCCTTTAGGTGAGTGTAGTTTGCAATATTGCTTACAGTATTATACATATACTTGTATAGTATACTTCAAAATTGAAGAAAAGAACTGTACCTGCAAATGATATATTATTAATTAAATGAAAGGCACTTAAAGTGCCCCTATTATTCTATTTTAAAGTTTCCTAATTTAGTTTTGGAGGTCTCCAACAACAGGTTTACATGCATCAAAGGTCAAAAAAACATTTTCTCATAATATACATACATCACCACAGTGTTCAATAATTCTCAAACGACTCGATGGATGAATCAGTCTCTCTAAATCCCTCCTTTCTGAGAGCCTACTCTGCTCTGATTGGTCAGATGGCCCAGTCTGTTTTGACTGGTCTGCCGCGTACAGCGTGGATTTCAGAAACAAACGTCCATTACCATAACTGAACTCCAGCTCCGTCCGAGTATGGGGTCTCTGCGGAACAAAAGTGGGTGTTTCTAAATTTGTGGGTGTTTTCAAACTGATGGGTGTTTATAAACCATGCAATGAAAATGAGACCCGGCAAATCAGGTAACGCAGTGAAAAACGGCCCTCTGTTTATGGCCTCGCCCACTGACCTAGTAACTCCTATTACTATCCTACAGAGACCTATACTTGCTCCGTCCGGAGGCTTCATAAAGCTCAGTGATTGTACACACTATAAAGACAGTAACGATGGTGTCGATTTTACATCAATCCCAGCACGAGTCTGAATCAATGAAACATTGGAAGAACGAGTTATTCAACCCGAACCTTGAGCAGGACGTTTCTCAGTGATGCTACTCAGTTTGAGGTACATTATAGTTCAACTGTAATTCCTCACCATCAGCTTTAACAAGTGTGCATCTATCAACAAACCTGCATGTGTGTGTGTGTTTCTAATGTATTGCGGTGCACAAGCAGGAACTGTATCAATAACCGTGCATATGCTAGCCTAAACACTAAACACTAACAAGAATGACTGATGTAACATTAAAGTTTGCAAAACAAATCTTGCTCCATCCTTTATCTTTACTCAAAGTAGTAAGAATGACAGACAATCTGCATTAATAGACACAGTTTTAGGTAATACTGCAGCCCACAGCTGATTTACAGTAGTATTTCAGTAAAACAGTAAAAAAAGTTAGCCGAAACGGCTTGCGACTCGTTAAAAAAATTATTTGTTTGATTGACTTAAGAGTCGACCCTTACTTTTGAGAGACAATAACTTGACATATGGTGCACTTTTAGATTTAAAACTTTGCAGGATGTTTTCCTTCACTTAGAACTATGTTACACACTACATGAAAGGTAATTTTCAAAAATCCATAATAGGGGCTCTTTAAGTGAACTTAAAGAGAGTCCACTTTCATGACTATAGAGCCGCTTTTCCACCGTCGGGCCGAACGGTTCTCATTGCGTAACTGTTCTATTCCATGCCAATCCAGGCTAGCTGGTATGGTTCTGGTTTCATTTTCCACTGTGTGGCTGATAATGGCCGCTCTTTGGACTATAATACAAAAGTGTCAGTCGTTGCCTTTTCAACGCAACGGTTTACTGATGATATGTAAATAACGACAGGATTATAGAGGATGATCAGATATTTCTTTTAATTTTATTATTAATTTGAAACTGGTAGCCAGGCAACAGACAAGTGAGCAATCCTGAGTGGCAACGTCATTTCTTGGGTTCTACCAGCACGATTCAGCATGGTTAGACAACCATGTCGAGATTTCGAGAAAGGAATAGTTCACACTGAAATGGACATTCTGCCATTATTTACTTACCTTCATGTACAAATTAAGATATTTTTAATGAAACCTGAGAGGTTTCTATCTCTCTATTGAAAGTTCAGGTTACCAAAACTTAGATTTGGAAAACATAGATTGGTTCTTTTAGTTCGAGGAAGCATGCTTAAGTCGCACGTCACCTAGCAGCTTAAAAGCTGAAGGGGTTGAAAAATAACAAAATGCAAATAAAGCCATCTCTTTTTACCATAACCATCAAAAACTTTAGGGAGTGTGCCCTATGTAAGACTATGTTTGCACAGCACTTTTCCTAAAATCACCCAACCTTGCAGGGGGTGTGTTAACATTGTTTTAGCAATGTCACCTTCAGAAATACTAGAGGGAGGGCAATCGACATAAAAACAGCTAGCCATTTCCCCATCGAAAACTCACCCTCAAGAATTAAGGGCATGCAGGGTGAGGCCGAGAGCCGTGAGAGTGTGGGCGAGGCCGGTGGCATGAGTGATAATGGGCGTCACCTGTGTGCCACACCAGTGTCGTATCTCTCACAGAGGAGATCCTGAAGCATAAAAGAGGAGCGACGACAGTGGAGGATGAGAGAGGACCAAGCCTGGGACATTTATGTTATGTTTATGTGTGTGCGGAAGTCGTCCACTTGGGGCTGCCGCTTTTACTTTCATTTTGTGTTTTTTTTATTTTGGATTAAAGTGTTTAAATGTTTGCCGGTTCCCGCCTCCTTCTTCCCTTATCAACTAACTGTGTTACATTGGTGCCAAAGTCTGGGAGGAAGGAGGGACATGCTGTCAGAGGGACATTGCTGCTGAGAGGGATCATGGTGCTGAGGAGGAAAGGCAGCACAAAGGAGCAGAGACGCCAGTGGATGCCTGTGGCGGTGATGCTGGTGCGATGGAAGAACAAGTGGGATGGAGAGCTCACTGCCGTGCTCCTGGGTCGAGGAGGTGTGGAGTCGGCGCCGTCTGCCATGTTTGGGGAGGAGTAGGGAACAGGGTATTCGCTACCAGTTGCCCTCAACCAGAGGAGCCATCGCCATCCGCTAGGAGGTGGAGAAGCATCAAGGAGCACGATTTCATGCAACTCCAGTAAGAGAGTACTTTCCACCGTGGCCGTCAATAATCTGATTCGAGTTAGGTTCCTACACCCAGCAGGATAAACTCTTGAGCAAATTACTCTCTTACAAGTGAGCAGACCCATCTCTCAACTGTATTTCCTAAAATATAGCAATGGGTCAACATATTTTACTATCATTGCCACTTCCATTTTTTTTTTTTTAAAGGTGATCCAATAGTCAACTGGCCAATCTCTACTCACTGATTAATCTCTACCCACTCACACACACATTTAAAAGTTAAAAATATATATACCTAATGAATGACCTTTGGCCATAACAACCTCTTGGGTGTGTGTGTGTGTGTGGGGGCAGTGAGAGTGTAGTACAAAGTTGTAGATTGGCAGTGAGGAGGAGGGGCAGAGAGCCAAAATCACAGCCCTCAGGTCAGGTTTCGGCTTCTTCCTGGTGCGGCGCCTCTGAGAATATTCTTATCCTTCTCCCCAATGCCAGATAAGTTTAGCCACAGTTGCCTCTCCATTGCCACCATAGCAGCAATAGAGCAGCCAATGGCATGGTCAAAATTGGTCTCGATTTCTGTTGAGACATTCAGATGGTAGAGTCAGAATTTGGCGTAAACAGAATGAGAACATGGATCCATCATGCCTTGTTACCACTGTGCAGGCTGGTGGTGGTGGTGTAATGGTGTGGGGGATTTTTCATGGCACACTTTAGGCCCCTTAGTGCCAATTGGGCATCGTTTAAATGACACGGCCTACCTGAGCATTGTTTCTGACCATGTCCGAAGACTTTATGACCACCATGTACCCATTCTCTGATGGCTACTTCCAGCAGGATAATGCCCCATGTCACAAAGCTCGAATCATTTCAAATTGGTTTCTTGAACATGACAATGAGTTCGCTGTACTAAAATGGCCCCCACAGTCACCAGATCTCAACCCAGTAGAGCATCTTTGGGATGTGGTGGAACGGGAGCTTCGTGCCCTGGATGTGCATCCCACAAATCTCCATCAACTGCAAGATGCTATCCTATCAACATGTGCCAACATTTCTAAAGAATGCTTTTAGCACCTTGTTGAATCAATGCCATGTAGAATTAAGGCAGTTCTGAAGGCGAAAGGGGGTCAAACACAGTATTAAAATCAAATCAAAATGGCGCCGCTGTGTTTGGTCGCCGTTCAGGTCGCTCCGCGAAGACTGTGCTTTTATTTACTATTTTACTTTCTTTTACTCTCAGTTTTTACAAACTTATCATCTGCATTGATCTACTACGACAGCAAAACTCTTTTGGACATTGGTTACCTCTACACTGGACTGTTTCAGGACACTTTCGCCGATCCTCTGTGGCCATCTGAGATTCTTCGGAACGCCGAGTTGAACAATGGACAGAGCCAGCGGCGTAGAACAAAGAAACACCGTGGGAAACGTGCTGGTATCCGTAACAGACTGAGGAAAAGGGCATTCAGACCTCCTCTCCCGAGCATTCTTCTAGCAAATGTTCAATCCTTGGATAATAAGATGGACGATCTTAGAGCCAGGATAAGTTTTCAACGGGACATGAGAGACTGTAATATCTATTGTTTGTCTGAAACATGGCTCACGCCCGCGGTCCCGGACACAGCTGTGACGCCGTCGGAGAACTTCTCTGTTTTTCGGATGGACAGAACAGCCGAGGCCGGTAAATCCAAAGGCGGTGGAGTGTGTTTCATGATCAACAAGAAATGGTGCGATCCCAGGAACATCACCATTCTCTCACGGTCCTGCTCACCTCATCTGGAACATTTAACAATCATCTGCCGCCCATTCTATCTGCCTAGGGAGTTTTCTGCGGTCATTGCCACTGCCGTTTACATCCCACCGCAGGCAGACACAGCGCTGGCTTTATCTGGCCTTCATGATGTTGCCAGCGGCGTCATAAACCAACATCCCGACGCGGCATTCATTGTCGCGGGCGATTTTAACAAAGCAAACCTAAAGAAAGTCCTGCCAAACTTTCATCAGCACGTCTCCTGCCCCACACGAGGAGCAAACACGCTGGATCACTGCTACTCTCCGTTTAAGAACGCCTATAAAGCGCGGTCACTTCCAGCGTTTGGCAAATCGGATCATGCCGCCATTTTCCTCACTCCCGAATACAAACAAAAGCTCCTCCAGGAACCCCCGGTGAGGCGGGAAGTTAAGCGTTGGTCACCCCACTCAGAGACCGCGCTACAGGCAGCTCTGGGCGATGTAGACTGGGACATGTTCGGCGAGTTCAGCTGGCGTAGCGAGTTCACAGGACGTGGCGCTTTGCTTCATCGACACGCTTACAGAGCAAGCCACGCAAACAATAACAATAACGTCCTTCTCAAATCAGAAACCGTGGGTGGACAATTCAATCCCAGCGGCAGTGAGCATACGCACTGCTGCTTACAACGCCGGTCTCCATTCAGGGAATATGAATGAATACAGATCGTCCTGCTATGCTCTCAGACGAGCAGTTAAAGCCGCAAAACTCCGTTATAAAGACCGAGTGGAGTCTCATTTCCAACTCAACGACTCGCGGCGCATGTGGCAGGGACTGAGGTCCATCTGCTCCTTTGGATCTAAATCCTCTGCAGAGGCAAGCGTTGATCCGTTGCTCGTGAACGAGTTAAACTCTTTCTATGCTCGCTTTGACTGTAACCGCGGCAACGCGACTCCGCCAAGTGGCGCGTTAGAGAAATTACTCAGAGCAGCAACAATCACGTGATCTCTGTCTCGGAGGATGAAGTTCGGAGAGCACTCAAGCGTGTGGACGTCAGGAAAGCTGCTGGGCGGATGGTATTTCAGGTCGTGTTCTGCGGTCCTGTGCTGATCAGCTCACCGGGTTGTTTACATCTATCTTTAATGAGTCCCTCGCTACATCTGTGGTCCCCACCTCCTTCAAAAAATCCACCATCATCCCTGTCCCTAAGAACAGTAAACCCTCTTGCCTAAATGACTATCGTCCAGTGGCTCTCACGTCTATAGTCATGAAGGTCTTTGAGAGACTCATTAAAAACACCATTTGCGCCTTCATTCCTGACACTTTGGACCCTCTTCAGTTTGCCTATCGTCCCAATAGATCGACTGAAGATGCCATCTCTCATGTCCTCCACTCCTCCCTCACTCACATCGACAGCAAAAGTGGGAACTACGTAAGACTGCTATTTATTGACTACAGCTCAGCCTTTAACACCATAGTTCCCACCAAGCTAACCTCCAAACTCCTGGATCTCGGCCTGAATCCTTCTCTCTGCCACTGGATTGAGGACTTCCTCACTGGCAGGCCTCAGGTGGTGAGAATAGGCCAGTCCACCTCCACCTCCATCACCCTGAGTGTGGGAGCTCCACAGGGCTGTGTCCTGAGCCCCTGCTCTACTCTCTCTACACGCATGACTGTTTGTCCACACACAGCTCCACCTCTATCATCAAATTTGCTGATGATACTGTTGTCCTGGGCCTCATTTCCAACAACAATGAGGCGGCATACTTGGACGAGGTGGAGCATCTAACATCATGGTGCCAGGACAACTGTCTCTCTCTGAATGTTGGCAAGACCAAAGAAATGATTGTGGACTTCAGGAAGAGACAGCAACGGACATCTCCCCCTCATGATCAGCGGGTCACCAGTAGAGAGAGTGAGCAGCTTCAAGTACCTGGGAGTAAACATCTCCGAGGACCTGACCTGGACTGCTCACATTCAGACACAGGTGAAAAAAAGCCAGGCAAAGACTGTACCACCTGCGCCAGCTGAGGAAATTCAGGGTTTCACCAGCTATCCTGAAAACTTTCTATTTAGGGGCGATAGAAAGTGTTTTAACTCAGTGCATCACAGCGTGGTATGGGAACAGCACCAGTCATGACCGCAAAGCCCTGCAAAGAGTAGTGCGCTTATCGGCGTATCTCAGGGTCAGCTCTCCCGTCTCTGCAGGACGTCTACACCAAACGCTGCAAAGGTAGAGCTACCAAGATCATCAAGGACTCTAATCACCCTGCACACCCTCATCTCACGCTGCTGCCATCTGGTAAGCGCTTCCGAAGCCTGATGGCCAAAACTGAGAGACTCAGGAGGAGCTTCTTCCCCCAGGCCATCAGACTCCTGAACTCAGTCACTTAACATCACGTGACTTCACGTCAGGATAAACATCGATACACTGACATTGCACTGCACTTTCTGTTCTCGTTGTTACTGTGTAACAACCTGTCATAAACCTGTTTGCACATTATACTCTTTATACATTTGTTAACCACATATTTATAAGTCTACAGTTTACTCACTGCAAAGTCTACTTCAATTATTTTATTCCACTTTATCCTTATTTGTTACCTTTTTTCTCTTGACTTGATTATTTATAATTCTACAGATATAGACATATATATATATATAGATAGTACTTTTTTTATATCCTATTTCTATTATAATTTCCTCCTTGTGTTTTTAACTGTGAATTTGCACTGTCCATGGAGCGGACCTGTTTACATTTCACTGCCGGTTGTATATTCTGTATATAACTGTGTATGTGACAAATAAAACTCTTGAATCTTGAATCTCTTGAATCTCTTGAATCTATTAGTATAGTGTTCCTAATAATCCTTTAGGTGAGTGTATATGGGATGATTAGGAGATCATTACAAACCTTATCAGTGAACTATGAAGCAAAAAAAAAAAAAAAAAAAAGGAAAGGAAAGCAAAAAAAAAAAAGAAGAGCAAAATAATCATTCATTAATCGTAATCACGGTAAAATGTTAAATTAATCAAGGTTTTGATTTTAGGTCAAATCGTTACAGCCCTAATATTAGGGATTTCCGAATAAGTTATATTACTAATAAGTTATTAAGTTATGAATAAGTTATTAAGTTATATTACTTCTGTGAGGATTTTTGGAGCTTCTGTGTGAGGGTGCCCTCTGGCTTCCAGTATGAAAGAAACAGACTTGTTTAGCGCTCAGTAATGCTTACACATTTTGGGTAAAATATAGGAAAAAATTATATTTCTCTTTAAAGAAATTTGAAGTAAACATGATAATCCATATGTTTTTCTCCAGTGTACAGAAAAGTACAATAATTTTTGCATAAGAGCATAAAAAGCTCATATTTCATATTAAAGACATATAATAATATTCTAAATATTTTATTGTTATATTTATACTTTTATTTTTATTTTTATTTTTACTTTTAATAATTAAAGTATTATTACAATAGTAATATTATATATTTTTATTTGGCAAGAATACTACTAATTATTTTTATTATAAGTCATATTAATATTTAAGCACAACATTTTGGGCCAAATTGTGCAGCCCTACAAACAAGCAAAACAAACCTGGTGTTCTTTATTTATTTATTTATTTTATAAAAACAATAAATAAATAAAAACTCATTTTAAATCACAATTTTAATCAGAAAAATCTGATTGAATGAGTAATGCCTGAACTGTAATTTTTGGTGAACTATTTTTTTATTTATAGAATGTTTAATTTATTTATATACTTCATTTTCATAATCTATTTTGTAAAATAAATGCCCCTCGGTCTAGTGCAATCCATGTGTGTTTATTCATGGCTTAATTGTCCAAAAACTTGTTAGAACCACTCTGTCGAAGAACCATAAAACTGTCATTGAAAAATAATGTTAAACTTAACAAGTTCAAGATAAACCCATATATGTGAAAAAATAGTGAATTTGACATTCAGCATTCAGTACTTAACATTTATCTGTTTTTCTCTCTTGATAAACCACTTCACATCTCATTATACATTTCAATAAAATCTTCAGATATGCAGAAGACATATAGCTATTATTAGACTAGTGCACATCATTAAAGCAGCACGAAGATAACATTCACACATTAAAAACACTATAAAGCTTATTTACTCTCAGTACAGACTTACCACCAGCACCAGCTACTTTATGAAACAATGCCCACCTGAGCATCTCTCTTTAATAACCGCTTTACCCCACTACAATTTCTATGTTGAAAATAAACCTCCTAGTGTATGCCCAGACCCTAATGCACCTGCACTTATATATTACATAACATGTTCACATAACCTGCACTCTCAGAAAAAATGGCCAAACCTTGTACCTTCAGGGGTACAACAGCTTGTCACTAGGGCGGTACACTTAAAGGGACATCTTTGTGCCATACCCATAAAAGTTCATAGTAGTACTTTAAGGGTGTAGTACAAAGTTGTCCATTAAATGATGCTGCCCTCGTGATAAGCTGTTATAGCCCTAAATGTACATTTTATTTGGTTTAACTTTGAGAATAAACCGAGCATATTGTAAATTTGTTATGTGTTTCTCTATGCATGCATATTTTTGATTAGAACTAAGCTGTTTGCTGCTGTAACGCAAAGCAAAAACTCTCTGGTCATTAATAATACATTTTATCAGTCCTTCTCTCAGACCAGTTCTCCTTATTTTTCCTATATTCTGTGCTGTACCATTATGTTTCAAAGGGCTATGGGTATTTAAAAAGTTGTTTTATGGTAAGCCTCCATCAATCTATGTGTTTTCTGTCATTTAAGATTGTATTTGGGTTTTGAATTTAACCCAGTTTTCAGGGCTTGGTGAGGCCATTGCTAGTGCCATTGCAGTTTGGGGTTTCCTTTCAAACACCCTTTGTCAGCCACATCTGTACAATGCTATCATAATTCACAAATAAATTAAATTAAAAAATAAATAAATAAATCTGAGTCTTGTGACCGCTTAATGTCATGTAAGAATACGAACTGCTTCAAGCAATGATTTTCACCACTGACAGAAGAGAGTGTGCATCCACAAATGCCCAAAGCAGCTGCACCTAAAACAAGATCTATCTAATGAACAATAACTTTTCTTCTTCTTCTTCTTCTTCTTCTTCTTCTTCTTCTTCTTCTTCTTCTTCTTCTTCTTTTCCCTTGAGCACATTTAAATCCACACGACATTTAATTGAGGGGGAGATGGGCGAGAGATTGCTCATTTCTCTGCAGTACGATAAATAACCCCATAATAATGCATATTACATAACTCACAAATGCTAACAGGGATAGATATTGAGCCATATGCCTCAAATATGTTTTTTACACAACTGCAACTAACCGAAAGTGGTCGGATGTTACGAAATAAAACATAAAATGGCAACAGCAATTCAGCACGACTTCGAAATGACAGATTTCACGACAGCATAATGCAGTAACAGTAATCGTGCTAACAACGAGCAGAATGACCATCTATCTGTTTCTGTAATAAATCCAACTGGACGTGTTTTATTTAGATCCGTCTAATGCACGCGCTGATCCAGCTGACAGCGCGAACCGCTCTAACGGTCACTGCTGTAACTATAGCAACATTATCTGTCAATCAGCCTCACACACGTTACACTTCAGAAAACCAGTCGCACCTGCTGTACTCGAAATAACGATACTATACAGTAATATATTTATTTTCATTATTCTGACAAGCCGGCTTAAACGGCTAAACCAGAGACGGTAAGTGTTTACCTGAGCCAAAGAAAAGGCGCTGTCCTTTCTCCCTGTGCGGTGGTTTTCCAGTATTATAATACTCGTTTTTGTCGACGCTGGGCTCTTTCGTAGGCGAGCGTCACAGCTCTTCTCTGATGATGCGCCCTAATGTTGAAATCACGATTCTTTTTCTGCTGTGTGGGTGATGTATTGGCTAAAGATCTGATGGTTGTAGATTCAAATCCCAGCAAGAACTACTAGCCCTTAAACAAGACATGTAAACTTTGGATAGCCTACTCAAGGAGGGAGTAGGCCTATGTAAAATTCTCAACAATATCAAAATAAAGAATGAAAGTGAAGCCTTTATCAGAATTCATAATTTTTTTTTTTTTTTTTTTTTTTTTTTTTTTTTTTTTGCATTGTCACATTATTGTCATGTCAGTCAAATGTATAAGAATAAGGTAAGAACTTTCTAGGTAAGAATTCTGTCAAAATGTATTCACCCTCTGTTGTTCCACACCCACAAGTCTTGAATATATATATATACACACTCACCTAAAGGATTATTAGGAACACCATACTAATACTGTGTTTGACCCCCTTTCGTCTTCAGAACTGCCTTAATTCTACGTGGCATTGATTCAACAGGGTGCTGAAAGCATTCTTTAGAAATGTTGGTCCATATTGATAGGATAGCATCTTGCAGTTGATTTGTGGGATGCACATCCAGGGCACAAAGCTCCCGTTCCACCACATCCCAAAGATGCTCTATTGGGTTGAGATCTGGTGACTGTGGGGGCCATTTTAGTACAGTGAACTCATTGTCACTGGTTCAAGAAACCAATTTGAAATGATTCGAGCTTTGTGACATGGTGCATTATCCTGCTGGAACTAGCCATTAGAGAATGGGTACATGGTTGTCATAAAGGGATGGAAGGGTCATAAAGGGATGGACATGGTCAGAAACTCAGGTAGGCCGTGGCATTTAAACGATGCCAAATTGGCACTAAAGGGCCTAAAGTGTGCCATGAAAACATCCCCCACACCATTACACCACAACCACCAGCCTGCACAGTGGTAACAAGGAATGATGGATCCATGTTCTCATTCTGTTTACGTCAAATTCTGACTCTACCATCTGAATGTCTCAACAGAAATCGAGACTCATCAGACCAGGCAACATTTTTCCAGTCTTCAACTGTCAAATTTTGGTGAGCTTGTGCAAATTGTTGCCTCTTTTTCCTATTTGTAGTGGAGATGAGTGGTACCCGGTGGGGTCTTCTGCTGTTGTAGCCCATCCGCCTCAAGGTTGTGCGTGTTGTGGCTTCACAAATGCTTTGCTGCATACCTCGGTTGTAACGAGTGGTTATTTCAGTCAAAGTTGCTCTTCTATCAGCTTGAATCAGTCGGCCCATTCTCCTCTGACCTCTAGCATCAACAAGGCATTTTTCGCCCACAGGACTGCCGCATACTGGATGTTTTTCCCTTTTCACACCATTCTTTGTAAACCCTAGAAATGGTTGTGCGTGTAAATCCCAGTAACTGAGCAGATTGTGAAATACTCAGACCGGCCCTGCTGGCACCAACAACCATGCCACGCTCAAAATTGCTTAAATCACCTTTCTTTCCCATTCTGACATTCAGTTTGGAGTTCAGGAGATTGTCTTGACCAGGACCACACCCCTAAATGCATTGAAGCAACTGCCATGTGATTGGTTGATTAGATAATTGCATTAATAAGAAATTTAACAGGTGTTCCTAATAATCCTTTAGGTGAGTGTATACATATATATGTGTGTGTGTGTGTGTGTGTGTGTGTGTGTGTGTGTGTGTGTGTGTGTGTGTGTGTGCAGTGTTGGGGAAAGTTACTTTGAAAAGTAATGCATTACAATAATGCGTTAGTTGAGTTAATTGAGTTAGTTACTTTTTAAGAAAAGTAGTGTTACGTTACATTACTTTTGCGTTACTTTTTCTCATCTTTGTTTTTATAAAAAGAAATTGTGTTCACACACAACGTCTTTGTACTTTCGATTTTTCTCAACATGGGGAGAAGAGAGCTGTCAGTCAAATAAATGTGAAAAAGTAACTTGTGTTACTTTTTGAAAAAGTAACTCAGATATTTTGTTGTAAATTTTAAAAGTAATGCTTTACTAGTTACTTGAAAAAGTAATCTGATTACGTAACTCAAGTTACTTGCAATGCATTACCTCCAACACTGCATATATATATATATATATATATATATATATATATATATATATATATATATATAAATGCAGGTGTGTCCCAGTTCACCTCATTAAGGCACTATAGATGCCATTTAGTAATATAAATAGTGAGTAATGTGTTCCAAAAAGAAAAATTACCATAATGCACTTAATTAACCAGGAAAAATAAGTGTGGAATGATGAAAACTTCACTCCTTATACACTAGACTAGATGGTTGAATAGTGCATTGTAGTGCATACAGTAGGCCTACGTAATTTTGAGCACAACTAGCGACTACTGTTGTTTTAGCCAAAATGGCCCCATTTAGTTACATTTTAAGTGTCTCATTGTGACTTTTTTCATTATTATTTTCTATGACATAATGATACAGGGAGACGCGCCATGGAAAGTGTTCAGGAGGCATACTATAAGGTTTTGCGAGAAAGAAACCTTATCATTTAGTCAAAATACTGTGCTCGGCCGTTACTCTGTGAGCGTTCCCGGGAGTGTATGTGAGCCGGTCCAAAAAAGATAGAAGGACATAGGGCATTAGAACAACAGCAGGGTGAGTAAAAGATTACTTTATTTTCATTTCAGGGTGAACTATCCCTTTAACAAAAGTGTGGGGGAGACTAGTGTGGGTGCTGGTGGAAATATGAGTAGACATAAGTCGTGTGGTCAGAGACAAATTTCTTGAGGCTTGTAGAGGCATTTACAGTCGTATAATTTGGTTGAGTGAACAATTGTGATACAATTACAGAGTAGCACAGAGTAGTTTGGAGTGTAGCGTAGCATAGTATGAGTGGTTCTAAACAATACTCAATTAGTAATGAACAGGACTAACAAGAATTAACTCAATATGTCACTTATACATACAATATAAGTATGCGTATGTGCGTACAAACGATTTTAAGATCAAATCACAATTCACCAAAGATTTCGTAATACATTTTTTTCAAAATTTACGAATACAATATAGGAACAACTCAAACGACATGTATGCAAAAAGAACTTACTCTCTATGGCTTTATAATCATGTTAAGAAGTTATATTTCATCCTAACATGACTATAATTACATTGAAGTATATTGCATTCATTGTATTATATAATTCATATATAAAATGATATAATGAAATTATTAAATAATACAATTTAATTAGAATGTATTTAATCTTAAATACATTCGATCAATACATATAAAGAGTATAAGAAAAGCTTCAGCTGCGAGGTTTCTCTGAATAACGCAGATATACGCGTATGTACAGCTGGCTAATGAGAGCTCTGTAATAATAATAATTTGTTACATTTATATAGCACTTTTCTGTGTACTCAAAGCGCTTTACATGGAAGATCTCCTCAGCCACCACCAATGTGCAGCATCCACCTGAATGCCCACCACATACCAGCAGGAAGTGTGTGCGGAAAGCCCTTATATGGAGATGGTTTGGGTGTTGTAGGACTCTGTATAAAGGAAACAGGTCTATTTAGCTCAAATTAATTTACTAATTAATTCATAGGGAATTTTGAAAGAGTCAATTTTTATAATAATATATTTTACGAATAAATCAAATATAATGAATCAAATATTTTACGGCCGAGCAAATGACTCGTTGAGCGTTCATTTAAACGGGCCATAATTAACAACTCTGCAGTGGATATAAATATCCAAACAAGAAACACTATTTAATAGCCAGGTAACATAGAGCAGCAGTTTAAGACACTAAATTCTTAAGCACAAGAGCAATTTAAATACAAACTAAATTTTATTGTTACTCTAACACATAAAACTAATATCTAACACAAACACACGCACACACACATTCACAAAAAGGAAAGTGAGGGAAGAATGAGTTCCCTTTCAAGGAAATTCGCACTGTGTCACCGCAATGGGCTCAGCGGTGGCTTATGTCATGGGGCTCACAGATGGATCTGTCAGAGGGGTCGGAGACGGGCCCAGCCCTTTTTCTGCCTTCACCTGTCAGATCCAGCGCCGCTTCTTTGGCGCTGCGGCTTCTCCCGCAGGATATCTGTAGTGTCGATGCAGGGGCTGAAGACTTGCCACTTCAGACCCCTGCTAGTGATGACCTCATGGAGGTCCTGAGCAGAGCAGTGGCCAAACTAAACATTGATTGGTCACACAAACATCAAAGTGAGCATGCCTCAGTAAAAAGCAGGCTTGATGAGTGCTTCCTGCCAGCTTGCTCTGTTCAGCCTCCAAACAGGGCTTTGCCGTTTTTCATAGATCTCCACACCGAGGTGTCGAGATCGTGGAAGTGGCCCATGTCTTCCCGTGTGTTCAGTCCCCGTACGTCCGTATATAGTAACATCGAGGGAGACATGGCTATGAAAAGACATGGTTATGGTTCGATGCCGCGGGTAGAAGAGACGCTTGTGAGCCAACTCTCGCCCGATTCGGCACCAGCCATCAAAGCCCCATCCTTGCCCACTAAGCCATTAAGAGCTACATCAGCGCTAGTGGGCAAGGCATACTCGGCAGCAGCTCAGGCCGCCGCATGCCTACACACGATGGCCATCGTGCAGGTATACCAGGCTGACCTGCTGCGAGACCTGGGAAAGCCAAGAGATCGGAGCGGATGTCATCAATGAACTCCGTTCTTCAGCAGATTTAGCTCTCCGGGCCACCAAGGAGATGGCAAGATCTGCTCTATGGCAGCCCTGGTGGCCACAGAGAGACATCTATGGCTTAACCTTACAGAGATTAAAGAGAGGGATAAATCGTTCTTGCTTGATGTGCCGCTATCCCCTGCGGGCCTGTTCAGTGACACCATCACTACCGTCACCAACAGGTTCCAGGAAGCAAAGAAACAGTCAGCGGCGCTCAAGCAGTTCCTCCCCCGTAAGGCCCAGGCCTCGTCTGCTGCTATGCGGGAGCAGCAGGCGCAGAGTACGAGCTCATCACACCGGGTGCAGCAAAAACAGAGCGTAGCCATCCGCACTCCCCCTCATAAAGGATGGGGCAGTGGGCGGCGCCCTCAGACGCAGCCTTCCAAGGGAAAGACGGATCTGAGGACCATCATTATCTCGAGGAAGGCTATGTCTAAGAAGCCCTGATGCCAGCAGGCCCAGGGCTGTGAGGGTAGTTCCCCCCGGGGGCAGGCGGTGTTCACCTCAGTACACGGTGCCCGTCTGCCTTCAATGTCCTCACAGGGTCAGTTTTCTTTCCCAACAGCTTCCAAGGTGTGAAGCGGCTGTGGGGTTGAACTTGAAACTAATTTGATGGCTGGCTAATTGACACTGGAGGGAAGGATGGAGCTCAGACAAATCTTCTTGTAATGCTCTTTTGCCACCTCTGAAATTTGTACCTTGGTCTGATATGATATAAAATGACTTACCATTAAGAATTAATCTATGTCCATCTGGTAGAGCATACAGCTCTCATTGTTAGACACTTAAATATGATCCCCCATTGTTTCTCATGTCTGCGCCCAATGAGGTAAGGGCTGAAACAATCAACTCAAGTGGAGTAGAAGGCCGGTTGAAGCAAGTACAGTCTCTGAGAAGTTAGATTGGTCATATTGGGAATACTGGGCTGGCCTCTTCACTGTCTACAACCTACAAGATCTATGTTTCTGAGATGACCACCAGCTCTGATGAGGTGTGTAGTGCTGTCATATTCTGGAGCAAGACACGGGAGATGACTGATCATCAGTAGAGGTTTACCTGACTTAAGATGAGCCATCTCGACTAGAAAACTTTGGCTCTGTGCTTGATGAAGAAGGGCTAGTTCGGCTTCTTGATAATCATTAGCTGCTAGCACTTCCGTAGGGGTAGCCGCCCCAAGTAAGACTCTGGCTGCAACTGTGAGTAGTTGCTTAAAGGACTCAAACTGGTTGCAATCAGGCAGTGCTGGGTTGGTGACAAGAACTGTAAGTCCACAAAATGTGACTGGTTTCAGGTCTGCATCTTTGGTAGGTAGCTGCAGGAGAGGATTCTGAGGCCAGTGATCTGGGGGCAGGAGGAGGAACAATGGGCCTTGACTCCATCGGCTTGGCTAACTCGGCTAATCTCTTGCCCCCCATGATATCGTCGGCAGGATTAGACTTGGAATTGACGAATTGACAGTCAGTGGCCCCAGTCCTTGGGGTCTGTTAACTCCTGTATTTCTGCTGCCCTCTTGCCAATGAAGACTTTAAATTGACATGAGTTAGCTTAGATCCATGCAAGCTAGGTAGTAAAATTTGACCAGAGCATGACTTGACATATAGGGGCACTGAGTTCTGACTTGAATAACCTGGCTAGTTGTCCTCCTGTTAGATCGGTGCACAACTCAAGACAAGGTAGGGACTGTTGATTCTTTGAGAAAACTCTGGAATGGGCAGTTAATCTCTATATCTCCTTGAAGACTGAGTGTTCAATGGTAGGCTACTGAGCCGTAGGCTCGCTCGTAAGTGTCACAGAAGACGTGTATGTCTCTGACACTCTGTGGGTTAGCCAACTCTAAAATGATGTAACATCTGGGAAGGGAAATTCGCTGATTGTCTGGTAACTCTTGCCAGGCTTGGAGCAACTCGTCTGGAAGTTGAGTGTCATCCCATTCCCTTTTCTTGTCCCACAGACACTTAGACCTGCACTCTCTTGTGGTGTAAGGGACGATGTACCCCAGGGGGTCATACTAACTGGCTAGGACCTTGTAGATATGATGCATAGCAGGGGCAAAGCATTCAATGGGACAATGCTTGTATGACAGTGTGTTGGAGGTACAGTGCCAGTGTAGTCTGACTGCAGATTCCTGTGCATCTGGTTACCACAACACCAGGCTACTTGACTTGGCTTCTGATGGGATATGGTCTAGTATTTGGGGGATGTTGCTGGCCCGTTGTCTCATATCAATTCCTCCTGTGGCTAGGAGATATAATAACTTGGATGCCAGTGCCCTGGCTTCTTCCTGGGAACTGAAACTCTGAAGGAAGTTGTCCACATAGACAAGGTAAAGTGGTATTTGGGGAGGTTCACAGGAGAGGCATATCTTTCAATCTTAATAAGGGTGTGGTGTATCTGGCTACGTCATCTACTGTAACCCTAGTAGTCTTGGACTTGAGCAGTGACATGGCCTCTTGATCTTGCCTCGAGCGGGTAATGAGTTTTTCCTCACTGCGTTAAGAGAGCAAGTCTAGTTGCCACAATATCTCCACTTGTCTGTTGAGGTCTTGGGTTGGGACACTGGCGACACTCTGAAGGTCACTGATGCACCTCGCAGAATGTGCAGGTCTTGTCTAGTATGAACTCTTCTGGTCGACCAGTCAATCCGAGCTGCTGGGCTGTCAAATTGAAGGAGGATGGTGCATTCGGACCCGTCATACAACAGTGGGTGCTATTTTTCAAGAGTAATTTACAGCTCTTCAACAAGACACGCCGGTTTTCGGTGGGCCGATCTCGGTACACTGTTTCTGTGGTCGTGTTCACCAAGCAGCTTTCTGAAGGTCCAATCTTAGGCATCTTAGGTGTCTTTACAAAGGATCGATCATTAACATTGTGAAGGACGTACAGGTGTCAGTGATTACAACTCTTGCAGAGTGTCCTGAGGTTACACTATGCAGCTTGATGAGCTCTTCCACAACGTCAACATCTCTTGTGTGATTGTATCCACTGCACTTTCTGATCTCTGTTAAGTCTCTGGAAACTGGTACACTGTTCAGGTAGTGGTCTTGAGCATGGTGACCATAGTGGTCTATGGGCAGAACGTTTCTGTCTCAGGGCTTGGGGTCAAGAACTTTAGCTGGCATGTCACAACTGTCTTTCTCTGTGCCAAGGAAGATACACATGGCCTTAACTGGCTGTCTCATGTCTCTCTGGTGTCCCCTCTTGTGAATGGACCCACAGGCTTACTTGCTAGAGGATAGAACCTGGTGCTATTGCTGAAGCATACTCACTAGCAAACAAACTCTCAATGCAAACATCCGGAAGCCTCTCTCATCTCCGTGGCCAACATTCAGACTATCCATAATGGCCCTTTCAGACTGTAAGCATGAGCAGCGCATTTTTTTCAGCGGATTTACTTCTGCTGCAGCCTGATGTCATGGACGTCTGGGACATATGTGTATTCAGCCATGGACTTTATTGGAGAGAACGGTGGGAGCGATTGGGAGACGACGATGCCCGAGTTGTGGACTCAGTGGCCTGCCCTGCATGCCGGGACCACATCAGAACTGCTTAAGGACCATGCGCAGGGAATTCGGCTACTCTGGAGAGATCTTCCTCCTGAGTTGCTAGCCTCATCTGGTGCGGTTTCACGAGGTATGCGTTGCTTGTGGTCGAGGGGAAACTGGAATCTTTCACCTGTGAAAATGCGTCCCCGATTGTCCGGAAGGATTCTACCGTTGGCACAGCGCAGAGAAAATGGTTAGTTTACCTTTTGCTTTTACTATCGGGAAATGTTCATCCCAATCCGCTAACTCAACTTCAAACACCTGACGAGTGCAAATCTGCAAAAGGATTATGGTTTCTTCATCTCAATGTGCGCAGTTTGATTAATAAAATGGACTCTATAAGACTATGGGCTGATATGACTGATGCAGATATAATGGTTTTTACTGAGACATGTTTAAAAGCATCACTTACAAATTATATGATTAATATTGATGCATATAATATCTTTAGATCTGATCGTGCTAAGAAAGGCAGGAGTTCGAGTTGCAGTATATGTAAAAAATAATTGAAATTGTTCCTTCATACAGTCATTCAGCAAACCAAAAGGAATTTAATTATTAGCGCTAAAATTAAATCTTTCTCCTGGCTCTGACATCACTGGATGCTATCGTCCTCCCTCATCCTCTTCAAGTGAAGTGGGTAGGCTACTTTGCTGGCAGAATTTTTCCAAAAGTGGAATAAATCTGAATTAATTATACTGGGTGATTTGAATTGGGACTGGCTATCATCTTCGTTGGATCCATTAAAAGAGACTTGTGACTCTCTCTTCCTGGTACAACTGATTAATTCAGCAACTCGAATTAATCAGAAGTATTTGGATAGATCTACTTTATTAGACTTAATTGCTAATGCTTCCCATAAGTTTACGGCAGTTGGTGTCTTTTGTAACGATATCAGTGATTACTGTGCAGTGTGAGAAATTGCAAAATCCCTAAGACTTTACCATGTTTTATTTATAAAAGATTTTTTAAACATTTCAAGGAACAGGCTTTTATGCATGATCTCTATAATATGCCCCCTTTAAATGTTTCAGGATAAGTGGTAAAGACAACCCTTGGTTTAGTGATACTGTCTCTTCCCTTAGTAAACAGATAAATGCTGCCTGGGCTAAGGCAAAGAAAACAAATGATCCACTAGATTGGAATTTCTATAGAGCACAACAAATAAATGAATTTACATGAATATTATCTTGCTATGGTAAATCAAAATGTGAATAATCCTATAAAGTTTTGGAAGTTAGTTAAATCTACCTTGACTTCAAGTTTATTAATTAAAAGTTCCAGATCATTTAATTGACAACCAAACTGTAGTTAAGGGTAGAGCAGCTATTGCTGAAACTTTTAATAATTATTTTTGTGTTTAAGTTTAATAGTGTTTAATTTTTCTCCCATTACTACAACTCAGGTTTATAATGCAAGAGACACCGGAGGAAACGCGGAAAACAGGGTGGTGCGGCGGCTCGATTGAAGTTGGCCTGGGCGTCTGGCTCCTCTTCCGTCTTGTTGTCGGCCTCAGTGCCGTCGAACTTGGTTTGCAGCTCTCGGGTCTACCAGGATACGACGGAGCGTGGCGGTCTGTGGATTTGTTCGATTGTCCCACATTCACCTTCCAGGATTACTTGATGTATTCCACAACGGATCCGACGAAGGAAAGTAAATCTTTGCAACCTGCGCTCTCTACGTAAAGCATCCGACGCTCAACAGGATCCACCGCAGCTTAGGATGGGGCTTGCCAATGTATGATCTTTGGCAAATAAAACTTTCATCAGCAATTCTTTAGCTAAGGGATTTTTAAATTTGCTGTCTTCCTTGAATATTGTTCAGTGGGTTAATGGTCCTACTGAACAAAAACAGGGCCCTGGTCCTCATGGTCATACGCTTGATAATATTGACATATATGGGTTGTCTGTGACGGATATTGACATCAGTGATATTCCACTTTCTGATCACAGACCAGTGTTTTTTTCAACACTACTTCCTGCTCCACCTAAAACCTTATCACTTTAAGCACGTCGGTCTCGCATTTTGACCTCGCACTCCAATCATGCCTTCTCTGAATTGTATCTGGGGACTGAAAATTTGTTTATCACTGACTCCGTTACATCACATTTAGATGTTGATGAGCAGCTACAATATTTTAATAACAAATGTTCTGATATTTTCGACTCTATTGCATCTAAAAGGCTAGTCTATCCCCAAATTAAGTCTCAGCCTTGGATTAATATCGATATCCAACTATTGCGACAGCAGTGCAGGCAGCTTGAGCATAAGTGGAAGAAAGACAGGCTTCAAATATAATTGAATATGTTGACTGTCTCCCTTCAAAACTTCCAAAAGGCTGTTAGGGTTGCAAAGCATACATTGTCTGAAATCATTGTTAAGAACTCACATAGCTCTAGAACGCTCTTTATGACTATTGATTCTGACTTAAACCCTCCCATTAAGACTCCATCTGCGATCTCTTCTTGGGACTGTGAACATTTTCTTGACTTCTTTTCAGACAAAATCAACACAACTCGAGCTCAAGTTTTTATTTCGATACAGCCTGTACCTGATCTCTCTTTCTCCAGTTCACAGTGGCGTGAATTTGATCTGATCTCTGTTCAGACATGTAGTGAAATCACTTCAAAATTGAAACCGACTTTTTCTCCTCATGACACTCTTCCTTCTCGTTTCCATGGTGTCGGCCCAGACATTTTACGCATTATTAATAATAGTCTAGAGACCGGAACAGTTCCAGCCTGTTTCGCCGCTGTGACTCCCATACTCAAAAAAACCTTTACTTGATCCTACAATACATGCAAATTACAGACCCATCTCTAATTTGCCGTTTTTATCCAAAATCCTCGAAAAAGCTGTTTTTATACAACTGAAGAATTACTTGCAAACCAAATCCATTTCTGATATTCTTCAGTGCGGCTTTAAAACCGAGTCCGCTCTTTTAAAAGTTTTTAATGACCACAGATGTTGGTGATACCATGGCCTTAGTGCTCTTAGATTTTAGTTCTGCTTTTGATTTTGTCGATCACAGGATTCTTTTATTTCAGCTTGAACAATCGACTGGTATCACAGGTACGGTATTGAAATGGTTCCAATCTTTCCTGTCAAATAGAAGATTTACGGTCAACTTGGGTGTCCATTCATCCTCGGTGGCTCATGTCACCTGTGGTGTACCCCAAGGATCGATTCTAGCACCATTATTATTTTCGTTGTACATGTTACCTCTGGGATCAATTATGCGTAAATTTGGGGTGTCGTACCACTGCTATGCGGATGACGCACAACTTTATATACCCATTAAATGGAAATATAAGCATACAAGAGATTGGAAGCTTGCCTGCTTGAACTCAAATTGTGGCTTACAAATAATTTCATACTACTTAACGACAACAAAACCCAGATCATTAAATGTGGGCCAAAAGAGCACCCAGACGAAGATTCATTTGACTTCTGCACACTTACTCCTTATCTTCCTTCTAATGTTAAAGATCTAGGATTTCACCTAGATAATGGTCTTAAACACCATAGTTAGCACCAGTTTTTATCATATTCGGCCGATTAGCTAAAGTCAAACCTTTCTTAGGCAGGAAAAGTTTTGAAACAGTAATTCATGCTTTTATATCAACTCGACTTGATTACTGCAATTCTTTGTATTCTGGGTTACCTCTCTCGTCTTCAAATGGTCCGCTGGAAGCTAGAAATTTTACTTTATAAAGTTTTAAATATTATATATTAAAAATTATAATAAATTTTAATTATATATATATATATATATATATATATATATATATATATATATATATATATATATATATATATATATAATTAAAATTTATTATAATTTTTAATATATAATATTTAAAACTTTATAAAGTAAAATTTCTAACTTCCAGCGGACCATTTGAAGACGAGAGAAAATATATATATATATATATATATATAATAATTATATATATTTCTTACACAAATGCATCACTTTGCTTCAGAAGGCCTTTATTAACCCCCCGGAGCAGTGTGGAGCAGTTATATGATGGATAGATACACTTTTATGGACTTAAAAATGAAGCAACATTCACTGCCATTATAAAGCTTGAAGAGCCAGGACATTTTTAATATAACTCTGATTGTGTTCGTCTGAAAGAAGAATGTCATATACACCTAGGATGACTTGAGGGTGAGTAAATCATGGGCTAATTTTCATTTTTAGGCGAACTATTCCTTTATGGTTAATTTATAACAACAAAGAACATGAGGAAAGAGGCAGACTCTAGGCTACATTTACACTGCAGATCTTGATTCCCCATTGCGATTTTGTTGACTACATCCATTGACTATTTTTGATGATCAGCTTACATCTTCTATTAAAAGTGACCCATATCCGATATCTGCATTTACACTATACACTTAGCATAACAACATACAAGTAAAAATGGCTTGATTTTCAATGGACACAGATTAAATGATAATACAAGCTTTTCCTTTCCACACCATCTATATAGGTCAGCAAAACATTGGTCTCTTAAGGCAGAGAAAAAAGAGGAGAGCCCATGTTGCAGGCTGGGCATTGAAAAGAGTCATGTGAGTTGGACGTCATTCGCCACTGTTGTTTTTTCAATGACGCAGACTCACATTAACAGGAATATCCGATCTGTCCGCTTACATGGCAGGCGCAATGCATGTATCCGATTCAGATTTTGATTTATTTCCACATATGACTAAGGCCTGAAACCGGTCTGAGAATATCAGAATCCATGTAATTATTTTTTTTTTTTTCTTTTTGTGGTTCATATCCTATCTGTGCCACATGGGAGGAGAAAAAAATCTGAATTAGGTCACTTGAACCATGTAATGCAAATGTGGCCAAAGTGATTGAAGACTTGGTTGACAGGGCCATGTGAATTGTGTAGTTACAGTACTCTTGCCTCTGTTTTAATTATACTTATGTATTAGTCACATTCAATTGTTGCCTTTTATTGCCTTTTAGTTGCCTTTTATTGTTGATATATAGGTTTAAGTGACTTGATAATCCACAGAGTATATATAAAAATATAATTTCTTTATTGGAAAATAAAAGTGCATCAGAAAATAACTCGCTGGTATCATTGCCAGGTGATTACAATGAACACAGAGTAATACAGTACACATAAAAAAAACCTACATTTAAGAGTTAAACGACAGTTACATAAATTAGTACAATCTGTACACGGTCTTCTTACAGTATTTACACAAGGTGTATTCGTCATTGTTCAATTCTTTTCCATTCATTTGCTATTAAATAAACCGTAAACAACATAGGCAGTATCTCATTATCTGAGCCTCATTTGTTGGAATGTTTTCTTCCCAAAATACTTTGGGACTCATTTTAGATTTTCATACTTGAAAGATTGGGTTCAATTAGATACAAACATTTAATGTATTACGTCAGTTGTTAAATATTATTCCTTTTTGTAAGGTAAAAATAATCGTAAATATTGATGACCCAATGACATTTTACAAATGAATGAAAAAATTCATATCAGTTGTACGATTACATTATTGTCATTTCAATCTGTTCCTGTATTGAGGAAAACGTTCTTGAAATTAACTACTCCATTAGTACACAATGTCTTAAAGGAATCATTAACCCAAAAACAATCATTAATAATAATCATAATTATAGCAATAATATAAATCATTTAAAAATATGTAATTATTTAACCTCACAGTATTCCAAACCCAAATTGCCTCTTTTTTGTCTTTTTTTTTTTTTTGTGAACAAAGGAGAATTTTTAAAGAATCATTCAGCCCTTCTCTATACAATAACAGTTCATAGTGACCAAACTGTTACTAATTTAAATTCGTCTATTCCTAATGCGGAACTACATCATGTAAAATTGTATATGGACTATATTACTTTGTGGTCCTTTTCTGAGTTTTACAGAAGTGGTCACTATGAATTTTTACCGTATGAAAAAGAGCTGCGTCAAGATTCTTCAGAACTCTCTTGTTTTGTTCCCCCCCAAAAAACAGCTCATAGGCATGAAACAACATGAGGGTGAGTAAATGATGACAGAATTATCATTTTTGGGTGAACTATCCTATTAACACAAAGTTCTCAGTGCTTCAGGTCTGCTGTAGCATGACCAGTCAAACAGCCAGATGACTTCAGAGCATAACAAAATACAAACAAGAGAAGAGAAGATTTGCGGGGCCATTATCAATGCCCACTTCATGTCAAACATTCTAGTTTTTTTTTTTTTTTATGCTCACAGGACGTGAGTATTTCAGGGTTCAGTAAAACACGGAGCTGCCTCATGTGCACATGTGCTTGATTGTCAGTGTGTGTGTATGTGTGTGTTACACTGGACAGCTCCTCACATGTCATTATCATAGTCCCCAATCATTCTCCGTGAGTTTGAGGCAAGGAAGATATCGTTCTCACGGGGGCAATCGTGATGACAGGAGCAGGTCTTAATAAACATCATCCTCTTCCTGAAAGTGTCGCCCTCAGGACAGCGGAACTCCACCTCGGCTGTGACGGTGGTGTGAGGTGTGCAGCAGCGGCCGTCTGTACACACCCCACAGAACTTTGGCTTATACAGCCTGACACTCTGGCATCCAGACAACTCGAAACGCATCCCACGCTGACTCTTTGGGGTCCGCACACACTTTTTCCCTCTCTGTAATGGGGAAGAGGTGGGCTATTAAAATTTAAGTTGTTTTTTTATGGGTTTACTGAAAAAGAAAAAAATTCTGCATGCACTGGGTCCCATAATGCATATGTAGACTTTTACAGTAACAAACCTTAAACATATTCAAGGAGGCGATAGAGTATACTACATTTTTCATGCTCAAATCACTAGTACAGCCCGTTTGCAGACACAAATAGGCTGTACTATAAAACTTTTGTCTCTACTTTCAAAAAATGTTGTGCCGTTAAATAGCTATAAACATGGTGACAGTTTAACTAACTTGCTTAACTAATTTGTTTATTATGATTAAACAAATTGCTCAGATTTTCTGAACCTGAACTGCACAAAAACACATTTTACACTAATGGCCGCCATAATGCACCATGCAACAATGCATGCTTGCATGACATTATGATTTGCGACACATTTGCATAAAGTATTGAGCCCTTCACATGATGTGAAAAAAAAAAAAATCATGGACACAAATTAAGAATTTGTCAAATTTATGTCCAACTTGTAAATAAAAAAAAAAAAAAAAAAAAAAAAAAAAATATCAACACAATTAGTTGCAACATGGCCATGATTTTTTTCCCCCTCCATATCATATCAAGGGCTTCATAATTTCAGCCTTAAGGCCCATTATATACTTAATTTTCAATGTTCCGCTCCATGCCTTTCAAAGTATACTTTATTTATCGTGAGCATGGATGGACAAATTCAGTGCATGCACACTACATAGAGGACAAAAATTATTTAATGCGGACTGTATACAGCCCGGAGTGGAACATGGACAAGGGAAGTATACTTTCAGCTTTACTTTGTGCTCTCAATCCATCTTACCTTTATGTCCTTTTCCAGCTCTGCATGGCAGGGACGGATCATGCACATGCGGGTCTGCCGTTCCAGCTGGCATTGCTCATTGTCATTGGTTACACGAGAGGACACACCCATGCCACAAGTTGCAGAGCATTCATTCCATTCAGTGGTCTGAACGATGCAGTTGTCCCTTGCACTCTCAGGCTGGACACCCTGATCAGTTATTTCTCTATATGCTGAAAAAAGAGAAAGTGGATGTTAAATTCATGTGCCAATTACAACAACTTATATGAAAATGGAAATTGTAATGGTGAAGAGCTGTTAAAATAAGTTTAGTATGGAAAATGACCCGAAATGTGAAAAATCACAGGGCCCGGGACCATATTTTGTTATATTTTATTCATAAGTGGTCCCCTTCTCCCCCAGACCCAGTGACATGGGGCTTTTGGGAGATTGGGAGATTTGAAAAAGGTGCAGCAGTTTCAACATAGTGAAGCAAAATGAAAGAAAATTGTACTTGCCGATTGGCCTACCAGCCATTGCTGACTGGAAGGTGTCTTCTTGTGGGATCTGGTCACACACCCACTCCTCACAACACTTGCCAGGATCTGGACGCCATGTCGTGGATAGGGACAGTCTGGAGAAGGCAGCCGTATGTTGCTGGCACAGGTTGGTACGCAGCCAATCTCCCATTCATGCACACACATTGATGTTTGCAGCTGGGCTGAAACGTCTCACCGCTACGGTAAATCACACCGCCCAGGTCGCACGTCTGACCCTCTTGAGCTACAACGCATACAACAGACATAAGGCAACTTCATAACAATGAGAGGCTCCTTCTTGTGGACAAAAAGTGTAGTGCAATGCATGCAGATGCATTGATTTCCATTTCTGTTCTCTCCTCTTTATATAACAAATGTATAGCCTTTAAATCACATTCCAAAAACACAACATTGCACTCATATACTCACCCATACAGATGCCTGTCTCAGTGTCACTGAGCACTCCATAGTCACAATAAAGGTCTTTATGATGGTCACATGGCTCCAGGAAAGAGCAAGGCTCTCCTGCCTGTCGGGCACACACCTTACAGCAGCTGCAGCCGTCCAGCACTAGACTGGTGCCTACAGGACATAAAGGGCTCTCAGCCGGGCAGTCACAGGGCTGAGAGCATTCCTGACACATCGTCTGCATAGAATAATGACACAATGTTAGGGTTTCGACTTGCAACAGATTTAGCAATGCTCATAAATCTGTGGTAATAACAATTTTATCATACTACAGATTGCAGAGCACGCACAGAGCAAAAAGTTTGTTTTCTCTACATTGTTTGACTGCTGTTTATTCCTCCTGGGACAAATTAATTATTATCATCAGACAATACTCTTGATGGCCACAGGGGGCCAAAATGCATTACAAATTATGTAGATTTGTAACTTGGAAAGTAATGTTTTGGAATTACACTAGTATAATTTCAATTTATAAAGCACGTTTAAAATAATAAAAGTGGTAGAAAAATATTACAGGTTTAAAAGTGACTGCTATACTGAATATAAAACAGTAAATAAATATATGTAAATAACAATAAATTAGGCATATGTATTAAATACAATTTGTATATATAAATATTATACAGTATAAGTATGCAGAATATTTTATTCAAATGATTCAGTTTGCAGTTTGAGATCACTGTTCTGAGCATCACAAAATCGCATGCGAAAACAAACCAGTATAATGACTTACATAATCTCCTCATTAAATGTTATCATGGGAAACTTTATTAGAATGCAAGTAAACATAATTAGGCCAATTACCCAAAACTATAGTTAAGATGTTAACCACATCCCCAACTAACTCTGCTGATAGTAGCAGAAACATACACTTGTACACTGATTATTTAATTACTGTGTGCCTGTTATATCTCATTATGTAATTTCAAATGATAGTAAAATAATACATAATAAACTTATATAATCAAATCAGCTAATTTATGTCAATTCTGCATTGATTTTATAGCAATAGATCCTTTTTATTTAGAATATATTATTGCCGTGTTCACTCACCGTATGTATAAGCATGAAGAGAACGATGCATAATCTGATGAATACTGTTCCAGCCATTTCCTCAAAGAGTTCCCAACAGAAGCACACTCCACGGGTTTGTTTTGGTTGTCTGCGTGTCTGTGATCACGGTTAGACTGCTGGACTGTAGTGAAGTGGAGAGCAGAGAGCCCTCTTTAAATACTACCAGAATGGGGTGTAGCCCACCGGAGTCAAGCCATGCCACGCGACCCAGAGGGGTGAAAATATTTCAATTCCAGATGGTTTGAAAACGCAAAAGATGCTGTTGACCAGCCTTTCAATTAATCATACCACAGATTCCAGAGCATGCACATGGGAAAATGTCTGGTTTCTGCACATGGTTTGACTGCTATTTTTCTGAATATCAATAGGCAAACCTACGGGATGGTTCAAGATGCTTTGGCAGATGATAGATTAGAATGTTTATCAGATACTGTTGGAATGCAACAATGTTTAGACGTCATATGAGTGATGTGTAAATCTATGCATGCCTGCTTCATGTTTGGACTGGTATCAAATGGTATTACATTAAACAGTAAACAAAAAAAAAAAAACAAAAGAAATTATGTCATGTTAGACATGCCTGCAGGGCAGGATATGACATGGACTGCAATTAAATGTTTGTTGGGACAAAATTACACAGAGGACAGTGTGTTTAGTGGAAATACAAAACAAGCTCATGAAATCCATCAGGTTCAGAGAAAGAAACACGGTAGAATTAAATTGTTTATGTTTCCTATTTACAACTATTTCCTGAAGCATGCCAGTCAGGTTTTGTATGAGAGAAAAAGACAAAATATGCTGAACAACAGCAAGTGGTTCAACCTAGACTTTCACATTTCTGAAGAAAAGAGTCTACTCCCAAATCTGGTGATATTCTGGTGTCTCCGTTGTTCCAAACCTTCATTTCTTTATTCTGTGGAACACAAAACAAAACAAAACCCCACTGACTGTCATTGTATGCACAAAAACACTGACATATTTTCCAAAAGCATTCTTTGAAAATAGTTTTTTTTTGACAAAATTGTCATTTTTAGATGAACTATCCCTTAAAGTGTTAAAGTTTAAAGGTGCATTTAGCAGTTATTCAGCTACTGTTAGCATCACTGTTCTTGGTGTATTTAAAGGATTGATACCACAATGGTGTTAGACGCTGTATTGCCATCTATCGACATGGCTCAGCATGATCATCTTTTATGTAAATTACAGTTTTAGTTTTAGTTGAGTTGAGTTTTAGAGAACGGTCTACACAGTAACTAACTCACTACACAGCACTCACGCTACTATCGTATCTACAGAGGTGGCAATGAGGATTCTCTCTAATGTTTAGCTTAAACATAGTGGCTCACACCATGTCAACATAGCAAAATAGCCACAATGTGGGTTCGGCACCCTGTAAAAAAACACTTTTTTATAGAAAACATCTAGGTTACAAATGTAACCCCTGGTTCCCTGAGAAGAGACGTGTCTCGGCTCATGAGCAGCTCAAAGGCTCTGTATCGTATATCATCAGTACCTTAAAGGGAATACAGTCACGCTGTTAATAAATAACAATCCTGGCCTGTCACTTTTGGGGACATAGGAATCCGAGCCTACCCCAATCAGTAAACAGTTCACCAAAGGTGGCTCACAGTGAGCCAACACAATAGTACCACTGTGTACACAGAGCACAGATAACTCTGGAGAGTGGCAGCCTCAGCATGAATACTCTCTGGAATGAGAGGAGGCCAGACCGTGCACTCTATTCTAAAAAGCAGCTTCACCAGGAGGCTTATAAGAGCCAGACACCTTGGTGTCACCTGTCTAGATGGGCTGAAGAGCAGAAGGATTCTATGCTACTGATGGGTTTTTTGAGGAGGCTTAGAGAGAGCCATACAACTCAAGACCGTTATACAGGCAGGGCCCTGAGGATGGAGGCCTCAGCAGAACGACTGTCTGGACAGAGAGGAGGCCTATCACACACTGCCCTAAGGTCCCTTGTCTAGACTGAGCTCTGCAGAGCAGAGGTCTCAGCATGACAACCCTCCAAAATGAGGGAAGACCTAACTACTATCTAATTAAGTATAGCCTTATCAAAGAGGTTCCAAGAAAACCACTCAACTTGAAAATGTTATCTATGTGGAGCTCTAGGAGCAGAAATCGACTCTAAATCAAGAGGAGATCTAACAACACTCCACCCTATGACTGTCCACCAAGGAGGCTCACAGAGAGCCATGCACCACTGGTGATAATGTCAGATTGAGCTCTAAAAGTCTTCAGCATCATGACCCTCTGAAATGAGAGAGGAGGCGGAACTACACGCCACGCTATAAATAGTGGTATCAAGGAGGCTCTCTAGAGCCCTAGAACTCGATATTGCTACCAAGGCAGAGCTATGGAGAGAGGAGGCCTCAATGGATGACTCTCTAGACAGAGAGGAGGCCTACCACACTCCACCTAACAGACTGGTCACCAAGTTGGCTCACCAAGCACGTCTGGTAGCACTGTCTGGACCGAGCTCTAAAGAGCGGAGGCCTAAGCAAAATTACCCACTAGAACAAGGGTAGGCCTAACTGTGCTCTACACTCAAGAACTAGCCTACCAAGGAGGCTCAGAAAGAGCCATACAACCTGATATTGCTATGAAGGCGGAGTTCTGGGGAGCAGAGGCCTCAGCAGGATGACTCTGTAAAACAAGAGGAAACCTAACAACACTCAACCCCTATCTAGTCTGAGCTCTAAAAGAGTGGAGGCTTCAGCATGATGATCCTCTAGAACAGTGGTAGAAGAACGTTGGTCCTGGAGAGCCACAGTCCTGCATAGTTTTGCTTCAACCCTAATCAAACACACCTGAACAAGTTAATCAAGGTCTAAAGGGTTACTACAGGCAGGTGAGTTTTATCAGGTTGCATCTGAACTCTGCAGGACTGAGGCTCTCCAGGACCAGAGTTCACCACCCTGCTCTAGAACAAAGGGAGGCCTAATTACACTTTACGCTAAGAATTAGCCTTCCAAGGAGGCCATCCAGTTTGAGGCGGAGCTCTGAGGAGTGGAGGCCTCAGCAGGATGACTCCCTAAAACAAGAGGAAACCTAACAACACTCAACCCTATCTAGTCTGAGCTCTAAAAGAGTGGAGGCTTCAGCATGATGATCCTCTAGAACAGTGGTAAGTGACGTTGGTCCTGAGGAGAGCCACAGTCCTGCATAGTTTTGCTTCAACCCTAATCAAACACACCTGAACAAGTTAATCAAGGTCTAAAGGGTTACTACAGGCAGGTGAGTTTTATCAGGGTTGCATCTGAACTCTGCAGGACTGAGGCTCTCCAGGACCAGAGTTCACCACCCCTGCTCTAGAACAAAGGGAGGCCTAATTACACTTGACGCTAAGAATTAGCCTTCCAAGGAGGCCATCCAGTTTGAGGCGGAGCTCTGAGGAGTGGAGGCCTCAGCAGGATGACTCTCAAAATGAGAGGAGACCTAACCACACTCAACTCTATGACTGTTCACCATTGAGGCTCACAGAGAGCCATACACAATTGGTGATACATCTAGACTGAGCTCTAAATCAACAAAGGCCTTAGCTTATTGATCCTCTAGAATGAGGGGAAGGCTTAACTACCTTCTACGCTACAAGGATAGCTCCTGTCAAGAGGCTCAAAAAGAGCCATTCAACTCTATGTTGTCATCAGAGCAGAGCTCTGGGGAGTGAAGACATTAGCAAGATGACTACCAAAACGAGAGAAAACTTGGCAAATACCCCCTCCAGCAAACTGCATACCAAGGAGGTAGGAAATAGAGCCGTACAGGTGTTATCTGGCCTCTACAGCCTGAGAACGCTTGAGTGTGTTTGGTCTGGATGACATCCTCAGATCTTGTTTTCCTCTCTTCCTCACTTTGTACTTTCTCTGTGACCTACTCCTCCTCTGAGGAGGGGGCACGGGAGACAACGCTCACCTTCTGGCCCTGTCTATGGTCCCCAGGCCCTGTCTATGGTCCCCAGACCCAGACCTAGTCAGACCCCTGCAGAGGCTTGGGGCGTGGATCTGGACCTGACCAACACGGCATGTAGGTTTTAAAGGCTGCAGACTGCACCTTCACCTCCTTTGAACTTCCCTGTCCACTGTCTCGACAGATGTGCCGGAAAGATCTGAAAGCAAACTGCCACTTTGAGGAGATCGTTTTCTTTCTCCCTGAGGTCGGCTAAGTTCACCCAGTGTGGAGATTAGGAAGAAACAGCAGGCTCACAGGAGCAAAACAGTTATATAAAACCACATCTTTCACACTCTCAAGGCAGAGATCTAATCTGTCTTTTGCACGAAACCATAACCTCAAGTAACTTGTCACACACCTCATCAGCCACATCCTGCTCTTCCTGGACTGCTGGATCAGAGGATGTGGGAACACATCCTCGTCCATCAGATCGCCCTCGTCAGCCATCAAACAATGAGAAAAGTCCATTACTCTCTTAAATTCCTCGCGAGCTCCACCTGTGAACCCCACAAATACAGTTTCCTTCACGCCTTGATAGAAGCAGGTCCCAAGCAGGTCTCTCGCCCATACAAATACCACACAGGTCATGTGAGTCATCAGATGTCAGATAACACTAACACAGATGCCACACTTCCTGGAAATGCTTTTGCTAGCGTTATACATAATCGTTTCAATGCGTCACAAACAAACGATCCTGAAGACAAAGAAGAGGATAGAGTGTACTACAGGTGCCCTTTTATACTCTGGTCGCACCAGTAGTAACATCATAGGCTTTTGTCATTTTGACACTTTGCTTCAGACAATGGTCACACTGAGACGTCATAATGTCTTATTCAGATTTGTATGAGTTCTCATTCAAATGGAACTATTATGAGTAGAGTCTTCTACAAAACTGAATTTATTTCTTAATCTATACAACCTTTTAAATTAGCAATAAACTACTGAATGAATCTTTAACACTTAGAATTGTTACAATTGCATGCTACTTAAATTAATTTATCAAACCAAAACACCAAATGTCTTTCTGCTCTACAGTATGTTAAAGCTTTTCAACAATGTTTGCATTTCACATTTGTATAATAGCTTTGCAGCCCAGTAAAATGTGCAGATATCTGCTGCAAACAGAGGCCTTATCATGCTGTGCCGCATACGAAGACTCTTGTTTTCATGGGAATTTTATTCTCAGGGTTGGGGAACTTGAGGTGCAGGAATGTAACAGCAGGCAGCGCGCCGTGGTTTCTTTCCTCTTCTACGGAGTGGTGGGTTGGGGATTGTGCTTTGGCAACTTGGGATACTCCGGTATGGCCATGAAACATGTACATAAGTTCAAAAAACAGAACCGTAACTAAGGAGTTCGTAAATATCCTCAAGCTGTGTGACTGTGGAGCTGCCATGACTCTGTTGCTGTGGGACAGGCTGCTAACTGTACAATCAGTCTCTGTCGTGTCTGTGACTGGTGGCTGCTCTGTGCTAGTTCAGTCTTATACTGGCTTCCCAGACTACAGCAGGATGGGACACTACATTTAGAGAGTTGCCCAGATGTTGAGTGATAATTTGATGCTCTGAGCAACAAATTATATAACATTCCTATAATTAGGATAAGCTTTGTACCATCTCAAATCTTACATTCTTATTCTGTTCTCCAATAGTGACAGCCATCTTAGCAGGCTAGGCATTATTAAGATTAGTGTGTCTACCTGGAAGATGTGTGGAATTCTGGGTGATTGGATTCTTAGGACAGCCACAAATAGTGAGATTCTATCCTGATGAAAAACACCCAACATCAGCATCTACAGTCTTACCTTTATTATGCGTGTAGATATTTTTCTGGAGATTTTTTGTTTGCATGCTCATTAATGAACAAACACAAAACAGTTGCTGTCTGAAAAACAAAACTCTGTGGTCAAACATGTTTATGCATGGGTTTAATAGCTTTGCCATCTGCTTTTCTCAACTGTTACGGAAACACAAAGTGGCGTGCTTTTACAATATGGACAAGTTTACTGCCAGCCTTTGGTACACCAAATCCTAGATTAATGACACCATTTAATGTTTTTGGTTTCTGCAGCACTGCATCTGTGACACAAGTGCAGTTGGATGTTGCATTACACCTTACAGACACTTAGAGGTTCTCAAGTTTCAAGTAGGCTGTTATCAATTTTTTGCTTCATGTGAGTGATTAAAAAGCATATTTTCAGGATTAGTTATGTAACTGTCTACTTACTATTGTGTATGATCTGATCAAAACCAGTATAAACTCAGATCAGTGCCTTTACATTCTGTTATTTGTTATTTATTAATGTTTTCAGGCTAATATTACCCACAATTCCATACTAACAATTTTAAAGTTGTCTTTGGACTTCTTCA
>JAGHMJ010000035.1:2374517-2470910 GCA_018749465.1 Paracanthobrama guichenoti | reverse complement strand
GATAGAATCTCTGTTGTAATGTTAAATCAATCAAATTTATCTTCGAATAACATAATCTCGTATTACTCTTTGCTAGGTAACATCACTATAGAACAAATAAAATGTAAATTTGAGATGTTTAATATCTAGTGCAAAATGTTATATAATTTGTTGCTCAGGCATCAAATTATCACTCAACTCTGAACAACTCTAATGTGCATTATCCATCCATAACATGATCTAAACCAAATATAAGACAGTTCCTTTGATACCAAATCTGCATTGCGACAAACTGAGTGTACGATTAGCAGCCTACAACAGCGATCGTGCTCCGTCTGGCGAGGATATTAGACTCCATAGTGCGGTTGTTTTGTTTTATATGTTCGTGACATACGGATATCACGTTGTAAACCTGATCACAACACCATCAGTGAAGAAAAACTTGTGCTGTATATTCATTACGTTCTACCTCAAGTTTTCCCAACTACAAAATAAATTCCATGAAAACAAAGAGTCTTCATGTTGCTTTGGCATGATAAACCTCTGTTGTAGCAATTCTCTCTTTGTTGCTGACAAAGTATTATTACAATGTGATACGACATTGTTGAAAACTTTAACATGCATGACAGAAGAATGTTTGTGTTTCAGTTTGATAGTCGTTTAAATGCATTTGTTGTAACAGTTACAAATTGTTCAGAATTGTTAATGTTTATTACTAATTTAAAGTTGCCTTGATTAAAAATGATTCAGTTTTTGTGAAGGAGCTCTACTCACTTAATAGTTCCATTTGAATGAGAACTCATGCGTCTGAATAAGACATTATGACGTCTCAGTGTGACCATTATCCTGAAGCAAGTGTCAGGCGGCAAACTATGATGTTGCGGTGCGACTGATGATGTGAACCTCTTCTTTGTCTTCAGATGGTTTGCTGTGGCGCATTGACGTTATGTATAACACCAGCAAGCATTTAGGAAATTTTCAACCATCTGTTGATGTTCATCGTCAGTGACTCATGACCTGTGGCAAATATTTGTATAGGCAAGAACCTCTTAGGACCTACGCTATCAAGTGAAGAAACATGTTGTGAGTTCACGTTCAGAGCTGTGAAATTTTAAAGAAGTATGGACATATCATTATTTGTTAGCTGGCGATCGATGGTGAGGATGTGTTTATATCCTCGATCGAAATCGAAGACAGATGTTGATGAGTGTGATAAGCTCATGAGTTGTGTCCCGTTCAAGGCAGTTGATCTTGCGAAGTGTGAAAGATGTGGTTTTATATAACTGTTTTATCACCAACCCAGGCACGCATTTTCTCGTCCACGCCTGGTGAACTTAGCCGACCTCAGAGTGAAAAGAAAACGATCTCCTCAAAGTAGCAGTTTTGCTTTTTCAGATCTTTCCGGCACATCTGTCGAGACAGTGGACAGGAAGTTCAAGGAGGTGAAGGTGCAGTCTGCAGCCTTTAAAACCACCATACACGTGTTGGTCCAGGTCCAGGTCACGCCCCAAGCCTCTAAGGGGAGTCTGACTCGTCTAGGTCTGGGGACCATGGAGCAGAGACCTGGGGACCATAGACAGGAGGCCAGAAGAGTGGGCGTTGTCTCCGTTGCCTCCTCCAGAGGAGGAGTAGGTCACAGAGAAGAATTACAAGTAAAGGAAGAGGAGAAAACAGAGATCTGAGGATGTCATCAGACCAACATAAGTGCTCTCAGGCTGCTGGGATGAATAACACTGTGCAGCTCTCTGTTTCTTATACTTGGTATGCAGTTTGCTGGAGGAGTGTTGCCAGGTTTTCTCTGCCGTTTTGGTAGTCATCTTGCTAATGTCTTGCTCCCCAGGCTCTGCTCTGATGACAACATAGAGAGTTGAATGCTCTTTCTGGAGGCCTCTTGGCGAAACTATCTTGTGAAGGTGGTTCAAGCCTTCCTCAACCCAAGTCAATAGCTGGTGTCAGTGGTTGACTCAGTCCTAGATGTATCACTGGTGTGTATGGCTCTCTGTGAGCCTCAATGATGTTGATGTGAAGTTAGTGTAGTTGGAGTCTCCTCTGTTTTGAAAGTCTGTCATGCTGGTACTCCATCATAGAAACCAACATAAAACAGTTAACCTCATGAGCTAGTTCTGCGTGAGTGCTAATTGACCTCCACTTTGTTCATAGAAACAGGGTGAAGTGAACTCTGGTCCTGGAAGCCTCAGTCCTGCAGAGAGTTCAGATGCAACCCTGATAAAACTCACCTGCCTAGTAACCCTTTAGACCTTGATTAGCGTTCAGGTGTGTTTGATTAGGGTTGAAACAAAATATCTAGGACTGGCTCTCCAGACCAGCGTTCTTCACCATATTGAAGGATCGTCGTGCGAAGCCTCACTCACTGATCAGGCTGGTAGTTAGTGTTGTTGAGTTTACTCTGTGTTTGAGGTGTTGTCTGCAGGCCTCCACTCTCAAGGCTCAGCCTCAGCTGGATGCAGCCTCCTTGGAAGGCTAATTCTTAGCGTAGAGTGTAATTAAGGCCTCCTTTGTTCTAGAACAGAAATTAGTGAACTCTGGTCATAAAGGGCCTCAGTCTGAGTTGGATGCATTTGATAAAACTCACACCTTTGTGTAACCTTTTAGGCAGCCCAGTTAACTATTCAGTTATGTTTGAGTGGGGTTGAGCAAGCCATGCAGGAACTGTGAAATATCAGAATAACATTACTTCTGCTGTTCTAGAAAATCATATCTTCAACTCCCTTTTAAAATGAATGAATGAGTTGATATTGTTAGTTTCACTCTGTTTTGAAGTCATCATGCGGGACCTCTTATACGAACCTCACTTATGTGTATCAGTTGTAACCTTTTCAAAACCTCCTTAATGACTACATTGTAGTGTGAGCATGATTCAAGCCTGCCAACCATTGTTGTTGTGACCTCATCTTTTGAGCAGTCCAGACAATTTTCCCAGTGTGCCAGTGATAACAGCCAATCACCATTGAGTGCAGTGTGTTGAGCCTCTCTCATGAGAGTGTGTTGAGACCTCTCTCTCCACGCTCTGCATAGTAGCAATAGGTTCTGAACTCAGAGCTGTCATGATACCACTATTTACCAGTGGCATGTGGTTAAACCTCTCTGTTCAGAAGGTGTGTTCTTTGTTTTGAAACAATCTGGTGTTCATGTGATGGTGCTTTGGCTCTCTGTGACCCTCCTTGGTGGACAGTCATAGATTGGAGTGTTGTTCTCCTCTTGAGTCCTTTAAGTCGTTCTGCTCCTAGAGCTCCCCATTAATCTTTGTTTCAGTTGGTGGTTTGTGAGACCTCTTTGATAAAGCTATGCACCAATTCATAGATAGTAGTTAGGTCTTCCTCATTTTGGAGGTTGTCATGCTGAGACCTCTGCTCTGCAGGAAGCAATTCTGAACAAAGGACAGGGCAGTGTGTGATAGGCCTCCTCTCTGTCCAGACAGTCGTTCTGCACAGAACACTCCCATCCTCAGGCTACACCATATCAGCGATCTTAAGTTTTGTATACATTATCTCTGGCCATATAAAACTTATTCATTGCTTTAAAAATCCATATTTATCTTCCATTATAGACAGGTGACACCAAAGTTATCAACTCTATCAAACACTCCTGGTGACTTGCTTTTTTAAGAATAAGTCTGGTCAGCCTCCTCTCATTCTGAAAATGTTCATTGCTGTTTCTATCTCAAATTATCATCTGTATGCGGTGATACTATTATGTTATTCCTGTGAACCATATTGATAAATATTTGTTAAGGTGACTGCAGTTCTATATTTAGTAAACAGTGGATGTTATTGTCGTGACTGTATTACTTGATTTTTATGATATGATTACGACCTTTGCGACATCATGGGCAGATGCGTCATTCAGAGACCAGTTACATTTGTAACTCAGTCTTTTCTCTTAAAAAGTGTTTTTACGGTGCGAACCATTGTAACTATTTGCTGTTGACGTGGTGTGACCTGCCCTTCTAAACAATAGAAGAATCTATCATTACTTACACTCTGTAGATACGATAGTAGCGTAGTGCTGTATAGTAGATTGGTGCACAATATAAATACACGTTCTCTAAAACTCAAGCTCAGCTAAAACTAAAACTGTAATTTACATAAAGATGATCATGCTGAGCCATGTGCGATGAATGGCAATACAGCGTCTAACACCATTGTAAGTATCAATCAACTAAATACACAAGAACAGTGATGCTAACAGTAGCTGAATAACTGCTAAATGCACCTTTAGCTTTAACACTTTGGGGATAGTTCATCTAAAAATGACAATTTTGTCAAAAAAAAAAACTATTTTCAAAGAATGCTTTTGGAAAATGTCAGTGTTTTTATTACATACAATGACAGTCAGTGGGGTTTGTTTTGTTTTGTATTTCCACAGAATAAAAATGAAGGTTGGAACAGCAGGTTTCAGAATATCACAGATTTGAGATGACTCCTTTCAGTATTAAGTCTAGGTTGAACCACTTGCTGTTGTTCAGCATATTTTGTCTTTTTCTCTCTCATACAAAACCTGACTGGCATGCTTCCAGGAAATAGTTGTAAATGAGGAAACATAAAGCAATTTAATTCTCTGATGTTTCTTTCTCTGAACCTGATCGTTCGCGGAGCTTGTTGTATTTCCACTAAACACACTCTCCTCCTGTAATTTGTCCCAACAAACATTTAATTACAGTCAATGTATCTGCACGAATATATCAACATGACATAATTTCTTTTGTTTTTTTGTTTACTGTTTATTACTAATGCCATTTGATACCAGTCAAACATAGGCAGGCATGCATGGATTTTGTCACTCATATAGCGTCTAAACATTGTTGCATTCCAGCAGTATCTGATAAAACATTCCCCAATCTATCATCTGCCAAAGCATCTTGAACCATCCCGTGCAGGTTTGCCTGTGATATTCAGAAAAATAGCAGTCAAACCATGTGCCCCAGAAATCAGACATTTTCCCCATGCATGCTCTGGAATCTGTGGTGATTAATTGAAAGGCTGGTCAACAGCATCTTTTGCGTTCAAACCATCTGGAGATTGGAAATATTTTCACCCCTCTGGGTCGCGTGGCATAAGCAGCTCGATTGGGCTACCCCATTCTGGTAGTATTTAAAGAGGGGCTCTCTGCTCTCACTTCCTACAGTCCAGCAGTCTAACTTGCGTGATCACAGACGCAGATAACAAACAAACCGTGGAGTGTGCTTCTGTTGGGAACTCTTTGAGGAAATGGCTGGAACAGTATTCATCAGATTATGCATGTCGTTCTCTTCATGCTTATACATCACGGTAGTGAACACGGCTTATTAATATATTCTAAATAAAAGGATCTATTGCTATAAAATCAATGCAGAATTGACATAAATTAATGATTTGATTATATGATTTATTATGTATTATTTACTATCATTTGATACATAATGAGATCTATATGAGCACACAGTAATTAAATAATCAGTGTACAAGTGTATGTTTCTGCTACTATCAGCAAGTTAGTTAGGGATGTAGTTAACATCTGCTTTATAGTTTTTTAGGTAATTAGCCTAATTATGTTTACTTGCATTCTAATAAAGTTTCCCATGATAACTTGTTTAATGAGGAGATTATGAAGTCATTATACTGGTTTGTTTTACGCATGCGATTTTGTGATACTCAAACAGTGATCTCAAACTGCTGGAAACTGAATCATTTGAATAAAATATTCTGCATACTTATACTGTATAATATTTATATATACAAATTGTATTTAATACATATGCCTAATTTATTATTTATTTACACATATATTTATTTATGTTTTATATTAATTATGTGATCTTTTCAATATAAATATTTTCTACACTTTTATTATTTTAGCGTTGTTTATAAGTTGAAATTATATAATGTAGTTCAAAGCATTTATAGTTATAGTCTACATAATTATATTGTTTGGCCTATTGTCAAAATATTATCTGTGATAACCATTAATTTGTCCCAGGAGGAATAAACAGCAGTCAAACAATGTAGAAAACAAACTTTTGCTCTGTACGTGCTCTGCAATCTGTAGTATGATAAAATTGTTATTACCACAGATTTATGAGCATTGCTAAATCTGTTGCAAGTCGAAACCCTAACATTGTCATTATTCTGCAGGCGATGTGTCAGGAATGCTCTCAGCCCTGTGACTGCCCGGCTGAGAGCCGGCACATGTCTGTAGGCACCAGTCTAGTGCTGGGCGGCTACCTGCAGCTGCTGTAAGGTGTGTGCCCGACAGACCCAGGAGAGGCCTTGCTCTTTCCTGGGCCATGTGACCATCATAGGAGCCTTTATTGTGACTATGGAGTGCTCAGTGACACTGAGACGGGCATCTGTATGGGTAGTATATGAAGTGTATTTGTGTTTTGGAATGTGATTTAAAAACATACATTTGTTATATAAAGAGAGGAGAGAACAAGAAATGGAAATCAATGCATCTTATGCATTTACTACACTTTTGTCCACAAGAAGGAGCCTCATTGTTATGAAGTTGCCTTATGTCTGTTGTATTCATTTGTAGCTCAAGAGAGGTCAGACGTGCGACCTGGGCGGTGTGATTTTACCGTAGCGGTGAGACGTTTCAGCCCAGCTGCAAACATCAATGTGTATTATGAATGGGGGTGGCTGCGTACCAGCTGTACCCGGCAACATCACGGCTGCCTTCTCAGACTGTCCCTATCACGCGTCAGATCCTGGCAAGAATTTGTGAGAGTGGAGTGTGTGACCAGATCCACAGAAGACACCTTCCAGTCAGCAATGGCTGGTAGGCCAATCAGCAAGTACAATTTTCTTTCATTTTGCTTCACTATGTTGAAACTGCTGCACCTTTTTCCAAATCTCCCAATCTCCCAAAAAGCCCCGCTGTCACTGGGTCTGGGGAAGAAGGGGACCACTTATGAATAAAATATAACAGGAAATGGTCCCGGGCCCTATGATTTTCACATTTGGTCATTTTCATACTAAACTTATTTTAACAGCTCTTCCACATTAATTTCATTTTCATATAAGTTGTTGTAATTGCTTTATGAATTGCTTATCCACTTTCTCTTTTTCAGCATGAAGAAATAGCAGTCAGGGTGTCAGCCTGAGGTGCAAGGGACAACTGCATCGTTCAGACCACTGAATGGAATGAATGCTCTGCAACTTGTGGCATGGGTGTGTCCTCTCGTGTAACCAATGACAGTAAACAGTACCAGCTGGAGCAGCAGACCCGCGTAATGCGCCAGTCGTCCCTGCCATGCAGAGCTGGAAAAAGGACATAAAGGTAAGATGGATTGAGAGCACAAAGTAAAGCTGAAAGTATACTTCCCTTGTCCATATTCCCTCCGGGCTGTATACAGTCGCATTAAATAATTTTGTCCTCTGTCTTAGTGTGCATGCACTAGTTGTCCATCCATGCTCCACGATAAATAAAGTATACTTTAGAAAGGCATGGGCGGAACATTGAAAATTAGAGTATATAATGGGCCTTAAGGCTGAAATTATGAAGCCCTTGATATGATATGGAGGGGAAAAAATCATGTGCATGTTGCAACTAGTTGTGTTGATATTTTTTTTTTTTTTTTTTTAAGTTGGACATAGAATTTGACAAATTCTTAATTTGGCCATCCATGATTTTTTTCATCATGTGAAGGGCTCAATACTTTACTTATACAAATGTATACATAAATCATAATGTCATGCAAGCATACATTGTTGCATGTGATACATTATAAGCTGACCATTAGTGTAAAATGTGTTTTAATGCAGTTCAGGTTCAAAAAAATCTGAGCAATTTGTTTAATCATAAACAAATTAGTTAAACAAGTTAGTTAAACTGTCACCATGTTTATAGCTATTTAACGGCACAACATTTTTGAAAGTAGAGACAAAAGTTTTTATAAGTACAGCCTATTTGTGTCTGCAAGCAGGCTGTACTAGTGATTTGAGCATGAAAATGTAGTTATACTCTATCGCCTCCTTGAATATGTTTTGGGTTTGTTACTGTAAGTCTACATATGCATTATAGGACCCAGTGCATACAGAAATTTTTCTTTTCAGTAAACCCATAAAGCTCTTTTAAATTTTAATAGCCCACCTCTTCCCCATTACAGAGAGGAAAAAGTGTGTCCCGGACCCAAAGTCAGCGTGGGATGCGTTCGAGTTGTCTGGATGCCAGAGTGTCGGGCTGGTATAAATGAAGTTCTGTGGGGTGTGTACAGACGGCCGCTGCTGCACACACTCACACCACCGTCACAACCCGAGGTGGAGTTCCGCTGTCTGAAATGACACTTTCAGGAAGGATGATGTTATTAAGACCTGCTCCTGTCATCAGTGCCCCCGTGAGAGCGATATCTTCCTTGCCTCAAACTCCACGGAGAATGATTGGGGACTATGATAATGACATGTGAGGAGCTGTCAGTGTAACACACACATACACACACACTGACAATCAAGCACATGTGCACATGAGGCAGCTCCGTGTTTTACTGAACCCTGAAATACTCCGTCCTGTGAGCATAAAAAAAAAAAAAAAAAAAAAACTAGAATGTTTGACATGAAGTAGGCATTGATAATGGCCATAAATCTTCTACCTCACTTGTTTGTATTTTATTTATGCTCTGAAGTCATCTGGCTGTTTGACTGGTCATGCTGCAGCAGACCTGAAGCACTGAGAACTTTGTGTTAATGGATAGTTCACCCAAAAATGATAATTCTGTCATCATTTACTCACCCTCATATTGTTTCATACCCTATGGAAGCCTGTTTTTGAGAGGGAACAAAACAAGAGGATTCTAGAGAAGAATCTTGACGCAGCTCTTTTTCATACAGTAAAAATTCATAGTGACCACTTCTGTAAAACTCAGAAAAGGACCACAAAAGTAATATAGTCCATACAATTTTTTTATGATGTAGTTCCGCATTAGGAATAGGCAATTTAAATTATTAACAATTTGGTCACTATAGACTGTTATTGTATAGAGAAGGGCTGAATGATTCTTTAAAGTGCTCCTTTTGTTCACAAAAAAAAAGACAAAAAAGAGAGCAATTTAGGTTTAGAATACTGTGAGGGTTAAATAATTACATATTTTTAAATGGGTTTGTATTTACTGTAATTATGATTATTAGTAATGATTGTTTTGGGTTAATGATTCCTTTAAGACATTTGTGTACTAATGGAGTAGTTAATTTCAAACGTTTCCTCAATACAGGAACAGGTCAAATGACAATAATGTATTACAACTGATATGAATTTTTTTCATTCATTTATGCAGAATGTCATTAGGTCATCAATATTTACGATTATTTTACCTTACAAAAGGAATAATATTTAACTGACGTAATACATTAAATATTTATCTAATTGAGCAATCTCGTCATGAAAATCACAAATGGTCAAAGTATTTTGGGAAGAAAACATTCAACAAATGAGGGCTCAGATAATGAGATACTGCCTATATTTGTTTACAGTTTTATTTAATAGCAAATGAATGAAAGAATTGAACAATATGAGCCCACCTTGTGTAAATGCACATGAAGACCGTGTACAGATTGTACTGTTTATGTGACATGCGTTTAACTCTTAAATGTAGGTTTTTTTTTATGTGTACTGTATTACTCTGTGTTCATTGTAATCACAGCAATGATACCAGCGAGAGTTATTTTCTGATGCACTTTTATTTTCAATAAAAATTATATTTTTATATATACTCTGTGGATTATCAAGTCACTTAAACCTATATATCAACAATAAAGGCAACTAAAGGCAGTAAGACAACATTGAATGTATTTAATACATAGTATAATATGGTAAAACAGAGGCAAAGTACTGTAGCTACACAATTCCACATAGCCCTGTCAACCCAAGCTCTTCAATCACTTTGTACATTTTGCATTACATGGTTCAAGTGACCCAATTCAGATTTTTCTCTCTCCATGTGGCACAGATAAGGATATGAACCACAAATAAAAAGAAAAAAAAATAATTACATGGATTCTGATATTCTCAGACCGGTTTCAGGCCTTAGTCATATGTGAAATAAATCAAAATCTGAATCGGATACATGCATTAAATCTACCATGTAAGCGGATGAATCGGATATTCCTGTTAATGTGAGTCTGCGTCATTGAAAAAACAACAGTGGCGAATAGCGTCAACTCATGACTCTTCAATGCCCAGCCTGCAACATGGAAACCTCCTCTTTTCTCTGCCTTAAAGACCAATGTTTTGCTGACCTATATAGATGGTGTGGAAGAAAGGAAAAGCTTGTATTATCATTTAATCTGTGTCCATTGAAAATCAAGCCATTTTACTTGTATGTTGTTATACTAAGTGTAATTAGCAAGTACAGATGTCGGATAGATCACTTTTAATAGAAGATGTAAGCTGATCATCAAAAATGATCAATGGATGTAGTCAACAAAAATCGCAATGAGAATCAAGATCTGCCAGTGTAGAAATGTAGCCTAGAAGTCTGCCTCTTTCCTCATGTTCTTTGTTATTTATAAATTAACCATAAAGGAATAGTTAGCCTAAAAATGAAAATTAGCCCATGGTTACTCACCCTCAAGTCATCTAGGTGTATATGACAATTTCTGTCAGGTATTACAATCAGAGTTGTATTAAAGTAATATAGCTCATAAACTTTATAATGGCAGTGATGTTATTTATTTTGATATAAAATTTGTATCTATCCATGTATAACTGCACTCCACATATCAGAGTTCAATAAAGGCCTTCTGAAGCAAAGTGATGCATTTGTGTAAAGAAATATATATAATTATTATATATATATATATATATATATATACCTCTCTCGTCTTCAAATGATAGTCCTTTAGAAGCTAGAAATTTTACTTTATAAAGTTTTAAATATTATATATTAAAATTATAATAAATTTTAATTATATATATATATATATATATATATATATATATATATATATATATATATATATATATATATATATATATATAATTATAATTTATTGTAATTTACAATATATCATATTTAAAGCTTATAAATAAATTTCTAGCCTCAGCAGTTGTCGACAGAGCAGAAGAAACTCAACTTAGAATACAAAGAATTACAGTAATCCAAGTCGAGTTGATATAAAAGCATGAATTACTGTTTAGAAGCATTTCCTGCCTAAGAAAGGTTGACTTTGACTGTCAGCGAATATGATGCAAACTGGTGCCTAACTATGGTGTTTAAGACCATTATCTAGGTGAAATCCTAGATCTTTGTACATTAGAAGGAAGATATAAGGAATGCAAAGTGTGCAGAAGTCAAATGAGATCTTCGTCTGGAGTTCTCTTTTTGCCTTGTTTAATGATCTGAGTTTGTTGATTGTTAAGTAAGTGTAGAAATTGTTTGTAAGCTACATTGTTTGAGTTCAAGCAGAGCAAGCTTGCTTCAATCTCTTGTATACTTATATTTCCAATTTAGCCAGGTATATAAAGTTGTCGTCATCCATGCATAGCAGTGATACGAAACACCCCAGATTTACGCATAATTGATCCCAGAGAGTAACATGTACACTTGAAAATAATAATGGTGCTAGAATCGATCGGCAGGGTCCCCACAGGTGACATAGACCACCGAGGATGAATGGACACCCAAGTTGACCGTAAATCTTCTATTTGACAGGAAAGATTGGAACCATTTTCAATACCGTGCCTGTGATACCAGTCAGTTATTTCAAGCTGGAAATAAAGAATCAAAAGCAGATCGACAAAATCCAAAAGCAGAACCCCAAAATCTCAGAGCACTAAGGCCATGGTTATCACACACCAGCATTACATAGTCATTAAAAAGTTTTAAGAAAGCGGACTTCGGTTTTAAAGCCGCACTGAAAGAATATCAAGAAATAGATTTGGTTTGCAAGTAATTCTTCAGTTGTATAAAAACAGCTTTTCGAGGATTTTGGATAAGAAGCCTGCAAATTAGAGATGGGTCTGTAATTTGCATGTATACTAATAGGATCAAGTAAATGAGGTTTTTGGTTTGAATATGGGAGTCTGTGGTGAATTTAAACGAGGCTGGAACTGTTCCAGTCTCTAGACAGCTTATTAATAATGTCGTAAAATGTCTGGCAGGCTAAGCACCATCTGGAAGCGAGAAGGAAGAGTGTCATGAGGAGAAAAAGTCGGTTTCAATTTTGAAGTGATTTCACTGCATGTATATTGCAGAGATGCAGAGTCAGATTCACGCCACTGTGAACTGGAGAAGAGAAGTCAGGTACAGGCTGTATCGGAAATAAAAACTTGAGCACGAGGTTATGTTGATTTTGTCTGAAAAGAAGTCAAAGAAAATGTTCCACAGTCCCAAGAAGAGATACTTGAGATGGAGTCTCTTAATGGGAGGGTTTAAGTCAAGATCAATAATGTAGTCATAAGAAGCGTTCTAGAGCTATGTGAGTTCTTAACAATGATTTCCAGACAATGTATGCTTTGCAGCCTATTTTAGCCTTTGCTGGAAGTTTTGAAGGGAGACAGTCAACATATTCAATTATATTTTGAGCCTATCTTTTTCTTCACATATCTCAAGCTGCCTGCACTGCTGCTTCGCAATAGGTGGATATAAATGTAATCCAAGGCTGAGACTTGAATTTGGGGATAGACCAGCCTTTTAAGATTACAATAGAGTCAGAAAATATCAGAACATTTGTTCCTTAAATATTGTAGCTGCTCATCCCAACATCTAAATGTGATGTGAATTGATGATAAACAAATTTTCCAGTCCCCAGATACAATTCCAGAGAAGGCATGAGTTGGAGTGCGAGGAGGTCAAAATGCGAGACCGACGTGCTTAAGGTGATAAGGTTCGAGTGGAGCAGGGAAGTAGTGTTAGAAAAAACACTGGTCATAGTGATCAGAAAGGTGGAATATCACTGATGTCAATATCCGTCTGAGACTAACCCATATGTATCAATATTATCAAAGTATGATATGACCATGAGGACCAGGGCCCTGTTTTTGTTCAGTGGGACCATTTAACCCACTGAACAATATTCAAGAAAGACAACAAATTTAGAAATCCCTTGCTAAGAATTGCTGATGGTTTTATTTGCCAAAGATCGCTACATTTGGCAAGCCCACATCCTAAAGCTGCGGTGGATCCTGTTGAGCGTCGGATGCTTTAAACGTAGGAGGCGCGGGTTTAAAGATTTTGCTTTTCCTTACGTTGGATCCGTTGTGGAATCCATCAAGTAATCCTGGAAGGTGAATCTGGGACAATCGAACCAATCCACAGACCACTTACGCTCCGTAGCCATCTGGTGGACCGAGGCTGCAAACTGAGTTACCGTGGCTTGGAACCAGAACAACAAGCGTGGAAGAAGACCAGGCGCCGAACTAACTTCAGTGAACGCGCGCAACCTGTTTTCAGCGTTTCCTCGGTGTCTCTTGCATTATAAATTTGAAGTTGTAGTAATGGAGAAAAATAAACACTCATTAACCTTAAACACAAAATAATTTATTAAAGTTTCAACGTAATAGCCTGCTCTACCCATAACTACAGTTTGGTTATCAATTAAATGATCTGGAACTTTTAATTAATAAACTATGAAGTCAAGGTAGATTTAACTTCTTCTAAAACTTTATAAGATTATTCACATTTTGATTTTACCACTTATAGGAGTAATATTCATGTAAATTCCATTTTATTTGTTTGGCTTACTCCTATAGAAATTCCAATCTAGTGGATCATTTGTTTTCTTTACCTTAGCCCAGAGCAGCATTTATATCTGTTTACTAAGGAAGGGAGCAGTGTCACTAAACCAAGGGTTGTCTTTACCCATATCCTGGAAACATTTAAAGGGGGCATATTACTAGAGATCATGCACTAAAAGCCTGTTCCTTGAAATGTTTTAAAAAATCTTTTATAAATAAAACATGGTAAAAGTCTTAGGGATTTTGCAAATTTCTCACACTGCACAGTAATCACTGATATGGGTACAAAAGACACCATGTGCATAAGTAAACTTGCATGAAGTATTAGCAGTTAAGGTCTAATAAAGTAGATCTATCCAAATACTTCATGAGTTAATTCGAGTTGCTGAATTAATCAGTTGTACTCAGGAAGAAAGTCACAGAGTCTCTTTTAATGGATCACTTGAAGATGATAGCCGGTCCCAATTCAAATCACCCAGTATAATTAATTCAGATTTATTCCACTTTTGGAAAAATTCTGCCAGCAATGTAGCCTACCCACTTCACTTGAAGAGAGGATGAGGGAGGCGATAGCATCCAGTGATGTCAGAGCCAGGAGAAAGATTTAATTTTTAAGCGCTAATAATTAAATTCCTTTTAGTTTTGCTGAATGACTGTATGAAGAACAATTTCAATTATTTTTTACATATGCTGCAACTCGAACTCCTGCAGCACTGTGCACGATCAGATCTAAAAAGATATTATATGCATCAATATTAATCATTATAATTTGTAAATGATGCTTTTAAAACATGTCTCAGTAAAAACCATTATATCTGCATCAGTCATATCAGCCCATAGTCTTATAGAGTCCATTTTATTAAATCAAACTACGCACATTGAGATGAAGAAACCATAAAATCCTTTCTGCAGATTTTTCGTCAGGTGTTTGAAAGTTGAGTTAAGCGGATTAGGATGAACATTTCCCGATGAAGTAAAAGCAAAAAATTAAACTAACCCATTTCTCTAAGCTGTGCTTAGCAATACAGAATCCTTCAGGACAATCGGGGGCGCATTTTCACAGGTGAAGATTCCAGTTTCCCCTCGACCACAAGCAGCATACCTACGTGAAACCGCGCAGATGAAGGCTAGCAACTCAGGAGGAAGATCTCTCAGAGTGGCAATTCCCTGCCATATAGTCCTTAAGCAGTTCTGATGTGGTCCCGGCATGCCCAGGAGCAGAGCCACTGAGTCTAACTCGGGCATCGTCGTCTCCAATCGCTCCCACCGTTCTCTCAATAAAGTCCATGGCTGAATACACATATGTCCCCCAGGCGTCCATGACATCAGGCTGCTGCAGCAAGTAAATCCGCTGAAAAAAATCGCTGCTCATGCTTACAGTCTGAAAGAGGCCATTATGGATAGTCCTGAATGTTAGTACGGAGAGATGAGAGAGGCTTCGGATGTTTGCATTGAGAGTTTGTTTGCTAGTGGTATGCTTCAGCAATAGCACCAGGTTCTATCCTCTAGCAAGTAAGCCTGTGGGTCCATTCACAAGAGGGGACACCAGAGAGACATGAGACAGCCAGTTAAGGCCATGTGTATCTTCCCTTTGGCACAGAGAAAGACAGTTGTGACATGCCAGCTAAAGTTCTTGACCCCAAGCCCTGAAGACAGAAACGTTCTGCCCATAGAGCCACTATGGTCACCATGCTCAAGACCACTACCTGAACAGTGTACCCAGTTTCCAGAGACTTAACAGAATCAGAAAGTGCAGTGGATACAATCACACAAGAGATGTTGACACGTTGTGGAAGAGAGCTCATCAGCTGCATGGCAGAGTGTAACCTCAGGACACTCTGCAAGAGTTGTAATCACACTGACACCTGCTCGTCCTTCCCACAATATTAATGATCGATCTTTGTAAGACACACCTAAGATGCCTAAGGTGGACCTTCAGAAAGCTGCTTGGTGACACGACCACAGAAACAGTGTTTGAGATCAGCCCACCGAAAACCGGGCGTGTCTTGTTGAGAAGAGCTGTAAATTACTCTTGAAAAATAGCACCCACTGTTGTATGGCCGGGTCCCGAATGCACATCCTCCTTCAATTTGACAGCCCAGCAGCTCGGATTGACTGAGTGACCAGAAGAGTTCATACTAGACAAGACCTGCACATTCTGCGAGGGTGCATCAGTGACCTTCAGAGTGTTAGCCAGTGTCCCAACCCCAAGACCTCAGCAGACAAGTGGAGATATTGTAGCAGCTAGACTTGCTCTCTTAGCATGGTGAGAAAACTCATTACCCGCTCGAGGCAAGATCAGAGGCCATGTCACTGCTCCAAGTCCAAGACTACTGGGGTTACAGTAGATGGCGTAGCCAGATACACCACACCCTTATTAAGATTGAAAGATATGCCTCTCCTGTGAACCTCCCAAATACCACTTTACCTTGTCTATGTGGACAACTTCCTTCAGAGTTTCAGTTCCCAGGAAGAAGCCAGGGCACTGGCATCCAAGTTATTATATCTCCTAGCCACAGGAGGAATTGATATGAGACAACGGGCCAGCAACATCCCCCAAATACTAGACCATATCCCATCAGAAGCCAAGTCAAGTAGCCTGGTGTTGTGGTAACCAGATGCACAGGAATCTGCAGTCAGACTACACTGGCACTGTACCTCCAACACACTGTCATACAAAGCATTGTCCCATTGAATGCTTTGCCCCTGCTATACATCATATCTACAAGGTCCTAGCCAGTTAGTATGACCCCCTGGGTACATCGTCCCTTACACCACCACAAGAGTGCAGGTCTAAGTGTCTGTGGGACAAAAGAAAGGGAATGGGATGACACTCAACTTCCAGACAGAGTTGCTCCAAGCCTGGCTAGAGAGTTACCAGACAATCAATGAATTTCCCTTCCCAGATGTTACATCATTTTTAGAGTTGGCTAACCCACAGAGTGTCAGGGAACATACCGTCTTCTGTGACACTTACGAGGCGACCTCAGCTCCAGTAGCCTACCATTGAACACTACTCAGTCTTCAAGGAGATATAGAAGTTAACTGCCCATTCAGAGAGTTTTCTCAAAGAATCCCCAACAGTCCCTACCTTGTCTTGAGTTGTGCACCAGATCTAACAGGAGGACAACTAGCCAGGTTATTCAAGTCAGAACTCAGTGCCCTATATGTCAAGTCATGCTCTGGTCAAATTTTACTACCTAGCTTGCATGGATCTAAGCTAACTCATGTCAATTTAAAGTCTTGGTGGCAAGAGGGCAGCAGAAATACAGGAGTTAACAGACCCAAGGACTGGGGCCACTGACTGTCAATTCGTCAATTCCAAGTCTAATCCTGCCGCGATATCATGGGGGCAAGAGATTAGCCGGAGATTTAATAAGCCGATGGAGTCAAGGCCCATTGTTCCCTCCTCCTGCCCCCCCAGATCACTGGCCTCAGAATCCTCTCCTGCAGCTACCTACCAAGAATGCAGACCTGAAACCAGTCACATTTGTGGACTTACAGTTCTTATCACCAACCCAGCACTGCCTGATTGCAGCCCAGTTTGAGTCCTTTCAAGCAACTACTCACAGTTGCAGCCAGGAGTCTTACTTGGGCGGCTACCCCTCTGAAGTGCTAGCAGCTAATGATTATCAAAGCGAACTAGCCCTTCTTCATCAAGCTACAGAGGCAAAGATTTTTCTAGTCGAGATGGCTCATCTTAAAGTCAGGTAAACCCCTCTGCTGATGATCAGTCATCTCCAGTGTCTTGCTCCAGAATATGACAGCACTACACACCTCATCAGAGCTGGTGGTCATCTCAGAAACATAGATCTTGTAGGTTGTAGACAGTGAAATGACCAGTAGTCCCAATATGACCAATCTAACTTCTCAGAGACTGTACTTTAGCTTCAACCGGCCTTCTCCACTTGAGTTGATTGTTTCAGCCCTTACCTCATTGAGGCGCAGACACTTGAGAAACAATGGGGATCATATTTAGAAGTGTCTAACAATGAGAGCTGTATGCTCTACAGATGGACATAGATTAATTCTTAATAGTAAGTCATTTTATATCATATCAGACCAAGGTACAAATTTCAGAGGTGGCAAAGAGCATTACAAAGAAGATTTGTCTGAGCTCCATCCTTCCCTCCAGTGTCAATTAGCCAGCCATCAAATTAGTTTCAAGTTCAACCCCACAGCACCTTCACACCTTGGGAAGCTGTTGGGAAAGAAAACTGACCCTGTGAGGACATTGAAGGCAGGCGGGCACCGTGTACTGAAGTGAACACACACCTGCCCCGGAGGAACTACCTCACAGCCCTGGGCCTGCTGGCATCAGGGCTTCTTGGACATAGCCTTCCTCGAGATAATGATGGTCCTCAGATCCGTCTTTCCGCCCAGAAGCTGCGTCTGAGCGCCGCCACTGCCCATCCTTTATGAGAGTCGCGCGGATGGCTCACAGCTCTGTTTTGCTGCACCGGTGTGATGAGCTCGTGCTCTGCGCCTTGCAACAACCGCATAGCAGCAGCAGGCGAGGCCTGGAGCCTTACGCGAGAGAGAACTGTAGCGCCCGCTGACTGTTTCTTTGCTTCCTGGAACCTGTTGGTGGCAGTGAAGTGATGGTGTCACTGAACAGGCCGCTTGGAGATAGCGGCACATCAAGCTTAAGAGCGATTTATCCTCTCTTTAATCTCTGTAAGTTAAGCCATAGATGTCTCTCTGTAGTACCAGGGCTGCCATAGAGCAGATCTTGCCATCTCCTTGGTGGCGGAGGCTAAATCTGCTGAAGAGCGGAGTTCATTGATGACATCGGCTCCGATCTCTTGGCTTTCCCAGGTCTGCGCGGCAGGTCAGCCTGGTATACCTGCCGCGATGGCCATGCGTGTGTGGGCATCAGCGGCTGAGCTGCTGCCGGTATGCCTTGCCACTAGGCGGCTGATGCTAGCTCTTAGTGGCTTGAGTGAGGCAGGATGGGGCTGATGGCTGGTGCGGATCGGGCGAGAGTTGGCTCTGGCGTCTCTTCTACCACGCTGACATCGAACCATAACCATGTCTTTTCATAGCCATGTCTCCTCGATATTTACTATATACGGACGTCACGGGAGGACTGAACACACGGGAAGGCATGGGCCACTTCACGATCTCGACACCTCGGTGTGGAGATCTATGAAAACAGCAAAGCCCTGTTTGGAGGCTGAACAGAGCAAGCTGGCAGGAAGCACTCTCATCCAGCCTGCTTTTACTGAGCGCATGCTCACTTTGATGTTTGTGTGACAATCAATGTTTAGTTTGCCACTGCTCTGCTCCAGGACCTCCATGAGGTCATCACTCCAGCAGAGGTCTGAAGTAGCGAGTCTTCAGCCCCTGCATCGACACTTACAGATATCTCTTGGGAGAAACGCCAGCGCCAAAGAAAGCGGCGCTGGATCACGACCCAGGTGAAGGCAGAGAAAGAGCTGGGCCCGTCTCGACCCCTCTGACAGATCATCTTATGAGCCATGACATAAGCCACCGCTGGGCCCATTGCGGTGACACAGTCATGAGAATTTCCTTGAAGGGAACTCATTCTTCCCTCACTTTCTTTTTGTGAGATGTGTGTGTGCGTGTGTTTGTGTTTGAATGTTAGTTTTTGTGTGGTAAGTAACAATAAAAATTTAGATTTGTATTTAAATTGCTCATTGTAGGAATTTGAGTATCTTAAACTTTGCTCTATGTTACCTGGCTATTAAATGAGTGTTTCTTGTTTGGATATTTATATCCTGCAGAGTTGTTAATTATGGCCCGTTTAAATGAGCACTCAGCGAGTCATTTGCTCCGGACGTAAAATATTTGATTCATTATATTTGATTTATTAGTTAAATATATTATTATAAAAATTGACTCTTTCAAAATTCCTATAGTTAATTAGTAGAATTAATTTGAGCTAAAATAGACCTGTTTCCTTTATACAGAGTCCTACAACACCAACCATCTCCATATAAGGGCTTTCCACTTTACTTCTGCTGGTATGGTGGGCATTCAGGTCAGATGCTGCATTTGGTGGTGGCTGAGGAGATCTTCCATGTAAAAAGCGCTTTGGAATTTTGAAAGGAGTGCTATATAAATATAACAAATTATTATTATTACAGGCTCTCATTATTAAGCTGTACATCTCGCACATATCTCAAGTTATTCAGGAGAGACCTCATGGCTGAGGCTTTTCTTATACTCTTTATATGTATTGATCAGGAATGTATTTCAGATTAAATGCATTCTCTAATTAGAGTATATTATTTAATAATTTCATTATATCATTTTATATATGAATTATATAATACAATGGAATGATATATCTTCAAAATGTATGTATAGTCATGTTAGGATGAAATATAACTTCTTAACATGTTATAAAATATAGAGGAATCAAATTCTTTTGCATACATGTACGTTTGAGTTGTTGCTATATTGTATTAGTAAATTTTGAAAAAAATGTATTACGAAATCCTTTGGTGATTGTGATTTGATCTTAAAATCGTTTGTGCACCTTTTATCTGCATACTTATATTGTATATGCTAAGTGACATATTGAGTTAATTCTTATTAGTCCTATTTTATTACTAATTGAGTGTTGTTTAGGGAACCACTCATACTATCTACGCTACACTCCAAACTACTCTGTACTACTCTGTAATTATCATACAATTGTTCCTGCTCACAAATTATCCAAACTAGAAGTACCTCTACAAACCTCAGAAAATTTGTCTCTGACCACACGACTTATGTCTCCTCATGTTCCACCAGCACCCACACTAGTCTCCCCCACACTTTTGTTAAAGGGATAGTTCACCCCTGAAGTGAAAATAAAGTAATCTTTTACTCACACCACTGCTGTTGTTCTAATGCCTATGTCCTTCTATCTTTTTTGGACCAGCTCCACCTATACACACTCGGGAGCAACTCACAGAGTAACGACCGAGCACAGTATTTTGACTAAATGATAAGGGTTCTTTCTACTTAAAACCTTATAGTATTGCCTCCTGAACACTTTCGCCAGCGCGTCTCCCTGTATCATTATGTCATAGAAAATAATAATGAAAAAAAGTCACAATGAGACACTTAAATGCTATAACTAAATGAGCCATTTGGCTAAAACAACAGTAAATCGCTAGTTGTGCTCAAAATTATTGAGCCTACTGTATGCACTACAATGCACTATTCAACCATCTAGTCTAGTGTATAAGGGTGAAGTTTTCATCATTCCACTTATTTTTCCTGGATGCAGTTAGATTGCATTATGGTAATTTTCTTTTTGGAACCACATTACTCACTATTTATATTACTAAATGGCATCTATAGTGCCTTAATGAGAGGTGAACTAGGACACACCTGCATTTATATATATATATATATATATATATATATATATATATATATATATATATATGCAGTGTTGGAGGTAATGCATTGCAAGTAACTTGGAATTCACGTAATCAGTTACTTTTCAAGTAACTAGTAAACATTACTTTTAAAATTTACAACAAAATATCTGAGTTACTTTTTCAAAAAAGTAACACAAGTTACTTCATTTATTTGACTGACAGCTCTCTTCTCCCCATGTTGAGAAAAATCAAGAAAGTACAAAAGCGGTTGTGTTTGTGAACACAAATTCTTTTTATAAAAACAAAGATGAAAAATAGCATAAAGTAATGTTGTAACACTACTTTTCTTAAAAGTAACTAACTCAATTAACTCAACTAATAGCATTATTATAATGCATTACTTTTCAAGTAACTTTCCCCAACCTGTACACACACACACACACACACACACACACACACACACACACACACACACACACATATATATGTATACACATACCTAAAGGATTATTAGGAACACCTGCAATCTCTGAACTCCAAACTGAATGTCAGAATGGGAAAGAAAGGTGATTTAAGCAATTTTAGCGTGGCATGGTTGTTGGTGCCAGAGCAGGCCGGTCTGAGTATTTCACAATCTGCTCAGTTACTGGGATTTTCACGCACAACCATTTCTAGGGTTTACAAAGAATGGTGTGAAAAGGAAAAACATCCAGTATCGGCAGTCCTGTGGGCGAAAATGCCTTGTTGATGCTAGAGGTCAGAGGAGAATGGGCGACTGATTCAAGCTGATAGAAGAGCAGCTTTGACTGAAATAACCACTCGTTACAACCGAGGTATGCAGCAAAGCATTTGTGAAGCCACAACACGCACAACCTTGGCGGATGGGCTACAACAGCAGAAGACCCACGGGTACCACTCATCTCCACTACAAATAGGAAAAAGAGGCTACAATTTGCACAAGCTCACCAAAATTGGACAGTTGAAGACTGGAAAAATGTTGCCTGGTCTGATGAGTCTCGATTTCTGTTGAGACATTCAGATGGTAGAGTCAGAATTTGGCGTAAACAGAATGAGAACATGGATCCATCATGCCTTGTTACCACTGTGCAGGCTGGTGGTGGTGGTGTAATGGTGTGGGGATGTTTTCTTGGCACACTTTAGGCCCTTTAGTGCCAATTTGGGCATCGTTTAAATGCCACGGCCTACCTGAGCATTGTTTCTGACCATGTCCATCCCTTTATGACCACCATGTACCCATTCTCTGATGGCTACTTCCAGCAGGATAATGCACCATGTCACAAAGCTCGAATCATTTCAAATTGGTTTCTTGAACATGACAATGAGTTCACTGTACTAAAATGGCCCCCAGTCACCAGATCTCAGCCCAATAGAGCATCTTTGGGATGTGGTGGAGAGCAGAACTTTGTGCCCTGGATGTGCATCCACAAATCTCCATCAACTGCAAGATGCTATCCTATCAATATGGACCAACATTTCTAAAGAATGCTTTCAGCACCTTGTTGAATCAATGCCACGTAGAATTAAGGCAGTTCTGAAGGCGAAAGGGGTCAAACACAGTATTAGTATGGTGTTCCTAATAATCCTTTAGGTAGTGTGTATATATATATTCAAGACTTGTGGGTGTGGAACAACAGAGGGTGAATACATTTGACATTTCTTACCTAGAAAGTTCTTACCTTATTCTTATACATTTGGACTGACATGACAATAATGTGACAATGCAAAAAAAAAAAAAAAAAAAAAAAAAAAAAAAAATTATGAATTCTGATAAAGATAAAGGCTTCACTTTCATTCTTTATTTTGATATTGTTGAGAAATTTTACATAGGCCTACTCCCTCCTTGAGTAGGCTATCCAGTTACATGTCTTGTTTAAGGGCTAGTAGTTCTTGCTGGGATTTGAATCTACAACCATCAGATCTTTGTAATACATCACCCACACAGCAGAAAAGAATCGTGATTTCAACATTGGGGCGCATCATCAGAGAAAGGCTGTGACGCTCGCCTACGAAAGAGCCAGCGTCGACAAAAACAGGTATTATAATACTGAAAACCACCGCACAGGGAGAAAAGGACAGCGCCTTTTCTTTGGCTCAGGTAAACACTTACCGTCTCTGGTTTTAGCCGTTTAAGCCGGCTTGTCAGAATAATGAAAATAAATATATTACTGCTTATAGTATCGTTATTTCGAGTACAGCAGGTGCGACTGGTTTTCTGAAGTGTAACGTGTGTGAGGCTGATTGACAGATAATATTTTGCTATAGTTACAGCAGTGACCGTTAGAGCGGTTCGCGCTGTCAGCTGGATCAGCGCGTGCATTAGAGCGGATCTAAAATAAAACACGTCAGTTGGATTTATTACAGAAACAGATAGATGGTCATTCTGCTCGTTGTTAGCACGATTACTGTTACTGCATTATGCTGTCGTGAAATCTGTCATTTCGAAGTCGTGCTGAATTGCTGTTGCCATTTTATGTTTTTATTTCGTAACATCCGACCACTTTCGGTTAGTTGCAGTTGTGTAAAAAACATATTTGAGGCATATGGCTCAATATCTATCCCTGTTAGCATTTGTGAGTTATGCTAATATGCATTATTATGGGGTTATTTATCGTACTGCAGAGAAATGAGGCAATCTCTCGCCCATCTCCCCTCAATTAAATGTCGTGTGGATTTAAATGTGCTCAAGGAAAAGAAGAAGAGAAGAAGAGAAGAAGAAGAAAGAAGAAGAAAGAAGAAGAAAGAAGAAGAAGAGAAGAAGAAAAGTTATTGTTCATTAGATAGATCTTGTTTTTGAGGTGCAGCTGCTTTGGGCATTTGTGGATGCACACTCTCTTCTGTCAGTGGTGAAAATCATTGCTTGAAGCAGTTCGTATTCTTACATGACATTAAGCGGTCACAAGACTCAGATTTATTTATTTATTTTTAATTTAATTTATTTGTGAATTATGATAGCATTGTACAGATGTGGCTGACAAAGGGTGTTTGAAGAAACCCCAAACTGCAATGGCACTAGCAATGGCCTCACCAAGCCCTGAAAACTGAGGTTAAATTCAAAACCCAAATACAATCTTAAATGACAGAAAACACATAGATTGATGGAAACACCATAAAACAACTTTTTAAATACCCATAGCCCTTTGAAACATAATGTTTACAGCACAGAATATAGGAAAAATAAGGAGAACTGGTCTGGAGAAGGACTGATAAAATGTATTATTAATGACCAGAGAGTTTTTGCTTTGCGTTACAGCAGCAAACAGCTTAGTTCTAATCAAAAATATGCATGCATAGAAACACATAACAAATTTACAATATGCTCGGTTTATTCTCAAAGTTAAACCAAATAAAATGTACATTTAGGGCTATAACAGCTTATCACGAGGGCAGCATCATTTAATGGACAACTTTGTACTACACCCTTAAAAGTACTACTATGAACTTTTATGGGTATGGCACAAAAGATGTCCCTTTAAGTAATGTACCGCCCTAGTGACAAGCTATTGTACCCTGAAGGTACAAAGGTTTGGCCATTTTCTGAGAGTGCAGGTTATGTGAACATGTTATGTAATATATAAGTGCAGGTGCATTAGGGTCTGGGCATACACTGGGAGGTTTATTTTCAACATAGAAATTGTAGTGGGGGTAAAGCGGTTATTAAAGAGAGATGCTCAGGTGGGCATTGTTTCATAAAGTAGCTGAGTGCTGGTGGTAAGTCTGTACTGAGAGTAAATAAGCTTTATAGTGTTTTTAATGTGTGAATGTTATCTTCGTGCTGCTTTAATGATGTGCACTAGTCTAATAATAGCTATATGTCTTCTGCATATCTGAAGATTTTATTGAAATGTATAATGAGATGTGAAGTGGTTTATCAAAGAGAGAAAAAAACAGATAAATGTTAAGTACTGAATGCTGAATGTCAAATTCACTATTTTTCACATATATGGGTTTATCTTGAACTTGTTAAGTTTAACATTATTTTTCAATGACAGTTTTATGGTTCTTCGACAGAGTGGTTCTAACAAGTTTTTGGACAATTAAGCCATGAATAAACACACATGGATTGCACTAGACCGAGGGCATTTATTTTACAAAATAGATTATGAAAATGAAGTATATAAATAAATTAAACATTCTATAAATAAAAAAATAGTTCACCAAAAATTACAGTTCAGGCATTACTCATTCAATCAGATTTTCTGATTAAAATTGTGATTTAAAATGAGTTTTTATTTATTTATTGTTTTTATAAAATAAATAAATAAATAAAGAACACCAGGTTTGTTTTGCTTGTTTGTAGGGCTGCACAATTTGGCCCAAAATGTTGTGCTTAAATATTAATATGACTTATAATAAAAAATAATTAGTAGTATTCTTGCCAAATAAAAATATATAATATTACTATTGTAATAATACTTTAATTATTAAAAGTAAAAAATAAAATAAAAAATAAAAGTATAAATATAACAATAAAATATTTAGAATATTATTATATGTCTTTAATATGAAATATGAGCTTTTATGCTCTTATGCAAAAATTATTGTACTTTTCTGTACACTGGAGAAAAACATATGGATTATCATGTTTTACTTCAAATTTCTTTAAAGAGAAATATTTTTTTTCCTATATTTTACCCAAAATGTGTAAGCATTACTGAGCGCTAAACAAGTCTGTTTCTTTCATACTGGAAGCCAGAGGGCACCCTCACACAGAAGCTCCAAAAATCCTCACAGAAGTAATATAACTTAATAACTTATTCATAACTTAATAACTTATTAGTAATATAACTTGACCGGAAATCCCTAATATTAGGGCTGTAACGATTTGACCTAAAATCAAAACCTTGATTAATTTAACATTTTACCGTGATTTACGATTAATGAATGATTATTTTGCTCTTCTTTTTTTTTTTTTGCTTTCCTTTTTTTTTTTGCCTTCATAGTTCACTGATAAGGTTTGTAATGATCTCCTAATCATCCCATATACACTCACCTAAAGTTAGTAGGAACACTATACTAATAGATTCAAGAGATTCAAGAGATTCAAGATTCAAGAGTTTTATTTGTCACATACACAGTTATATACAGAATATACAACCGGCAGTGAAATGTAAACAGGTCCGCTCCATGGACAGTGCAAATTCACTGATTAAAAACACAAGGAAGAAATTATAATAGAAATAGGATATAAAAAAAAAAGTACTATCTATATATATATATATGTCTATATCTGTAGAATTATAAATAATCAAGTCAAGAGAGAAAAAAGGTAACAAATAAGGATAAAGTGGAATAAAATAATTGAAGTAGACTTTGCAGTGAGTAAACTGTAGACTTATAAATATGTGGTTAACAAATGTATAAAGAGTATAATGTGCAAACAGGTTTATGACAGGTTGTTACACAGTAACAACGAGAACAGAAAGTGCAGTGCAATGTCAGTGTATCGATGTTTATCCTGGCGTGAAGTCACGTGATGTTAAGTGACTGAGTTCAGGAGTCTGATGGCCTGGGGAAGAAGCTCCTCCTGAGTCTCTCAGTTTTGGCCATCAGGCTTGAGCGCTTACCAGATGGCAGCAGCGTGAGATGAGGGTGTGCAGGGTGATTAGAGTCCTTGATGATCTTGGTAGCTCTACCTTTGCAGCGTTTGGTGTAGGCGTCCTGCAGAGGCGGGAGAGCTGACCCTGAGATACGCTCGGATAAGCGCACTACTCTTTGCAGGGCTTTGCGGTCATGACTGGTGCTGTTCCCATACCACGCTGTGATGCACTGAGTTAAAACACTTTCTATCGCCCCTAAATAGAAAGTTTTCAGGATAGCTGGTGAAACCCTGAATTTCCTCAGCTGGCGCAGGTGGTACAGTCTTTGCCTGGCTTTTTCACCTGTGTCTGAATGTGAGCAGTCCAGGTCAGGTCCTCGGAGATGTTTACTCCCAGGTACTTGAAGCTGCTCCTCTCTCTACTGGTGACCCGCTGATCATGAGGGAGTATGTCCGTTGCTGTCTCTTCCTGAAGTCCACAATCATTTCTTTGGTCTTGCCAACATTCAGAGAGAGACAGTTGTCCTGGCACCATGATGTTAGATGCTCCACCTCGTCCAAGTATGCCGTCTCATTGTTGTTGGAAATGAGGCCCAGGACAACAGTATCATCAGCAAATTTGATGATAGAGGTGGAGCTGTGTGTGGACAAACAGTCATGCGTGTAGAGAGAGTAGAGCAGGGGGCTCAGGACACAGCCCTGTGGAGCTCCACACTCAGGGTGATGGAGGTGGAGGTGGACTGGCCTATTCTCACCACCTGAGGCCTGCCAGTGAGGAAGTCCTCAATCCAGTGGCAGAGAGAAGGATTCAGGCCGAGATCCAGGAGTTTGGAGGTTAGCTTGGTGGGAACTATGGTGTTAAAGGCTGAGCTGTAGTCAATAAATAGCAGTCTTACGTAGTTCCCACTTTTGCTGTCGATGTGAGTGAGGAGGAGTGGAGGACATGAGAGATGGCATCTTCAGTCGATCTATTGGGACGATAGGCAAACTGAAGAGGGTCCAAAGTGTCAGGAATGAAGGCGCAAATGGTGTTTTTAATGAGTCTCTCAAAGACCTTCATGACTATAGACGTGAGAGCCACTGGACGATAGTCATTTAGGCAAGAGGGTTTACTGTTCTTAGGGACAGGGATGATGGTGGATTTTTGAAGGAGGTGGGGACCACAGATGTAGCGAGGACTCATTAAAGATAGATGTAAACAACCCGGTGAGCTGATCAGCACAGGACCGCAGAACCACGACCTGAAATACCATCGGCCCAGCAGCTTTCCTGGCGTCCACGCGCTTGAGTGCTCTCGAACTTCATCCTCCGAGACAGAGATCCGCGTGATTGTTGCTGCTCTGAGTAATTTCCTCTAACGCGCCACTTGGCGGAGTCGGCGTTGCCGCGGTTACAGTCAAAGCGAGCATAGAAAGAGTTTAACTCGTTCACGAGCAGCGGATCAGCGCTTGCCTCTGCAGAGATTTAGATCCAAAGGAGCAGATGGACCTCAGACCCTGCCACATGCGCCTTGAGTCGTTGAGTTGGAAATGAGACTCCACTCGGTCTTTATAGCGGAGTTTTGCGGCTTTAACTGCTCGTCTGAGAGCATAGCAGGGCGATCTGTATTCATTCATATTCCCTGAATGGAGACCGGCGTTGTAAGCAGCAGTGCGTCGCGTTCACTGCGCGTGCCGGATTGAATTGTCCACCACGGTTTCTGATTTGAGAAGGGCGTTATTGTTATTGTTTGCGTGGCTTGCTCTGTAAGCGTGTCGATGAAGCAAAGCGCCACGTCTGTGAACTTCGCTTTACGTCAGCTGAACTTCGCGCTCGGAACATGTCCCAGTCTACATCGCCCAGAGCTGCCTGTAGCGCGGTCTCTGAGTGGGGTGACCAGCGCAACTTCCCGCCTCACCGGGGTTCCTGGAGGAGCTTTTGTTTGTATCGGGAGTGAGGAAAATGGCGGCATGATCCGATTTGCCAAGCGCTGGAAGTGACCCGCGCTTTATAGGCGTTCTTAAGCGGAGAGTAGCAGTGATCCAGCGTGTTTGCTCCTCGTGTGGGGCAGGAGGCGTGCTGATGAAAGTTTGGCAGGACTTTCTTTAGGTTTGCTTTGTTAAAATCGCCAGCGACAATGAATGCGCGTCGGGATGTTGGTTTATGGCGCGCTGGCAACATCATGAAGGCCAGATAAAGCCAGCGCTGTGTCTGCCTGCGGTGGGATGTAAGCGGCAGTGGCAATGACGCAGAAAACTCCCTAGGCAGATAGAATGGGCGGCAGATGATTGTTAAATGTTCCAGATGAGGTGAGCAGGACCGTGAGAGAATGGTGATGTTCCTGGGATCGCACCATTTCTTGTTGATCATGAAACACACTCCACCGCCTTTGGATTACCGGCCTCGGCTGTTCTGTCCATCCGAAAACAGAGAAGTTCTCCGGCGGCGTCACAGCTGTGTCGGGACGCGGGCGTGAGCCATGTTTCAGACAAACAATAGATATTACAGTCTCTCATGTCCCGTTGAAAACTTATCCTGGCTCTAAGATCGTCCATCTTATTATCCAAGGATTGAACATTTGCTAGAAGAATGCTGGGAGAGGAGGTCTGAATGCCCTTTTCCTCAGTCTGTTACGGATACCAGCACGTTTCCCACGGTGTTTCTTTGTTCTACGCGCGCTGGCTCTGTCCATTGTTCAACTCGGCGTTCGAAGAATCTCAGATGGCCACAGAGGATCGGCGAAAGTGTCCTGAAACAGTCCAGTGTAGAGTAACCAATGTCCAAAAGAGTTTTGCTGTCGTAGTAGATCAATGCAGATGATAAGTTTGTAAAAACTGAGAGTAAAAGAAAGTAAAATAGTAAATAAAAGCACAGTCTTGCGGGCGAACAGGCAGCGACCAAACACAGCGGCGCCATTTTGATTTGATTTTTAATACTGTGTTTGACCCCTTTCGCCTTCAGAACTGCCTTAATTCTACATGGCATTGATTCAACAAGGTGCTAAAAGCATTCTTTAGAAATGTTGGCACATGTTGATAGGATAGCATCTTGCAGTTGATGGAGATTTGTGGGATGCACATCCAGGGCACACAGCTCCCGTTCCACATCCCAAAGATGCTCTACTGGGTTGAGATCTGGTGACTGTGGGGGCCATTTTAGTACAGCGAACTCATTGTCATGTTCAAGAAACCAATTTGAAATGATTCGAGCTTTGTGACATGGGGCATTATCCTGCTGGAAGTAGCCATCAGAGAATGGGTACATGGTGGTCATAAAGTCTTCGGACATGGTCAGAAACAATGCTCAGGTAGGCCGTGTCATTTTAAGCGATGCCCAATTGGCACTAAGGGGCCTAAAGTGTGCCATGAAAAATCCCCCACACCATTACACCACCACCACCAGCCTGCACAGTGGTAACAAGGCATGATGGATCCATGTTCTCATTCTGTTTACGCCAAATTCTGACTCTACCATCTGAATGTCTCAGCAGAAATCGAGACCAATTTTGACCATGCCATTGGCTGCTCTATTGCTGCTATGGTGGCAATGGAGAGAGCAACTGTGGCTAAACTTATCTGGCATTGGGGAGAAGGATAAGAATATTCTCAGAGGCGCCGCACCAGGAAGAAGCGAAACCTGACCTGAGGCTGTGATTTTGGCTCTCTGCCCCTCCTCCTCACTGCCAATCTACAACTTTGTACTACACTCTCCTGCCCCCACACACACACACACCCAAGAGGTTGTTATGGCCAAAGGTCATTCATTAGGTATATATATTTTTAACTTTTAAATGTGTGTGTGAGTGGGTAGAGATTAATCAGTGAGTAGAGATTGGCCAGTTGACTATTGGATCACCTTTAAAAAAAAAAAAATGGAAGTGGCAATGATAGTAAAATATGTTGACCCATTGCTATATTTTAGGAAATACAGTTGAGAGATGGGTCTGCTCACTTGTAAAAGAGTAATTTGCTCAAGAGTTTATCCTGCTGGGTGTAGGAACCTAACTCGAATCAGATTATTGACGGCCACGGTGGAAAGTACTCTCTTACTGGAGTTGCATGAAATCGTGCTCCTTGATGCTTCTCCACCTCCTAGCGGATGGCGATGGCTCCTCTGGTTGAGGGCAACTGGTAGCGAATACCCTGTTCCCTACTCCTCCCCAAACATGGCAGACGGCGCCGACTCCACACCTCCTCGACCCAGGAGCACGGCAGTGAGCTCTCCATCCCACTTGTTCTTCCATCGCACCAGCATCACCGCCACAGGCATCCACTGGCGTCTCTGCTCCTTTGTGCTGCCTTTCCTCCTCAGCACCATGATCCCTCTCAGCAGCAATGTCCCTCTGACAGCATGTCCCTCCTTCCTCCCAGACTTTGGCACCAATGTAACACAGTTAGTTGATAAGGGAAGAAGGAGGCGGGAACCGGCAAACATTTAAACACTTTAATCCAAAATAAAAAAAACACAAAATGAAAGTAAAAGCGGCAGCCCCAAGTGGACGACTTCCGCACACACATAAACATAACATAAATGTCCCAGGCTTGGTCCTCTCTCATCCTCCACTGTCGTCGCTCCTCTTTTATGCTTCAGGATCTCCTCTGTGAGAGATACGACACTGGTGTGGCACACAGGTGACGCCCATTATCACTCATGCCACCGGCCTCGCCCACACTCTCACGGCTCTCGGCCTCACCCTGCATGCCCTTAATTCTTGAGGGTGAGTTTTCGATGGGGAAATGGCTAGCTGTTTTTATGTCGATTGCCCTCCCTCTAGTATTTCTGAAGGTGACATTGCTAAAACAATGTTAACACACCCCCTGCAAGGTTGGGTGATTTTAGGAAAAGTGCTGTGCAAACATAGTCTTACATAGGGCACACTCCCTAAAGTTTTTGATGGTTATGGTAAAAAGAGATGGCTTTATTTGCATTTTGTTATTTTTCAACCCCTTCAGCTTTTAAGCTGCTAGGTGACGTCTTTGACTTAAGCATGCTTCCTCGAACTAAAAGAACCAATCTATGTTTTTCCAAATCTAAGTTTTGGTAACCTGAACTTTCAATAGAGAGATAGAAACCTCTCAGGTTTCATTAAAAATATCTTAATTTGTACATGAAGGTAAGTAAATAATGGCAGAATGTCCATTTCAGTGTGAACTATTCCTTTCTCGAAATCTCGACATGGTTGTCTAACCATGCTGAATCGTGCTGGTAGAACCCAGAAATAGCGTTGCCACTCAGGATTGCTCACTTGTCTGTTGCCTGGCTACCAGTTTCAAATTAATAATAAAATTAAAAGAAATATCTGATCATCCTCTATAATCCTGTCGTTATTTACATATCATCAGTAAACCATTTGCGTTGAAAAGGCAACGACCTGACACTTTTGTATTATAGTCAAAGAGCGGCCATTATCAGCCACACAGTGGAAAATGAAACCAGAACCATACCAGCTAGCCTGGATTGGCATGGAATAGAACAGTTACGCAATGAGAACCGTTCGGCCCGACGGTGGAAAAGCGGCTCTATAGTCATGAAAGTGGACTCTCTTTAAGTTCACTTAAAGAGCCCCTATTATGGATTTTTGAAAATTACCTTTCATGTAGTGTGTAACATAGTTCTAAGTGAAGGAAAACATCCTGCAAAGTTTTAAATCTAAAAGTGCACCATATGTCAAGTTATTGTCTCTCAAAAGTAAGGGTCGACTCTTAAGTCAATCAAACAAATAATTTTTAACGAGTACTTAAAGCCGTTTCGGCTAACTTTTTTTACTGTTTTACTGAAATACTACTGTAAATCAGCTGTGGGCTGCAGTATTACCTAAAACTGTGTCTATTAATGCAGATTGTCTGTCATTCTTACTACTTTGAGTAAAGATAAAGGATGGAGCAAGATTTGTTTTGCAAACTTTAATGTTACATCAGTCATTCTTGTTAGTGTTTAGTGTTTAGGCTAGCATATATGCGGTTATTGATACAGTTCCTGCTTGTGCACGCAATACATTAGAAACACACACACACATGCAGGTTTGTTGATAGATGCACACTTGTTAAAGCTGATGGTGAGAATTACAGTTGAACTATAATGTACCTCAAACTGAGTAGCATCACTGAGAAGCGTCCTGCTCAAGGTTCGGGTTGAATAACTTCGTTCTTCCAATGTTTCATTGATTCAGACTCGTGCTGGGATTGATGTAAAATCGACACCATCGTTACTGTCTTTATAGTGTGTACAATCACTGAGCTTTATGAAGCCTCGGACGGAGACAAGTATAGGTCTCTGTAGGATAGTAATAGGAGTTACTAGGTCAGTGGGCGAGGCCATAAACAGAGGGGCCGTTTTTCACTGCACGTTACCTGATTTGCGGGTCTCATTTTCATTGCATGGTTTATAAACACCCATCAGTTTGAAAACACCCACAAATTTAGAAACACCCACTTTTGTTCATAGAGAGACCCCATACTCGGACGGAGCTGGAGTTCAGTTATGGTAATGGGCGTTTGTTTCTGAAATCCACGCTGTCTGCGGCAGACCAGTCAAAACAGACTGGGCCATCTGACCAATCAGAGCAGAGTAGGCTCTCAGAAAGGAGGGATTTAGAGACTGATTCATCCATCAGTCGTTTGAGAATTATTGAACACTGTGGTGATGTATGTATATTATGAGAAAATGTTTTTGACCTTTGATGCATGTAAACCTGTTGTTGGAGACCTCCAAAACTAAATTAGGAAACTTTAAAATAGAATAATAGGAGCACTTTAAGTGCCTTTCATTTAATTAATAATATATCATTTGCAGGTACAGTTCTTTTCTTCAATTTTGAAGTATACTATACAAATATATGTATAATACTGTAAGTAATATTGCAAACTACACTCACCTAAAGGATTATTAGGAACACCTGTTTAATTTCTCATTAATGCAATTATCTAATCAACCAATCACATGGCAGTTGCTTCAATGCATTTAGGGTGTGGTCTGGTCAAGACAATCTCCTGAACTCCAAACTGAATGTCAGAATGGGAAAGAAAGGTGATTTAAGCAATTCTGAGCGTGGCATGGTTGTTGGTGCCAGACGGGCCGGTCTGAGTATTTCACAATCTGCTCAGTTACTGGGATTTTCACGCACAACCATTTCTAGGGTTTACAAAGAATGGTGTGAAAAGGAAAAACATCCAGTATCGGCGGCAGTCCTGTGGGCGAAAATGCCTTGTTGAAGCTAGAGGTCAGAGGAGAATGGGCCGACTGATTCAAGCTGATAGAAGAGCAACTTTGACTGAAATAACCACTCGTTACAACCGAGGTATGCAGCAAAGCATTTGTGAAGCCACAACACGCACAACCTTGAGGCGGATGGGCTACAACAGCAGAAGACCCCACGGGTACCACTCATCTCCACTACAAATAGGAAAAAGAGGCTACAATTTGCTTTTGAGCTCACCAAAATTGGGCGGTTGAAGACTGGAAAAATGTTGCCTGGTCTGATGAGTCTTGATTTCTGTTGAGACATTCAGATGGTAGAGTCAGAATTTGGCGTAAACAGAATGAGAACATGAATCCATCATGCCTTGTTACCACTGTGCAGGCTGGTGGTGGGGGTGTAATGGTGTGGGGGATGTTTTCTTGGCACACTTTAGGCCCATCCCTTTATGACCCTTCCATCCCTTTATGACCACCATGTACCCATTCTCTAATGGCTAGTTTCAGCAGGATAATGCACCATGTCACAAAGCTCGAATCATTTCAAATTGGTTTCTTGAACATGACAATGAGTTCACTGTACTAAAATGGCCCCCACAGTCACCAGATCTCAACCCAATAGAGCATCTTTGGGATGTGGTGGAACGGGAGCTTCATGCCCTGGATGTGCATCCCACAAATCTCCATCAACTGCAAGATGCTATCCTATCAATATGGACCAACATTTCTAAAGAATGCTTTCAGCACCTTGTTGAATCAATGCCATGTAGAATTAAAGCAGTTCTGAAGGCAAAGGGGTCAAACACAGTATTAGTATGGTGTTCCTAATAATCCTTTAGGTAAGTGTATGGCACTTTGTCACCTATACCAGAAAGTCAGTATTAACTTTCCTCTGTCTATATGCATTCTGTGTAAATGACCAAATAAAAAAATTAAATAAAAAAAAAAAAACAATGAAAATATTCCCCATAGACTTCCATTGTATAAGTGTTCTGTCAACAAATTGTGTTTTTTTCACAGTGCGGTTTACTGTACCATTTTTATCCTGATGAAAAAGTAGACTTTGCAACAGAGTTTAAGTTGAATTATTTTTCTCTACAACTCTTATGGATCAAGTCATGCTCTTCATTAGGGGAACAAGAAAGGCTGTAGAGATGAGCAGTATCGTGATAATGAAACATGAGGCACCTGTCTTCTTCTTAATGGGAATTTGGTTTCATTCTTGGCAACATTAAATATTGAACCATACTCGTAAGTGATAAGAGCAAGAAAAAGTATTTATAGAGAGCTAGCTCATATTTTCACTCTTTCTTCTGTCTTCCATTTTTTCAGTCTGCTGAGGTGGAAGAATGGTCATTTTTGAAATGTTATAATAAACATACATGTTTCTAGTTATGCCTAAGTCTAAAATATGTTAAGGTGTCAAGAAATTGTTAGTAAAAAACAACAACAACAACAAAAACAACTGTATCAGTAAATGACGAATGACTGGAAAAGCCATGTGGCCTTTAAATGTCATAGTGGACAATGTGCGGTCTTGAATTCAATGATTATTTGTACAAAAGTGAACAAAAATGTATTTGAAATCGAAATTCATATTTTAATAATATATTGTATTAAATAGGCCTAAATAATAGCATGCTGGTCTTCCAGATGTATTTTGAATTTCAATAGTTTCATGTTATCTGCAGCCAGTAAATCAACGCATAAAAATATTTATACTCTTTGCAAGCGAACCATCATGTTTTCTTTTACATGTATTCACTTTGTTTATGGTTCTTTAGTTTTTTGAATGAGGGCATGTCAACTTCTACTAAGTGACAGATAAATTTGCTTGGACTTTATACAAAAATTATACAAAAGTTTACTTAATATATATTTAATATATTATATATCTGGCTGTATATGTTTTGCTAATATGTTTTCTCTGTCTCTCTTTATTTATCTTTCGCATCCTGGACTGGATTATCCTTCATTGGCTGACTCTGTGTGATTTTTGGTGAGTTTGTCATATTACTTCCTTTCTTATATTGAGATTTACTGTACAAAGAAACACTGTTCATTCATTGTTGCAGGTCACATCATGGTTCCCTCAATAAACTCCAAATCTGCTTAGTGCAGTGTGGCACCTGTCATCCCTGTGCTAAATACTGACAAAGTACTGCGCAAAAAATGTTCACTTCTGCAGTGATTTCATAATACTTGTTATTAAGAGTTACATTTGGTTAAAGTGAGGAAATTGCTTTTAAAACAGGGATTCAGAAAGTATCAATATATCAATCCTTCATCTGAGAAAGACAGATGACACTGTGCGAGGAGAATTAGATCAGTCTTATCTGTGCTGTCAGAGATGAGGCCTGAAACACAACCTCAGGCTGAACAGGTTATCACCACATCACTATAAAAGCTTTTCACACTGTTCAGACACTGACAAATGGTGTTAACTGGAAACAACTGATACATAGATATTTGACAAGACACTGCTTAAGAAGTAGGGTTTGCACTTTCAGAAATGCTTTTTTTTTTTTTTTTTTTAGCGGTCCTATTATGCACTTTTAGGAAGCCTTGATTCGTTTTTAGGGTGGACTAGAATATGCTTTAATGTCTGATTGTTCAAAAACACATTCTTTTCACATATATTACATTATTACAGCACCTCTCTCCCCAGTCTGGCCCGAGCGTGCCATTTATTTCCTGTTTAAGCTGAAGCCCCTCCTTCCAAAATACGAAATGTGCTGTGATTGGTTATCTGGCCCAGTGTGTTGTGATTGACACCACTTACCGTGTTCGGAAATGTCACACCCTTACAATAACCAAGCTGTAGTACTCAGATGTAAATAGTAAAGATGTCATATATTTCAAACCAATTCAAGCCTGATTCAGACTTAAGAATGTTAACAAACAAGAGGATCGTGCAAGACAGATTTCATGTGCGGACTTTGCAGGCATGGATTTCACAGGGGCGTTTCACATGTATTTTTGTCATTTTCGTCTCATTTTAGATACAAAGTTAAACACCATTTAATCATGATACTTGGGAAAATCATGAAAACTATGGTAATACAAACAGTAATTGACCCTTCGCTAAGCCACGCCCAAAAACCGCCACAGGCCAATGGCAGTTTAGCAACTGTACCTAGCGCGGAAGGTCTGTCAAGCTTTCGAGGCGAGAAACATTCGAAGCATTGTGCTTAGGGATTGTACAAATCTGATCCTATAAATCCTATAAGTTTGGACAGGGGTGGAATTTTTGTTCTGTGTTCTGCCAATTTGTCCTACCTTGTCAGATTTTCCTACCATAGCGCCAAAATTATATCTATATCTATCGATCCATGCTACGCATCAAAAAAATCCTATGCGTATATAGTAGTATAATCCTATACTACTATATATTTTATATATAAAATATAAGTGGGAGAATGTTATCATTGCAAAGTGGTCAGGCTAATGTGTTGTGTTTATTCCACAAGATTTATGGATAAGCTGTTTGATTTATAATTATTAGATTATTTTATAACTTCACTTACCCTGCTGTGCGTGAACATAGCTGTTCCTCAATTTGTGAGTTTCCCATTTGAATGGTCAGCCTATATGAGGCAGCTGCTGCTTATGCTGGGACCTGTGGACTTTAGCTTCAATTTTGATGAAATTATTCTCTAATCGGTTGCATATTATGGATATATCCCTCGAATGCATACTGCAGTCCTTTTGTCTTGCTCTCTCAGATATTTTACCCGTTTGCCAAAAATGACTAATTATCTCCTTGGCAATGTCTGACACCAGTGCATACATACTGTAATAGACGAGGCCAGGTGCGAAAGCTTGTCAGGTGTAGCAACAGTAACTAAGGAGAGGCGGGGCTTAGTGACGGGTCAATTGTATTACGACAATTACTACAGTAAACACTATATCAACACTAATGTTGGCTAGCAGGCTAGCGGAGGAAAAGCTTTGCCCATTGTTTACATCGAAGCAACAACATAAAACTTATAATTGGAGCTGCTAATAGAAAACACAACTAGAAATAATTAGACATACTTAAAAGTTGTGATTCACAAACAACAGATTATCCTGACAAAGTGGGAACTGCTCCATTTGAGGAGAAGCTTTTATGCATACCCTACATTGTACTCTCTTAAGGCCAAAGTATACCGCTTTTTTTTTTTTTTTTTGCGTGTACGCGAGGGTCAGCGTACAGGTGCCCTGCCTGTGAGAATTTCGTCATCAGAAGAGTATCGCGCGTACTGAATGCACATTGCGAATTTATGCGTAGTTTACTTATTTTACTTTGTACACGCATGGGTTGCACATGTGCATAAATTTTTTTGCAGTATTTATATGGGCAACTATTTACAACTTGTGGCGAGATTGCTCAAAACTGCGCATGTGTTGAAACGCCTGTGTACGCATATGAGTCAAAGAAGCTTTGCAAGGCTGTGCGTTTGACTGTCTGCATACACTGCGTGCGTGTAAAAAAACTAAGTATACTTTCGGCTTTAGTTTCTGAAAGCTGTTCACAGTAAAATGTGCAGTACACAGATAAACGCTGGGGTTATAATGTTCAGGAACAAATGAGTTTTGGAAACGGGGTGGAAAAAACTGCCTCTTTGACATAGCGACAACGTCTTCTGTAAGGCAGCTCAACTAGGCCCCCTTTTTTTGCAGAGATTGTTTAAATGAGTAACATCGTGACTTCATTAGATCCGGGGGAAAAAAAAAGTGTTGTAGCCCAAGCAAGTCATTCGTTTTAGTTCTGTTTTACGGATTCTGTTAAATAAAATATCTCCCTTTGGAGTGAACATTGAGGTTTTTAACCTTGCAGATCTTTTTTTATGCTCAAACAGCAACTTTACACTCTAACTAAAGTTGAAAAAATGAAAAAGAATAATAGGACCCCTTTAAATTAAAACAAGGAATTGAAGATTAAATTACATTTGAATATATGTTTTCCAGGATTTATTGTAACACCTCACAACAGGACTGAGGGTTTTGTGGGTCATCTGTAAGTATGCGTTTCATGGCTAAACACGCAGCCAAAGTAATTACATGCAAGAGATTCAACGTGTCAACTTTCAACTACAACTATTTTAGTATTTACTTTACATGTATTTTCTTCAGAGCATTGGTGATATGATGAATCAGTGTATCAAGTTCACACTAAGCTTTATTTTACAGGTATACTGCAGGCCATTAGGAAGCTATGGTATATGAATGTTGGGGTCAATGCCATTCATTTTATGTTTTATACACTCACCTAAAGGATTATTAGGAACACCATACTAATACTGTGTTTGACCCCCTTTCGCCTTCAGAACTGCCTTAATTCTACGTGGCATTGATTCAACAAGGTGCTGAAAGCGTTCTTTAGAAATGTTGGCCCATATTGATAGGATAGCATCTTGCAGTTGATGGAGATTTGTGGGATGCACATCAAGGGCACAAAGCTCCTGTTCCACCACATCCCAAAAATGCTCTATTGGGTTGAGATCTGGTGACTGTGGGGACCATTTTAGTACAGTGAACTCATTGTCATGTTCAAGAAACCAATTTGAAATGATTCGAGCTTTGTGACATGGTGCATTATCCTGCTGGAAGTAGCCATCAGAGAATGGGTACATGGTGGTCATAAAGGGATGGACATGGTCAGAAACAATGCTCAGGTAGGCCATGGCATTTAAGCGATGCCCAACTGGCACTACAGGGCCTAAAGTGTGCCAAGAAAACATCCCCACACCATTACACCACCACCACCAGCCTGCACAGTGGTAACAAGGCATGATGGATCCATGTTCTCATTCTGTTTACGCCAAATTCTGACTCTACCATCTGAATGTCTCAACAGAAATCGAGACCAATTTTGGTGAGCTCGTGCAAATTGTAGCCTCTTTTTCCCTATTTGTAGTGGAGATGAGTGGTACCGGCTTCTGCTGTTGTAGCCCATCCGCCTCAAGGTTAGCCAAGTCGGCCCATTCTCCTGTATATCAAGACTGTATATCAAGAGTTTTATTTGTCACATACACAGTTATATACAGAATATACAAACGGCAGTGAAATGTAAACAGGTCCGCTCCATGGACAGTGCAAATTCACAGTTAAAAACACAAGGAGGAAATTATAATAGAAATAGGATATAAAAAAAAAGTACTATATATATATATATATATATATGTCTATATCTGTAGAATTATAAATAATCAAGTCAAGAGAAAAAAAGGTAACAAATAAGGATAAAGTGGAATAAAATAATTGAAGTAGACTTTGCAGTGAGTAAACTGTAGACTTATAAATATGTGGTTAACAAATGTATAAAGAGTATAATGTGCAAACAGGTTTATGACAGGTTGTTACACAGTAACAACGAGAACAGAAAGTGCAGTGCAATGTCAGTGTATCGATGTTTATCCTGAAGTGAAGTCACGTGATGTTAAGTGACTGAGTTCAGGAGTCTGATGGCCTGGGGAAGAAGCTCCTCCTGAGTCTCTCAGTTTTGGCCATCAGGCTTGGAGCGCTTACAGATGGTAGCAGCGTGAAATGAAGGTTTGCAGGGTGATTAGAGTCCTTGATGATCTTGGTAGCTCTACCTTTGCAGCGTTTGGTGTAGGCGTCCTGCAGAGACGGGAGAGCTGACCCTGAGATACGCTCGGATAAGCGCACTACTCTTTGCAGGGCTTTGCGGTCATGACTGGTGCTGTTCCCATACCACGCTGTGATGCACTGAGTTAAAACACTTTCTATCGCCCCTAAATAGAAAGTTTTCAGGATAGCTGGTGAAACCTGAATTTCCTCAGCTGGCGCAGGTGGTACAGTCTTTGCCTGGCTTTTTCACCTGTGTCTGAATGTGAGCAGTCCAGGTCAGGTCCTCGGAGATGTTTACTCCCAGGTACTTGAAGCTGCTCACTCTCTCTACTGGTGACCCGCTGATCATGAGGGAGTATGTCCGTTGCTGTCGCTTCCTGAAGTCCACAATCATTTCTTTGGTCTTGCCAACATTCAGAGAGAGACAGTTGTCCTGGCACCATGATGTTAGATGCTCCACCTCGTCCAAGTATGCCGTCTCATTGTTGTTGGAAATGAGGCCCAGGACAACAGTATCATCAGCAAATTTGATGATAGAGGTGGAGCTGTGTGTGGACAAACAGTCATGCGTGTAGAGAGAGTAGAGCAGGGGCTCAGGACACAGCCCTGTGGAGCTCCCACACTCAGGGTGATGGAGGTGGAGGTGGACTGGCCTATTCTCACCACCTGAGGCCTGCCAGTGAGAAGTCCTCAATCCAGTGGCAGAGAGAAGGATTCAGGCCGAGATCCAGGAGTTTGGAGGTTAGCTTGGTGGGAACTATGGTGTTAAAGGCTGAGCTATAGTCAATAAATAGCAGTCTTACGTAGTTCCCACTTTTGCTGTCGATGTGAGTGAGGAGGAGTGGAGGACATGAGAGATGGCATCTTCAGTCGATCTATTGGGACGATAGGCAAACTGAAGAGGTCCAAAGTGTCAGGAATGAAGGCGCAAATGGTGTTTTTAATGAGTCTCTCAAAGACCTTCATGACTATAGGCGTGAGAGCCACTGGACGATAGTCATTTAGGCAGAGGTTTACTGTTCTTAGGACAGGGATGATGGTGGATTTTTTGAAGGAGGTGGGGACCACAGATGTAGCGAGGACTCATTAAAGATAGATGTAAACAACCCGGTGAGCTGATCAGCACAGGACGCAGAACACGACCTGAAATACCATCCGGCCCAGCAGCTTTCCCTGGCGTCCACACGGCAGAGTGCTCTCGAACTTCATCCTCCGAGACAGAGATCACGTGATTGTTGCTGCTCTGAGTAATTTCCTCTAACGGCGCCACTTGGCGAGTCGCGTTGCCGCGGTTACAGTCAAAGCGGCGTAGAAAGAGTTTAACTCGTTCACGAGCAAGCGGATCAGCGTTCACCTCTGCAGAGGATTTAGATCCAAAGGAGCAGATGGACCTCAGACCTTGCCACATGCGCGCTGAGTCGTTGAGTTGGAAATGAGACTCCACTCGGTCTTTATACGCGGAGTTTGCGGCTTTAACTGCTCGTCTGAGAGCATAGCAGGACGATCTGTATTCAGTCATATTCCCTGAATGGAGACCGGCGTTGTAAGCAGCAGTCGCGTCGCGTTCACTGCACGCAGCGGATTGAATTGTCCACCACGGTTTCTGATTTGAGAAGGGCGTTATTGTTATTGTTTGCGTGGCTTGCTCTGTAGCGTGTTGATGAAGCAAAGCGCCCACGTCTGTGAACTTCGCTTACGTCCAGCTGAACTTCGCTTCGAACATGTCCCAATCCACATCGCCCAGAGCTGCCTGTAGCGCGGTCTCTGAGTGGGGTGACCAGCGCAACTTCCCGCCTCACCGGGGTTCCTGGAGGAGCTTTTGTTTGTATTCGGGAGTGAGGAAAATGGCGGCATGATCCGATTTGCCAAGCGCTGGAAGTGACCAGCGCTTTATAGGCGTTCTTAAGCGGAGAGTAGCAGTGATCCAGTGTGTTTGCTCCTCGTGTGGGGCAGGAGACGTGCTGGTGAAAGTTTGGCAGGACTTTCTTTAGGTTTGCTTTGTTAAAATCGCCCGCGACAATGAATGCGCGCCGGGATGTTGGTTTATGACGCCCTTGCTGGCAACATCGCAGAAGGCCAGATAAAGCCAGCGCTGTGTCTGCCTGCGGTGGGATGTAAACGGCGGTCGCGACAACCGCAGAAAACTCCTAGGCAGATAGAATGGGCGGCAGATGATTGTTAAATGTTCCAGATGAGGCGAGCAGGACCGCGAGAGAATGGTGATGTTCCTGGGATCGCACCATTTCTTGTTGATCATGAAACACACTCCACCGCCTTTGGATTTACCGGCCTCGGCTGTTCTGTCCATCCGAAAAACAGAAGTTCTCCGGCGGCGTCACAGCTGTGTCCGGGACCGCGGGCGTGAGCCATGTTTCAGACAAACAATAGATATTACAGTCTCTCATGTCCCGTTGAAAACTTATCCTGGCTCTAAGATCGTCCATCTTATTATCCAAGGATTGAACATTTGCTAGAAGAATGCTCGGGAGAGGAGGGCTGAATGCCCTTTTCCTCAGTCTGTTCTGCGGATACCAGCGCGTTTCCCACGGTGTTTCTTTGTTCTCGCCGCTGGCTCTGGCCATTGTTCAACTCGGCGTTCGAAGAATCTCAGATGGCCACAGAGGATCGGCGAAAGTGTCCTGAAACAGTCCAGTGTAGAGAGTAACCAATGTCCAAAAGAGTTTTGCTGTCGTAGTAGATCAATGCAGATGATAAGTTTGTAAAACTGAGAGTAAAAGAAAGTAAAATAGTAAATAAAAGCACAGTCTTCGCGGAGCGGCTTTACTGAGCAGCGACCAAACACAGCGGCGCCATTTTGTACTACTGACATTTTGTCCTCTGACCTCTAGCATCAACAAGGCATCAGACTGCCGCATACTGGATGTTTTTCCCTTTTCACACCATTCTTTGTAAACCCTAGAAATGATTGTGTGTGAAAATCCCAGTAACTGAGCAGATTGTGAAATACTCAGACCGGCCCGTCTGGCACCAACAACCATGCCACGCTCAACATTTCTTAAATCACCTTTCTTTCCCATTCTGACATTCAGTTTGGAGTTCAGGAGATTATCTTGATCAGGACCACACCCTAAATGCATTGGAAGCAACTGCCATGTGATTGGTTGATTAGATAATTGCATTAATGAGAAATTGAACAGGTGTTCCTAATAATCCTTTAGGTGAGTGTATATTCAATGTAATTGACAATGTATAATTTATGCAGAATTGGGTGAAAATAGATTTAATCAATAGCAATGAGAAAAAGGTCTTCCTTGATATATCAAACATTCCTTTATTCATTTTCTAAGAAATGCATACTTTTCTTGTGAACTAGAGATTCATAAAATGACATTGAAGTATAGCTCCCATGTAGTTTTACAAAATGTCAGCAGATGGTAACAGAGAGTCTGATGGGGAAATGGAGGAACAGGTGGTCACGGGCTTGAGCTCTGGATTAACAACATGCAAACAGAAAAAAAAAAAGAAAAAGAGAGAGAGGAAGAGAGAGAGAGAGAGAGAGAGAGAGAGAGAGAGAGAGAGAGAGAGAGAGAGAGAGAGAGTTCCAGGAAGAAACAGTGAAACTCAAAATCACACAGAGGAAGAGTGCATTTACTGTAGATGTTTTCATCACATCAGCCTTTTTTTAAGAACATTTTTACAATTTTATATAATTTATAAATAACAATATATGATGTCAATTTATGATACATTTACTTGATAAATAAAATATATATTTTAATGCTTTATAATTTTTCATATATTTAATATTTATTTTATTTTACAATTTATTTTTAATGATGCCGAAATGTTAAACTTACATTTTAGTTATTATCTTACAACTAAGTCCCAAGTCCTCTAGAACTCACAGAAAAGATATTATTTAACAGCCACTGAGCTGACAACAGAAATGACAGATAAAGGTCTGCATGCATTGTGTCACAGATTTAGAGAAAATAATACTTTATTAACAAATATAAGACCACATATTTTTGTTTATATATGAACAGTTATGATGCTCATCACACAATTTAGAATGCAAATAGGTCCAGTCTTTGACATTAGACAACACATGGACATTGTATGTATAAGCAATAATGCCATCAGTGCTTTTGTTGTGCGTAATACAGATAATATTTTTCTTCTTTTCTTTCTACTTTCTGTACTTTCATGTTCTTTATGATATAGTTATTGCAAAAAGCGTTATTACTCTATGTAAATGTAGTGCTATGACAGACATCCCTGTTATGGATTATGGGTGTAATGGGTTGTGTCTGAAACAGAGCCAGTGTGTTGACAATTTTTGGCTGCACTAACGATCCCCAAAATCTCTTGGCCATATTGGTGTGAGCACGCCTGACATGACATCAGTCATTCAGTAGGAGCCTAGGAGGTCTCCTATGGCCTGTCAGTTTAGAGATATTTGACTAATGCTGTGGTGGTTGACAGAGCAGTAATTAGGGGTTTTGTGCCCAGCTGGTGCCCAGTATCACAGATGTTATGGGGGAGATCTGGGGGTGGGGAGGAGAAGGTTCTGGAAGGACAGGGTGGGGTGGGGTGTGAGTGTCTCCTCTCTGTCGCGCCCATCTCTGGGGACTTTGACTGTCTGGTTGGTGCTGTCACTTAGTTTTAGCAGATGTATTGTAAAGCACCCACCCTTTACATTATCTACGGAAGGCCCAATGCTCCTGATGTAGGAAACCACATTAGAAAGCAAGAGACAGAGATCCATATACTATTAATAATATATATATATATTTTTTTATGTTTTGGCTGAGTGCAAAGCAAATAAATGTGAACAAATAAAAGTGCACATGCACCTTTTGTTTGTGCAGTTGCTAGGGTGGAACCATCATGCATAATTTACTAGTAGTGATGGATGATGGCATATTTTGAGGGCAGAGGAACACACCCAACCCTCCAGTCATGATTATTGTGTGGTTAGACAAAATGCTGAGATTTACAATCCTATGAAGACATTATATGTCCATTAATAGCAGGAGAAACCTCATATATCTGATATATCTATCTACTACACCAGATAGTTTTTTATCTGAGATTTGTGGTGCTAATTAATTAAATTTTTACTTAAAAGAAAAATAAAAATAAATAAATAAATATATATATATATATATATATATATATATATATAGTCACAATTTATATTAAGTGTCTTTAACTACTATGTACTTACATAACAATATTGCTAGGTGCACACTTATTGTGTTCATGTTGTATTTCAAAACAATTTTACTGCTATTGAGGTGGAATACAGGGACGGATTAGGACAGGTTCAGTGGTATGGTTAGGCTTAAGGGTGGGTTAAGGGGGTAAGCGAAGGGTCAACAGTGTATAGATTATTATACAGAGAAAATAACAACAACTGTAATTTCAAGTAGGTATTTTTTCTATAATATAACCAAATGTGTTCTCTAATCTCCTTTAGACCTTGCTCCAGAATCGTGAGATTAACGGACATAACCAAAACACTACTCTTAGACGTTGGGCAAATTCACGGCTTTTGTGGATTAATTTAGTTAAGAAAATAAAGAGTGCAATTCAAGCGATGGACAATTTTATACTGTGTTTCTCTTGCCTTAAATATACTACATGTTTTAAGGCCTTCTCCCACTCTTTGTTTTCAGGGATGTTACCAAAATCTTTCTCCCACACATTTCCAAAAGCCGTAACATTGATCAGCATGTTTGAGAGATATCACTTTTCTTAACTTGCTTTCTTGATTAATAAATCAACCATTTGAGATTTTGACAAGCTAGGGAAGAACTAGGGATCTTGATTTGGATAAAATGCTGTTTTTCGACGTTACATTTATCTTGAAGCTGTTGAAAGGATAGCAGTGTGTCGCCATTAAACAAGTGAAGAAGAAATTTGATTTCCTGTTGCATTATACTGTCCTGAACCCCTGGAAGAAACCATTGATTCCTTATGAGACGCGTCAGTAAAACTGGGGAGCTGTTGTTACCCAAAAATGTACAAATATCTCATAACACCTTAAATGTACATAGAAGAAAAGGAAGACTGAACAGGAAATAAGGCAAGGTAAAAAATGAATCAATATGTGTAGTTGGGTTTAAAAGGATTCTAGCATAGCAAGACCAGTTATAGAAGCGAATATTAGGGAGGGCAAGACCACTAGCATTGATTGGTGGAGATTTTCAGGCTTGGTTTCTTTTATGCCAGATAAACCTTGAGAAATGTTTTTCCAGATCACCAATCATATTCCTGCCAATGTCAAGTGGAGTCATTTATAATGTGCACAGTCTGGGAAAGATGTTCATTTTAATGAACCCTATCCGACCAGACATAGGTAGATCCATCCACCTCTCCAGATCTTCCTTGATTTTGTTTACCACGGAGGTGATGTTAAGATGTTATAGCCTATTTAAGTTTGCAGGGACATGAATTCCTGAATAACAGAACCCGTCAACTGACCACCTAAATGAGAAACCGGGCAAGACATTAGTATAGAGGGGCACCAATGCTTCAGACTTGTTGAAATTAACTTTATAGCCTATTTTAAATTTGTATAGCCTATTTTATAATGTCTATTATTGTAATAACAGCTAGCACCAACTTATCGGGTTCTGTCAAGAAGTAGGTATATATATATATATATATATATATATATATATATATATATATATATATATATATTCATATATATATATATATTCATATATATTCATGTAGGCATACAATGTAAAAACATCTATGTACATTGTATCAAATTATATTTAAAGTGATATAAAGTGTATACAATATAAAGTGAGACCAAATATTCACATTTTCAGAAGTAGAACAAGTAGCTTGCACTATCACAAAAACAGCAGAACCTATTATGTACATTTCTGAGATTAAATGAATCCTGTTGTCAAACACCAAACACTTTTTGTGATAACATTTTATTTTTTTCAGTCAGTCATGCCTATTATGGAAACAAAGTAGCAGCTGAAATGAAACAGTTACAAAACGAATCCAGTTGATCCCGTTTCTAAGTCTCCTTGGTTACGATGCTGCTGCAGCCTTAGCGCCAGGGACCGAAACTGAGTGATCTCACATGTGATTGGCTCATTTCTACCTCTGCTCGTCTCCCATTGGTCGCTTTTACAAATACGCTTGGCTCATTGCATAGATAGCCCCCCCTTTTTACTAGAATCTAAACACCGTTTAAAAAAAAAAGGTTGGATAATTTTGTATATGGTTTTGCTTGTGTGATATCTGTGGGAAAGCGGTTTCAGGATATTTTGTAGTGGATTGTTTCTACCCGTTGATGAATTAAAGGGAAAGGTAAGAGGGGAATCTTGCTGCTGGATTATGTATTGTGTGATGCTCGCGAGGACGGGGATCTGTTGACATTTTTTTCACATTCGGCGCCATTTTCAGACATTCCATTCACGCGCACCTGCTCACGCACTATGATTCTCAATATCAAAGCATTTTGATCGACAGTTGTCAAAAAAACTACAAACGCTTTAAAGTTATAGTCGTTTGACGAGCGCTCTGATTTATTGCATTGTTTCGGTGCACCGTTGGTGGGCTGTACGTATCTCACATATGTTTAGGGCACCCATGGCAAATGTTTTCATTTTTATGCGCTTTGATTTAGTATACAACAATTTATGTCTCGAAAAGGGTTCGTTTCTGTGTAGTTTGTGTCCGTACGTGTCGTGGGAAATTGTCCCGTTATGCTGTATCAGAAAAGCGCATGTGTTCTTCATGCAGGTATATTTACTGTAAACAAGGTTATATTACCATGTCAATGTTTAATACTAAAGCTCGTTGTGCGTAATGTGGTTGAAACTCAGTTTGATAGGGGTAGGATAATTATCTAACCTCAAATTAAAAGGCGCTCAAGTTACCTTTGTTCTCCCACTCTTTCTTTCTTAAAATGTTTTGTCAGAAACCTAAACGTGCTTCAAATAGTAACATCTAAATAAGCTTGTTTCATTGAGTCAACAATAGCCTATTTTTTAATGACATCATAAACCTGGCTCCATTACACCAACAAAATTCATGTTTCAGATCAGATTTTGCACAGTTTCACTTTATACAGTGCAAAAAGGAAAGATCCCTTTACTGTCCTTTTGCATCATCAGTCTGTGTGAGAACTGCAAAGCTGATATTATGACATTTAAGATCTGGATCTGCCGTAACAGTCTTGAAGTCAACAAATCGCATGCTGTTCTGCAGACTTTGCATTGCCTTTCAAACCCAGAGGCCTTGTTATTGTAATAGCTACCTTCACTTTATTGTTTCTGAGGCTTTATCCTCTGTGCCCATTCAGAAATGTTATGCAATCAAACCCCATTTATAAATTGATGTGCTGTAAGCCTTCCCATGTATTTGTATGAAGAAAAACAAAACAAAAAAAGAGATGTGTAATAAAAAGCGCCTTTTCCTTTTGATTGAAGAGTGTCTCTCTGATGTGATTTTCTGAACGCTGCATGTTCTTTGCATGGTCTTGTTATTGTTCTGCCATGCAGCAAAAAGCACTCAGGAAAAGCTGTGTGATTGTGAAGTAGACACAGTTATGGTTCCTTGAGGTCTTTCCGGACGTTTGTGTGTTCTTGATGGCCCAACAACTTCTGCATATGATGCACTTCAGTCCAGATGGAAGTTTAACACACCAACAGGGTTCATCAGGGTGTGTGTGTTTGTAGACGCTGCTGGTTATGCTGAATTAGAAATTCTTAGCAGAATTACAGTATAAGATCGTGTGTGTGTGTGTGTGTGTTCATGAGTCCATGCACAGCTGTAGTGTTAATAGTTGAAGTGTTATTGTTTGTGGCTCCTGGCTGTTATGCTATATAAAAGTATAGCAGTTTAATATGGTTCTGTTATGCTTTATGTTTCTCGTTGATATGGGATGTGTTTCCCAAAATTAGATATCCCAATTAGGTTTCACAAAAAATAGATGCCACCAATCTCTACTGTGAATTTAGCTCACAATGCTTTTGAGAAACGCAGGCCTGCTAAGTTGCAAACAACATTTTATCCCCCTAAATCAAGTTTCTTGGTACATTTTGAGCCATTCTCTTCTCTTCTCTTCTCTTCTCTTCTCTTCTCTTCTCTTCTCTTCTCTTCTCTTCTTCTCTTTCTCTTCTCTTCTCTTCTCTTCTCTTCTCTTCTCCCATTGTGTCTTTCTGCTTCTGTATGTCTGTTTTATTCCCCCATCTGTTTTGTGTCCATGGAGATCAGGTGCTCTGTGGCGGCCTGTTCGACCATGTGGTCATTGATTGGTTTGATTGTTCCGAGTTCATCCTCCTGAGCCCCAGTGTGTGTGCACGTTTAGGGCCTCCTGTAAAGCCACTTGCCTTTCGGTGGTCCCAAGAGGAACCTCTCAATCTTGTTAATTTGGTCACATTTGGTCTGTCTATATGCAGTTTGCAGAAAATTGGCTTCTTAATTTGGTTTATCAAATCTTTGTCTTACTGGAAGCTTGTGTGTATTTAAATATAGAGGGTCTTTAAAGGTGAAGTGTATAATTTTGCATCATTAATGGCACCAATTGGAATTATGAAAACAACTAGTGTTTTTCTAAGAAAATGTGAGTGGTGCTTACCTACAAAACTCAAAATGCTAGGTTGTTCTTGATGGGTGTGAGGGTGTTGCTAGGTTGTTGTTAAAATGTCCTGCGTGGTTGCTGGTTAATATAGGTTTACATGCGTAATTATAATCAGGCTGCAGCGTGTTTTTGTGTAGTACTGTAGAGCTACAGTCTTCAAGTCCAAGTATTCACCTTGTTCTTAGCGTAAGAGCAGGCGTGGCCATTGTAACTTAATTGTGTCACGGCTTCCGGTCTCATCCGCTTCCATTTATTTTAGCTGTACAAAAATTGTCTGTTGTTCTGTTTGACATTGCAAACTTTTAGTTTTAATTTATTATGGTAATCATAAACAAACTGGTTTGTAGTGAATTGGAATTTCTTCCAATTATCTGCCTATAGCAGCAAATGAATCGGATTCGGAAGTGCCCATACAATCACAGAAAATAGCGTATTCGTGTTGCTATAAGGTGAATACATAACACAAGTGTAATCAAACATTTGATGGATCCCTTATGGCAAAAAAACAACAAAAAAAACAAAGGAAAAAAAACATATGAAAATGTTTTTTTTTTTTTCTCCAAAATATACAAAAATTGCCAAAAATACACTACTAAAATAGATTTTCTGTTTCCTTTTTCATATATTTATTAAACATTTAAATATTTATAAAATATAAATATATTTACATTGTCCAAAATGTATTAATATATATTTTGCATTTACCTAAAATTTATTTAATTTTAGTTTAATTTATACATTTATGCATTTTGTAATATATTTTGACATTTGATTTGAAATATTGAAATATTTTTAATATTTCCTTAAGCTGCGCTGTTTATTATTAGCATATTTGAAATGTATTTTGGCCAGAAAAAATTACTGTATGGGAATAAATATAGCTCTTTAGGGCCCTATTATACACCCGACGCAATGCGACGCCAGGCGCGATGGTAGTGTCAGCCCGATGGAGTTATCATTTTCATGTTCAGCGCCACGTTGTTTAAATAACAAATGGATTTGCACCCATTTGTTTGCCCACTGGCGTGCTGGTCTAAAAACGAGGTGTGTTAGGGTGCATTGTTGGCGTGTTGCTATTTTGAGGCAACAGAAAATGACTACTCCATTGACCAACAGAAAACAGGTCTAAAGTCAATGCAGTATATTTTTGTGTTATTTAAAGGCGATTACTAATATTAGCACAACGCTTGTACACTCTGCTTGTTACACACACAGGGATTTTGCAGCACATAAACATAAAAAAAAAAAAAAAGGATTTCTCTCGAGACGTGTTCAGAACTTCAGTCTTTCCGCTTGCAAATTCCACCAGGTAAATAACGAATTTGCTATGGTGCAAGCCATCTGGCTTTTCAAAGGGATTGGCTTTTTAAATGGGAGATGAGATTCTGATTAGTTTAAAACACCCACCCATGACTCGGCATAACACTTTGGACCATGCGCCTGTCGCGCAAAACCGCTTTTTTTCTGTCATTAAACTAGCAAAAGTGGATTCGACACGCCCTGAGTGCACCTGGCGCCATGCGCATTTAAATTTGTACAAAAGCATTTTAAATGACAAGTGATTTATATGAAATGATTTTGACTGAAACTTAAAATGTATGTAAACATATTCAGGAAGTCAGCCTGCTAATAGCTTAACTTGCAGTCTCAGAAATGGCAGAACTTACACTTAAGTCTTAAATAGGCAAAAATTATATACCGTCACCATGTCTCTAATTTATGTGTCTGTAGCACATGTAAATCAGTTTTGCTCAGTCTAGAGTTTTCTGGGTCATTCACAGCTGGCTCCTGTCCTTGAGCCCAGAGTGAGCAGTAACCCGTGTCTAAAGATGGAGGCCAACATGACAGTGAGAGCAAGAACAACTGACAGTGAGATCCAGATGCTTGCTCCCTACATTAGTACATCTATTGGAGAGAGAGAGAGAGAGAGAGAGAGAGAGAGAGAGAGAGAGAGAGAGAGAGAGCATTTCTCTCTAATCCCGCACAGGACCCCGATTAATTTTAAAGCCGCTTCCAGTCTTAAGCTCACTTTCTGCATCCAGTTACAAAAGCAAGCACAGCACTTAGGCTTTTACTACAGTGTTTACTCTGTCTCTCCCATTGTTTACTGTCACCAGAGCGCAAAGTGCCTCTGTTAGTACGGCATGAAATGAATGAAGGGAAGCAGAAGGGAAGAAGCATTATGAGACGATGCACCCAGAGAACGATATTTTTGTATCTGACCAAGAACCAAAATTGTATGCATATGTATTTTAAAGGAATAGTAATAGATAATGATGCTCAGTTCACCCTCAAGAAAGAAGTCAGCCTCAGTTAATCCAGACATTTCTAAACCTTTATTGCCTTTTCTTCTGTGGAACACAAAATTAGATGTTTTCCAGAATGTTCACATTGTTTTTTTTCCATACAATTAAAGTGGATGGGTGCTGGAAAACCTATTCACGATATTCCAAAGTTTCCAAATCATCTGAAGTCACAATAGCTTTATGCATCATCACACATATCATACATTTTATATATACACACACACACACACACACACACACACACACACACACACACACACACACACACACACACATAGTATATACTACTCGTGTGTATTTTTGATTTTGGTCACAACTAATCTCTGAGGTGAAAGTGGCAGTTTTGTGCCACTGCAGGTGTGAATGTATTTGTGTGTGTGTGTGTGTGTGTATAAATCTGTCACTGTCAGCATTAGAGTTGTGTACATCAGGGAATATTGTTTTTTTTTCAGTGGAAGGAAGGCTTTTAGTGATTTTACTTCATGAAAGTTGCGTTGATTTATATTTTTGGCTTTAATATTTGTATTGTGTTGTAACTGCGCTTTTATAAAAGCAACAAGGAATTGAGGCTAGTGTTGTATTAGAATACGCCACGGTTGAAGGGGTTGCGCTAACAACGCCCCTTCAGCTGTGACTTATTCACGATACAGTACAGCCTCTCGCACCTTATTGCTTACATATACATTTTTCTAATTATGCAAAATTATTTTGTCAGCTAGAAATGACTCTTGTTGAGTACAGTCCATATAATATACTTTTTTTAAATTCTTGAAAGATGTGGAAGCCCTTGTTCAGCTATTTAACCTGTAATTAATATGTCATAAACAAATGTTTAAGTTTAGCTTAAAAGCTGTCATAGCATACATTGTGTTTTTACCAGGTGCCAGGTCCCTAAAGTATTAAAATGCACACTTGTTATGCATGTTAAAGATCAGTCTTAGTCTTGTAAAACATGTTTTACACATTTTACAGTTCTACACAGTTCTACACTACAGTTTTCAGTATCTACACATTTTCACTTTTACAGTTTGCTATTTTACTTAAGTATATTTCTATTAACATGTTTTATATGTGTTAAGGACCTGTCACACTCCATTCGCCCATTGACTTCCATGAATACACAGGAGACGGGAAACGATATGCGCATGTGAAGAAGTTTTACATTTAACTGCATCCCAAAGTTCAAGTTTGGTGAGTTTCTGACCTGTTATATATAATATTATATTATCATCAAAAGGTTGAAGAATATTGTTGAAGTATATATTATTATATAGCTATATAGCCCAACCCTTTACTCTTCCCGAAAAGAGCAGGAGTACTGTGAAGATAAATGTGAAGATAAACAGTCATGATGTGTCAGATGAAATCTGATCTTTGGTGTTTGTGAGAGTGATGATGATGAGGATTGCTTTGAGTCAATAAGTGTGTGTATTTCTATAGAGGTTGTCGGGTCAGGTCAGAGGCGATGGGTCTCACATATGTCCACTTTTCACGGTCTATGAGAGGCCAAAACACCCCACACACCATCTGTCACCACTGCACCATCTGATTGTGTGTGTGTGTGTGTGTGAAAGATATGAATATAGCTGCAGTAACTCACGCAGCTGTGTTGTGGACTGTTTCCTTCTGCACCTTGGTGTAGAAAATATTTAACTTAGAAATTGCTAGTAAATTTAACAATAATTACAAACAAACTGCAAGTAGCACATGGAAGTAAAAATTTAATTTTAAACAATATTGTTTTCTAAAACGCATCTAATGATCTTTATTTACAACTTTGAGAAATAATTTTTACAGTGTGGGATCTGATTTGAGTGAAATGAACTGTAATGCATTGTAAGTGTTGCAGTGAGATATAATTGAATGAGTGTGTGTGTGTGTGTGTGTGTGTGTTAGATGAAGTGTAAAGGGATGATGTAAAGGGTGATACAGTGCAGCAGGCCTGTGTTGATTTTGATGATGATGTTGTGATTTGTGTGGATAATTTAGAAAGCTGTAATTAGATAAAGTCGTGTGTCCAATAGCAATAATGGATAGAAGTGTGTTTTGCTTCACAGTGCGCTTCACTTGTGTATTATTAAAAGAGATGAGTGATGTTATTTGCATAAGAGAGCTGTGTGGTGTATTGATGGATGGCAGATGTGGCAGGAAGATGGATAAGTGTGTGAGAGTATGTTCATGCAGTGTTTGTAAATACCATGTCTATGGAAAGTCCCCATAAAACATGAAAATCCAATGTGTGTGTGTGTGTGTGTGTGTGTGTGAGGGGAGGGAATGTTAAAGAATGGATTAGTGTCAGTGCAGTGGTGTTAGTGGCCAGAGGATCCAAACAAAGATACAAAGATAGAGAGAGAGAGTTTGTATAGTGTATTTATATAGTATTTTATTTTTTATCAAATATTTATTTAAATGTATTATTATTTGTATTATATATTTTATTATAATAAAATGCATAAATATTTATTTTTGACGAACTGTTTATTTTTTTATTTTTTTATTTTATATCTACTTTTTATTTGTTTATTTTACTATTATTTTATTTTACTATTACTAGCATTTATTTATTTATTTATTTATTATCAGAAAGAAAGCTTTACAGTGCAGTGATATTTAATCATTTTTATTTACTTATTAAATGTTCATTTAAAAATGATTAAATATCCTGCACTGTACAAACTCTTTCTCTGTAATAAATAAATAGTAAAACATTAATAATTTTTTTTATTTAATTAATTTATTCTTCATTAATATATTTCATTTATTATTATATAGCACATTATGTCTAGCGGTGATACCTTACCTTATTTAAACTTTGGCTTTTCTTTCCTGATTGTTGAATTATTATAATTTTTTTGTATTTTGATGTTGTTTTGCCATTCACTGATGTCCTGATAAAGCATCGGTGTCTGATGTTCAGAGAGGGTTCAGGACTTCAGCGTGTCTAATGTGTCTCTGTCTCAGTTCAGTGTGTTTGTTTCTGTCATTGTTGTCTCAGTAAATCTATGCCTGTCACGCCTCGGCCCTCCTCTCCACCCCGCACATTAATAGCGGCCGTACAAAAGCATTGCAACACAAATGCATGTAGACAGGCCTCATATTGGCGGTGAACAGGATATTAGTGGTGTGACAGGGCCTGTAGAAAGGATGACGTTGATTTGGGGAAATATTGACTGCTCATGGAAAAAGAACTGTGTGTTTGCTTTCTGTTATGTCACTGGAAGCTTCCAGACATCTACACACCCTGCTCACCTGTTCATTCAGGCCAGGAAAATGAGATGGGTTCTGTAGAATTATACCTCTTTGCACAGCTGAATACAAGACAGTTCTAGGTCGTGCAAATGGGCTCTGCACCTGCTGTTCTCAAATCAGGAACTGACGCAAACAAAACTAGATCACTCCCATCATTATCAACTAAGTTATTCACACTGCAAGCGCCTCGATGTGGAGCGTTGCAACAATTCAGCTGACAGACACCCTATTACTATTTTAGTTACACACAGGCTGCAACTGAAATCTCATACTTTCCTACTATATAGCAGGGTTTAGACATTGAGGGGACAAGTCCTCCAATAATTAGAAATGGCCAAATTGTACACCCCAGTATTTCAAATTCTTGCACTGCTCTGCTGCACTCCATATATATAGCGCTGTTTATGTTGTTAGGATGACAAAAGGTTTAAAATTGACATTTTTCTAACAGTTCTCGCTAATGTCAAAATATTTGAGGTGGCCAATCAAATCAAAGTAGGTGGGGCTTTTACTGTTCACAGAAGCAGAGCATGAATTCCAGTGCCAACTGTTAGTTTAAAGGTGCCCCTAGAATGGAAAAAAACTGTATTTACCTGGGCATAGTTGAATAATAAGAGTTCTGTACATGATGGAACCAATATACCATGAGCCTCAAACACCACTGTTTCCTCCTTCATATGTAATCTTGTGCTTGAAAAAGACCACTGAAAACGGGCAAATCCCAATATAACACCGACTTTGATGTAAGCTAGAAATGTCCACTTTAAACGGAAATATCCAAACGCAAATAAATAATCAAGGAATGTGCAGTTCATGTGAGCAGCTCATGACTGTCGACTGGCGTGTTCTTTTTTTCAGAATGTTGCCACAAGCGCAGCTCCATCACTGCATGTGCTGTGAGTTTAACATGCATTTTTAGACTAATTTTCTTGAACTGATGTTAAATTTGTAGCTATTTTGCACTTTGACAGCCAGTTTGAGATATAGGCTATATTTGAGTATTGAGTGTATCGAATAGTTTACTATAAAATCAAATGATTCTGACAGTTTTTGCCATTGAAGTGACTCCTCTACCCACCTCTATACTCTTTGAAATCATAATTACATTGCATTATGTTGCTTGAAACCCCAAATATTATAACATTCTTCATTAAAAATTATTCAGTTATTTGTAACAATGTCATTGTAAAGAAAAAGAAAAGTAGTTTCAATGTAGCTAGCTACTTTTTGATAGTAACTTGTAGTGTAGATAACTACAGTTTATAGCTTGAATGTAGCTTAACTACTTTAACTTACAAGTAACTTGTAGCTTGTAAAGCTACAGTTTCAGAGTAGCTTGCCCAACACTGCATACAGCTGGCAAAGACGGACCCCAGGAGCAGAGTGTGGCAATAAAGGCTCTTCTGCTCCATGCAATCGGCGCAGTTGGACCGAATGAGAATTCTATTCAGAAACGCCCACGCTGATTGGCAGAAAGGCAGACCTTTTCGGGACTACGCATTATGTATTAATAATAAAAGAATAATGTATTGAAGCAATTCAAAATATGCTAGTGCACTTTCTTTATAAATTTGAATTCCGAAAAGTGGCTGGTAAAATTGGGCATCCACCAGCCACTGTGGCTAAAAAAAGTTACATCTCGCACTTTCTATGGATGACCTACTTACTTCTGGTGAGATTCTAAAATGCACATCCAAAGGACATTTTATAACATTTTATCTATCCCATGAGGCCACAGAGAGGATTTGTGAATGACAGGAACCGAGGCAAATAGTGCTGGTAGGTCACATCGCAATGTCGACTTGATGAATGTTGTAATGTATAAAATACATTTACTCATTCTGTACTATATACAAGATACTTTTTAATGGTCGGAAATTACTTATTTAACTCTTTTCCCCGCCATTGATGGAACTTTCCGTCATTTATGAGAAAACTCTTCGCTTTGACTGAAATTTACAGCTTTCTGTGTTTTCAACGTTATATGGTAGAGGGCGCCATTACACATCTTCTAAAAGAGTACAGAATCTCCAGATCTAAAACACATGTGAAAAAGAAAAAGAAACAAAACAAGCGTATATCATATGTAAGCAGAATAGATGCATATGGAAAATAGCACGATCATCAATATTAAACAGCATATAAATCAAAACTTCCTAATGTTACTGAATGAAATGTCAACCCAGGATGGTCTATAGACTGTGCAAGATTTGGGGTGTTGATGGACTCAATCTACTCTATCTATGTTCTGATCATCATTCTGAACTGATCTGACGTTGTGCAAATTATTATTATTATTATTTTTTTTACACACATTCAAGTGTTGATAAAAAGAATGCATGAAGCTAGAATAAAACTGTTTTATAAAAAAAAAAAGAAACAGTCTGTTCTTTCTTGCTCTTTCTTTCTTTTGATGTTCAGATATTTATAGAACAAAATATTCTGGGGGCCATGAAACTTGTTAAAATGCTAAAAATGCAGGCACTGGCTGGCAACTTTTTTAAAGAGTTAAAATAAGTACCTACTCAGAAAGTGTGTGATTTCAGATTTTTTTTACCCTGATTATCTACCCTGTTCTTCTGAAATAAAATTATTTAATTGAAGTCACATTCATTTACATAACACTTTATACATTACAGAAAAGCAGCATCGCATGTTAAGAAAATAACAGTGTTAATGTTGTAAAATTCATAAATTATTCAATTAAATTCAGTTTCAGCTGTAAAGCAGCTTTCACAGAATTTTTGTTGTCATAATTCAGCTAAATTTAGTTCAGTGTTTCAGTTCAATTCAATAACTGTCAATGTTGCAAAGTTAATCAATCATGAAATATGTTAAATTCAGCTATAAGCAGCTCTACAGAAGACAATAGTGTCATTTATTCAGCTCAAGTCAGTTCAATGTTCATTCAATTCAGTTCAATAAATGTCATTGTTGCAAAGTTAATGTCATTATCCAGTTCAATTCAGTTCAAATTTTGTTCTCACCCGATAGTGTCGGTATAGTTAAATTTGATAATATTACTGAATATTAATTGTGTTTTAAACCCTAAATGATAATTATAAATGTCATGTTTTCAAAACTCGTAAACAGAGACCATCATGTTTGTTTGTGGGCAGGTTGCTGTACTTTGTGTCATCATTTGGCTCTCAGGTCAGTGGATTTTGCAGATCCTCAGCAGAGCACTAAGTGTGTGCATTTGCTGTAGTGGTCAGTATCTAACCTTGGACAGATGTGAGGAGGGAAGATTTGTGAGAATCTTTGTTTGGCAAAGTTAGAAAAATGCACTGCCAGACACACTTTTGTTTTGTTTTTTGCTTGCGCTTGTGCAGCTGGATGGGCCAGTCCTAGTTGAGCAGGTGGTGTGTGTCTGTATTTTATTTGTTGATGGCTTTAAGTAGATAAATCGAGAAGTTCAGAAGTTCATTTCCTGTTTATGCTGATTTCAGAATGGGAGGTGTAATAATTGCTTTTGCAGTCACAGACACCTGCACTCTCTTAATAAGGAGTATTTATGCAGTCATAACATTATAACCACCTTTCTAATATTGCAGTTGGACCCAATTTTGCTGCCCAAACAGCCCTAACCCATCGAGGCATGGACTCCACTAGACCCCTGAGGGTGTGTGCTGGGGTATCTGGGCACGTAAGATGTTAGCAGCAGTTCCTTTAAGTCCTGTAAGTTGTGAGGTAGGGCCTCCATGGATCGGACTTGTTTGTTCAGCACATCCCACAAAATGCTTGATTGTGAGATCTGGGGAATTTGGAGGCCCAGTCAACACCTCAAACACGTAAGCAAATTTTTGCTTTCTTGGACCACTTTTGATAGATACTGACCACTGCAGAACGGAACACCCCACAAGAGCTGCAGTTTTTGGAGATGCTCTTGACCAATTTGTCTGGCTATCACACTCTGGCCCCTGTCAAACTTGCTCAACCATTTCTCCTGCTTCTAACACATCAACTTTGAGGACAAAATGTTCACTTGCCGCCTAATCATATCCCACCCACTAACAGGTGCCGTGGATGAAGAGATAATCAGTGTTATTCACTTCATCTGTCAGTGTCATTATGTTATGCCTGATAAGTGTATGTTTGTATGTATATATTGAAGATAATGAGGAAACACACACTTGTCTTTCTGTCCATTCAATTATATTGTTTTTCCTAAGTTCATATTTTCCATAATTTTTTTTTTAAAACCTGACCCTCACACAAACCTCAACCTGATTCACACACATTTAGTGACAAGTTTTTACCTTATTTTTATGTTGATTTCTTGGAGAATAAAGTAAAATAAAAGTAACATGCTCAAAATATCTGCTGTAACATGGAGATTAATTGCATTTTAGTGCCAGACTAGTTAATTAAATACTCACTCAAAACACACACACAGCCGTTTCTGGGCATGAATGGGACAGTTTTTAGTCCACTGCGCTTGCTGTCTGTCCTCAAGAGACTGCTTGGGCTTAAACTTGAACCTCATAATGAGGCTTTATAATTATTTTGCTAATGAATGGGAAAGAAAGATCACTGAATGGCAGACCTGTGTGTGTGTGTGTGGACAAGATGATCTCAGTAGGGAACTATTTGAGTCTGTGTTTATTTACTTGTCTGTGTGCTGTGCTCTATTAATTGCCAAAATAAAAATAGATTTTTTTATAATGTGGTGGAACAATTAATTCAATGCAATATTACACCAGAGGGAATTTTTTTTTTTAGTTTCTGTAACAGGAGAGAGATGCATGGTCCAGGCAGAAGATGGAAGTGATTATGTTGAGTTGGGAATTGGTGAGGGGAATAACATCCTCGAGTCACTCTGTATTGGAAGAGCACTGGGCAGTTCTCAGTGTGAATCTGTAAAGGGACAGCAGAACAGCGATAGTGCATGTTTTTTTGAAGACTCAGCGAATCTCCCTTGATGTAATTCAGGTGCAGCTGGTTTCCAGCTGCCATGTGACCAGCTTGTTGTGGTTGTCCAGGGCTACCTGAATAATATTATCCGCGGTTACTCTGTGTTCGCTCAACACAGATTACAATTATATGCACTTTTTAAACCAAATAAATTTCCATTAACTTTCAGTCTATGCTGTGAATTCGCTTTTGACCAACTTGAACCTGATGCAAAATTCCATTGGGAAATAATTTGTCCTCACGTGAAATCATGTGGATTCTATCCATCTTTTCTATGCCCCATGATGCTTTGTGTAAAATTATGTGTAACTTCCGTTACACTGTAAACAATCAGTGAAATGTTCGCCTCCATTCAACCATCTAACATTAGTAAAAGGAAATTTAAATATCAACTGTGGTAATATATCTGTATTTTGTGATATACGTTTCATGACATCTGAAAATATGATGTATTGAATGTGTTTGGGCAACTTTTGACAACAGGTGTAACACCTGAACGTTTTGACACGGGCTCAGTATAGACAGTCCCTCTCAACATGCTTTTTTGGCTTTAATACGATGCAAATACCAGTAAAATTGACTAGCATAAACCTTAGTAAATCACCTTGTATTATTCATTTAAATACTCTCCTCACATATTTTTGAGTCTGAAAGGGATTCGGTGAATGGCATATGGGCCATATGGTCAGCCTAAAAATAATCCTGTCCACGCCTTTTCAGCGCTAATTTTCATACTTTTAGTAAATCCTGATAGTAGTTTTTAATGCCAAAACAAGAGAACTGGCGCAAACTGTTAGTAAATTTGTCCCAAAGTGTCTTAATAAAGCAGAATATTATTTTTGTTCAAGGGCATATTAAAAGCATTATTGATAGGTTGTCCAGCGAATCATCTGATGCATATTGTTATTGTTGTTGTTGTATAGTTATGCATACGATTAAATAGTTAATACCTTTACATTTAAATTGTGTTTGTTCATATCTACACATATTTTATACTAGTTTCTTTGTTGTTTGTACTTATGTGTCATTGTCTTGACCAGTGGATTAGCATTTTGCATACTTCTACTGTTATGACTCTCGCCTGTGTCTAAATTGGTGGTTTTTGGGCAGAATAAGCTTTATCTCAATGTCAAAGGTCCAGTTGAGAAGTCTGAATAGACTAATGTCTGTAAATGCACGCAGATATATCCTTTTGGATGTTTAAGGACAAAACATTTGAAAGGACAGACATTTGAGTGGCACAGACCCCAGGTTCTCAAATCTGGCCTCAATGGTCATTGTCCTGCACACTTTATGCTATTTATAACACAGTAAACAATAATAACACAGCGCTTAGCAAAACATTTGCTCTCTCGTCTGCTCACCAAAATGTTTGCATTCCTCTGAGAAAATTCTTTGCATAATGAAGTATAGTTTTTTCAGTCCCATCTTATATTTTTCCTTCACCAGAATTCACAAAGTTTTTTCTGGGAATACAGAGGTTTTGTAAGTGCGAACTCTTTGGTTTTCAGTGGCTATCCCTTTGGGGCTTTTGTAGTGCAAACAGTATGGAGGAAGAAAATGCAATTACGCTGCTGAATATTTTTTTAAATGACTAATTAGGTTGGGTGTAATAATATATCGGGTCACAATATATCACAGTACAAAATGTAATAATATGTGTATTGTGGATAGTGGACAATATGTATTGTGGAGTAGTCTTGTTTCACTGTGTGAGGAAAAATTATGATTTTAGTAGTCACTACTACATTACTTATATATAATGTTAAATATAAATGTATAATAAATGGAATGGGGGAGTATGTGGGTCCTCCTGATAATGCAAAACGTCTTATGTTACCAGTAAAAGTGTCCTACATTATTTCCAAGCCATGTTTAGTCAGTGATAGAGAGTGCAAGCATATTTTGTAAAATAATTTGTATTTTCAGCTTCAGAATCATGTGAATATTTTTATTCTGGTGTCACCATGGTCCTGTACCAGCATCACAAGCTGCAGCTCATTTCATTTACCACCAGTGTAATGCCACCAAATTTAGTGATTTTATCAACAGTACATTTTTAAGGTTAACTATTACTACCATATATGTCTTGGAGTATCACGCCATGCATTGATTGTGACATGAGGATCTCTGGTTACATCCCCCTACTTATTTAGGTAAAGTTAATATTAAAAATGAGAAAGGTCTAGATAAATGTCGACTAACTGTAGCTGGATACAACCTGTAATTCAAACTATAATTCAAATATAATTTCCTTGATGCATTTGTAATTGTTTGTAAGTGCAGACGTGTAATCAGATCAGAACTCTAAAGCCTCTGGCTTCAATCCAAACGTACCCAGAATAAATTGTCCTATAAAGTTTTTTCCTGTGAAGTTTTTCCCAGACTCGCGCTGCTGTCTGCGGCTTCCATCACGAACGTGGAAGTACCAGAAGATTAGTGAAGTACCGGGATTTGAGATCGCAAAAAGCGCCTCTCCAGTTCCTACCGGATTTCATTCTCGCTCCGATATAAGCTTTAATAAAACAGCCTGAACCTCACTGTTGGTCCATCGGGTCGCATTTTTTAAACTCCACTATTGATTCTGGTTAGTAAACAACTCTTACACCACAACAGACTTTTAGGCTGAAATAAAATGCTGCGTGAACTCAATTAATCAGCATGTTCAGCTCTCTGAGTCCACCCCAAAAATTCCTGAACTTTGAAAAGGGGGATTTTTACCTGGAAATTTATTTTGACTCCCTGTTCTTGTGGTTGAAACATACCAAGTACCACCCAAAGTCCTTAGTTCCTGGGGAAAGTTCCCGTGATGGAAACACGTGCTTAAGTATACATTTACTGATGACCCCAAGCCTCGCCACTGTGGCTGAAATGTTTCTTGAGTGCAGCTGACACATAGCTGACCTACAGGAATTCACTGCTGTTCAGGCAACTCCAGGATTTGTAACTGTTTGTTAGACCTACCTAACCCATAATGCTGGCAGTGTGCAAAATTCTCTGTGGTGATGTCAATAGGTCTGGGGTAGGTCTGGCTTACCGGAACACCTTCTCAACGCTAAAGTAGTTCGTAAAGCTTCATTGATTAGATTTAATGAATTAGTTGTCATAATTGATATAGCTTCAGTGATTATTTCAAAATAGGGTTGTTGCATTCTAAAAGAGCACATAAGATTTACTTTGCTTGTTATGTTTGCTGTGTAAGTGTGTGTGAAAGAGAGGTCCATTCAGTTTTTATTTTGTTTTATTTTAGACTCTTCAAGGTTCAGTGGTGAAATGCAAATTCATAGAGAGCTGCAGTTGTGTGGCAGTTCCATCTTGTCTCTTCACAGAATCTCTCTCTCTGCACCCATAAGTGCGGGGAATTGAGTGAAAAATTTATTCACTTGGTAAGCATTTTGATTCTTTCTAAACTATTTTTTTATTATTATTAATTAATCATTTTATATATATATATATATATATATATATATATATATATATATATATATATATATATATAAATATAAATGTAATTTAATAAGTTTAAAGACTATATATATATATATATATATATATATATATATATATATATATATATATATATGTATATATTTTATATATATATTTTTTTTATTTTTTATTTTTATTTTTTTAAGGATGCACTCATATGAAAATTTTAACAATGTTATAATTCTTTTTATATTTGAGAGCTGATAATAACTGGTATATTTGCTAGATAAATCCAAATCCAAATTTTTATATAATTTTTGAGAGCCTGATTACATAAAATGTAAAGTCTCACCATGAAATTCATTCTCTAAGCATATGTTCTCATTATAATTTTATGTAGCCTATATGATAGGCTTTATGGCGTGCACCGCACTTAACTGTATTTTTCTTTTTTTTTGAAGTGACTGCTATCATTTCAAGCAAAACTCAAAACATCATCACAAACAGTGATCTGAAGTGGTCTTAGCTGAAGAAAATATAACTTATTATTTCATTATATCGCCACATTTTCTGATATGATCATATATTGTGCATCTGTAATAAAATTAACTATTTAAATTATTATTAATAAATAGTCTACCTGGCTGATGAAAAGTAAAACTAATAATTTCATGCAGACATGCAACGAAATGAGAACGGGACTGGAAGCTTTTAGCCTTTAACATCAAACACACACATAGACCACAAAGTATCATAATAGTAGTCCATACACCATAATAAGCTTTGTTGGTTTGAAAAAGAACTGTCCAAAATGTTAATTATTCACCAATATTCTTTCTGTCCAGTGTGGGCTACTAATCCACACCGACTGAATTATTGAACTGCTCTCACGTAGAACATGTTGGCTGGTTTTCGTGAAAATGGATCAACTGATGCTTTGAGTTGCTCATTAATTGGACATCAGTATATCTCTGATGAACTGTCATGAACATGCTACAAAGAACGATTAACTATATGGGCAATTGGGCACATGGCAATGTTGGCACTATAAGTCCTGAAGAGGTACCAACACAGTGGTCCGTAAGTCGGTGCACACTTTACGCCTTTGGCCACGATTTGGGCGTGTCTGAGACAAATTTTGTGAATCCTAAAAGATTCCTCTAACTCTAAGCCAAAATCTGTAGTCTTTGGATTGCTAGTTTGATATGTTCAGCTGATTAATGACCATTGCGATTAAATTTGACTCCTGATGAAATTCTGCCAGTAAGTCAGAAGTTTTGAGGCACAGTCCTGCAGTGTGGCTTCTCCTATGACAACTGTCAAACCAAAACCAATAGGAGCACAGATCCAGATTCACAATACAGACAAGTCTTCTTATATGCAAACTGTTTTTAACTTCAATCTTTTACTGTTGTACAGTCTGAAATTAAAGGGCATATTGCAGGTTAGAGACTCCAGTGAGTCAATGTGTAGAAAAATAAATGTAGGAATCTAGATTTTCTTTAAAATATACTTGTGGAGTGATAAATATGCTACTGTAAGGCTTTTTTTGAGTCATTTTTGTAAGAAGATTTTATTTCCATCTAAAAAATGTCAAACCGGGAAGTGACATAATGGGAGGGAGTGCGGTGAATTTCAACGAGTAGGAAAACGATGGATCGTAATGACAGTTTGATGCTGATGAAATTATGAATGTTTAATTATACTCATATGGCAGACCACAGACATACAATTATGACACACAATTAGGGACAGGCACAGGATTAGACAGAACAGCCGATTAGAGGAGACCAACCTGAGTTGTGGTGTGGAGGAGAACCAGTGAGTATAGAGCAGGTGGTCCTCGGTGAGACCTAATGATATAACGCGTTATATACGCTTAGCTATCGATATGAACACTGTGCTCAGATCACAATACTGTACAGATTATTATCACGTGATCGTGGCAAATAGCAACGCTGGTATTGGTCATCTAGGAGCATTTATGCTACCAATAACATAAACTAATAAGCTTTGATCAGGCATAAGTCACACTTGTTAATATCCGTCCACACACTCAAACGCTATGTGATATAACGTTAGCAGTTTCTCATCATGCCTAATTTGGTAGTTAGCAAATGTTTAAAAACAAGACTTACAGTGCACAGTTCACGTTTTTCTTTGAGCTGCATTCTGACGGATCCGTGACTGTCACATCTCCTGGGGCCGCGGCCGTCTAACCACAGACAGTATAGTGTTGGTTGTATGTGTTTCATGTTATCCTTTATTCATTAATTCTATGTTATGGGTTTATTTCTGGTTGCTTCACCAACAGGGAGGATGTATTATGACGTTATGAGTATGTGTATGTAGTGAACTTGAAATGTACATACAGTACATGGCATGAATAAAATATTTACATTACCAGCACATAATTCCAAACTTTGTGTTAATGTACAAACCTGCAATGTGATTTATGAAGGTTGAAATTGATTCAATGAAAAACAACGGCAAAGCAGCATTGGCGTGTGCATGTTTATTCGCTTAATATTATCCTTTCATGAGTATTGCAATGTTGAACCCATTATATTGCCGGGATGATAATCCTCCAGCCCTAAAGTGAACGCTTACACACCACCGCTGTGTCAAGCAGATGCAGAAGTGAAGTCCCGCCTCTTCACCTGCACAAAACGCCACTCATGCAGGCTTTTTCTAACTTTGGCTGACAGGCTGGACATACAATTTACTGTATGACAATGATAAATTGAAATAGAAAACTACCAAAAATACAGACTCAGAGACTGAATACTCAACCTATTCTGCACTGAGGCAACTCAGAGCCCAGCAAACGCACTCTCTCGTGATTTAATATGACACGAGATGTTGAAAAAATAAGACATCATACAACATATGCAGTGTCTTGTACTACATACAAAATGCCTTCTAACCCTTTAAGAATCTGAAATCGGATTGGAAAAGTAGTGCATGTAAACATATCTATTGAGATGCATTTCTTAGACGTGTTTGTATAGTACAAGGCACTGTATATGGTGTCTTATTTAACACAGCTGTATTAACTCATCAGCTGATTAGTTTAGTACCCATGACCTGAGCTGGGTGTGTCCAATAAGTGAGACATCCAAAATGTGCAGTGCTGGGAGGCTCCTCGAATGGTTTGAAAACCCCAGACCTAAAATGACAGAAACCATCTTTGGAAAACAATTATTTGGGTGTAATTTGAATACATGGAGGGGGCAGGGATTATGACCTATACTGGGACCAACCACATGGGGGAAGATCAAGGCTCTTTTGACTTCACTTTTTCAGGATGTGTATGGCATACTGTGCCATCCAGACACTTTTAAATACTATTTTCACACTCCATTCTTAATTTCATTATATTTAAGATGAATATTATTTGAATATGTATGCAGTCAGCAATTATAAAATGCTATGAATTAGATATGAAACTTTAACTGAAACTTTTCCCTCCCTCTAGTGACTGCCATGACGACAGATTTCAGGCAGAGAGCGCTCATAAGAAACCGTGTGTGAGCAGCAGCAGGAAGAAGAGGACCCACTGCTCAGGAGCCAGGCCCCACTTGATACAGCTCAGATAGTCCTTCGCTTCACCTCGGCCACGCCATGGGGGCTCGGAGGAGGAACAGCAGCAAAGCCGCGAGTAGCGCACCTCTGCTGGTCGCTGGCCTCTCCCGCCTCTTCTCCTCCTTCCTGAAGCGCCGCGCGCAGTGCCTGGAGGGCGAGGGGTGGAGACAGAGAGAGCTCCCAGGAGAAAAGGATAGCCAGGAAGAACCAAAAGCTCCTGGATAGCATGACCCTGAGCCAGAACTGCGATAGAGGCGCGATGTTGCTCTAGACCAGCACTCAATCAGCAGTGCTGGAAAACCAGGTGGAGAAACAGGAATATATTGCTTTTGTGAGGAAATAGCCTGTTACTTTAATTAATGACATTCTATCTGTAATTTTCAACATGTTTGGAATAAAACATCTATTTTGGATTGATCTAGTTCTTGGAGTTTAAAAAAATTGACTGTTGTTGAGGCAGAGAGGCTAGAGCCACAAGGTTGATATGGTTACACATTTTGGTTTTGACTTGTTGCTAGTTGCTGCTATTCAGCATATTTTGACAGTTTAGGTATTGTGACATAGGCTGCATCCAAAAAACTGAAAATGCTGCCTTCGGAGGCATCAAGGCACGTCTCAATCCAATGTTAGCTTCATTTCTGTCTCCTGAGATACTCCATGTGATCGATTTTTTAAAGGCAGCATATATATGTATCATTCGCTGCCTTTGATATCCCACAATTGTTAGTTGTCAGTTTGTGTGTACCGCTTTTTGACCAATGTTTTCCACTTTTGATGTCACTCTAGTGAGAAATTACTATTGTAGTGATTAAAATATTCACTTGGTTATCACCAAAGCTATTTTGTTGTAGATCATGAAATTGTTACATTGCCTCTGTAAAGTATGTCCGAAATCAGTTTCAGATAGCAAATATTTAGCAAAAAATATCCTCTGTGAATTTTTTTTTTTTTCCTCTGTGATTTTTTTTTTTCTTTTCTAGCTAACTCAAAGAGTTATGGATGGGATATTGAATGGCTTTTCCTGAGGTAAATGTAACATTACGTGACATTGTTTAAGTTTTATTGACATCAAAATGCTCCATCTGAGAAGCGCTAATTAAACATCTCTGTTTTGTCAATGATTTCTGCCCTCCAAAGCCCTTTTTGGGCCAAAATCAAAAAGATTTTCAGACAAAATTTTGTGCGACACTAGATAAAAGTATCATAAAAAGACTGAATTCCAAGTCCTTGAAGCTAAAAACAGTATCCCATTTTTTCTGTTATATATAATATATAATAACAATAATAGATTTAGGTGCTTTGGTCCTTTTGTGGTTCTTTTGTGGTTTTTTTGTAAATGTTCTTTTTTGGCTCTAATACTTATTCCCCTGTTTCCCAGACAAGGCCTAAGCTTAGTCCTAGACTAAAATGCATGTTTGAGCTGTTTTAACTGAAAGCAACTTTCAATGATCATATAAAATATGTCAGTGCCACTGTTTTGTCTCAAGATGCACACTCAGTAATATTTTTTCTAAGGAACGCTTATAAAAGCTACTTAAATGTCCTAATTAAACTAAGGCCTAATCCTGGCTTCAATCTAAGCCCTGAACCAGGCCTTTGTAAGATTTATTTTAGTTAAGCAAAAAGTCTGACCAACGCTACTCCTACTGGTAGTGTGGGCTTAACAACATGTCAGATATGACCTCAGGTGACAACTGATGTGCAAACCGTTTTGCATGTAGCAAGGATGTCTGTCCAAAGGCTAACTGACTGTGAAGCTTCTCACACATCCTCACATTCACATTGTTACGGCCAGAGGTTGCGTGTTAAAGCTTCTCTGTGCAGCTCTCTCTGTGCCAGCAGCACTAAAAAAGCTTTTTGAGAGGTTTTTCATACTGAACAGGCGCTGCTTCTGTCAACATGCGCCAGCTTTTTCCTCACTACACTAGCTTTTTTATTATTTATTCTGTTTTTTTCTTTGGAATAGAAACATTAAACCAACTGAAATTGTTGAGAAGCTTTTTTAAGACATCATTTGCTAGGTTTCTATCCAACTATTTTTGCAAGTGTTAAATTTGCACTTAATGGCCTGGTTTCACAGACAGAGCTTAGATTAAGCCAGGATTAGGCCTTAGGTTAAATTAGGACATTTAAGTAACATTTATAAACATGCCTTAGAAAAAATACATTGGTGTGCATCTTGAGACAAAAACAATGGCACTGACTTAATTTAAGATATGTCAGTGCAAGTTTCTTTCAGTTAAAACCGCTCAAACATGCATTTTAGTCTGGGACTAAGTCTTGTCTGTGAAGCCGGGAAATTCACAATGCTTTAAGTAGCTTTAATAGTTCTATGCATCACCTGTTGATTGGTTGAAATGTGGGAGTTGCACACAAAGTGGAAAATGACTTTAAGTTTATGGGCCCTATTCTAACGATCTGAAGTGCATGGTGCCGTGCACTTAGTGTGCTGTCCCAATCCACTTTTTGATAGTTTAACAACATCAAAACGGTCCAAAAGGGTTGTTCTTAGTCTCTTTAAAGGGATAGTTTACCCAAAAATGAAAATTCTGTCATCATTTACTCACCCTCAGGTTGTTCCAAACCTGTATGAGTTTCTTTGTTCTGCTGAACACAAAAGAAAGGGAAAAAATACTATGGTAGTCAATGGTTGCTCTATCTGCTTGGTTAAAAACATTCTTCAAAATATCTTCTTTGTGTTCAGCAGAACAAAGAAACTCATAAGCAGGTTTGGAACAACCTGAGGGTGAGTAAATGATGATTTGGGTGAACTATCCTTAACGAGTCATGGGTGTGTTTTTGGGCGTAATGTGCATCTTCCATTCCCTTTAAAAGCCAGCTGTGCTTGCACCATGGCAGATTTGCTATTTACGTGGGCGGAATTTGGAAATTTGTGTGAAATTCTGGGTCTAGACATTGTTGATTGTGTATTAATCTAAGCTTTGGTTTTTAACTTGTTTAATTCTGTCTTCCTCCAGCAAATTGTAGCAGATCAGAAGGAAGACGCTGAGCTGGAGTCAGTGCAAAGGAGAAAGGGGGAGAAGGGGAGAAGAAGGACAAGAAGGAGAAGAAGGAGAAAGCAGACAAGGAGAAGCCAGAGAAGAAGAAGGAGAAGGAGAAGCCAGAGAAGAAGGAGAAGCCAGAGAAGAAGGAGAAGCCAGAGAAGGAGAAGCCAGAGAAAAAAGAGAAGCTTGAGAAGAAGGAGAAGCCAGATAAGAAGGAGAAACTAGAGAAGGAGAAGCCAGAGAAAAAGTGAAAAAAGGAGAAGAAAGAGAAGAAGGAGAAAAAGAGAAGAAGGACAAGAAAATGAGGATAAGGCCAAAGGAGAGGAGGGAGAAAAAGACAATGAGCATGAGAAGGAAAAAGAGAAAGTAGAGGAAGAGCCAAAGCCGGAAGATGATAAAAGTGCAGAAACAGAAGTAAAGGAGGAAGTTGAAAAAGAGCAAGAGAAAGAGGAGGAGGAGGAGAACGCAGTGGTGGAGGGAAGAGGAGGAGGAGGAGGAGGAGGAGGGGAAGAAGCAGAAAGCATCTCGCCATTTCAGGATCATGCACTGCAAAGTCAAGTTGTTGGATGATACCTCTCGAGTGTGAACTGGAAGTAAGCGACATACACACACAAAGCAATACACAACCACCGCTTTGTTGCTTATCGAAAGCGGTATATCATTGTCTAGTCCCGGGAGAGTGACTTGAAACTCCAAGCTGCTGCACAAGGGCTTTTTACTTACTTTGCTAATTGACTCTCAGACTACCAAGAGACTGTTCGCGGCTTATGTGACACTTTAGCCTGCTTTTGCTGCATCTGTGTGGTTCTAAAAATCGACTGAGCTGACACAATGTCTACTGTCTACCGAGAAAGCATTCTAAGTGAAACAGAACATCCTTATTAGAAGCAACTTGACCTGCAAATCTCGCTTATACATTCACTGCTATTTCTGATGTTAGTATGTAGCTAGCTAAGCCACAATTCGTGACCCACATAAGAGTCTCATTCAGAATCGAATCTACCTTTATTTTTAACGTTGTAACGGATTGTGTTGAGTCTTCCAGCCTCATGCCCTTCCAGTTATTTTAGCTGTACAAAACTGTATGATATGCTGCTTGATATTGCAAACTGTTAACATATTATTTAAATTATTATCGTAATCATAAACATCACCATTTACAGCATTATGTTATTCTTCTAGTTTTTACCTATTACCTATGAATCAAAGTCTCTGCACATTCAAAGAAAATAGGCTACCTCCGCATTGAAAATAAGGTGGATACAAAGTCAACTATTTATGTGCAAACATACACTGTGCTTTAAAAATAGTAAGTGAAACAGTCAGCATAATTCAACAACGGTTCAAAACTGGAAATGTGCTACATTTTGTCACATGACCTCTCTTTGCATGCGATCTATTTATCTTATAAAAAATTTCTTAACCTTTGGCAGTCCCATAATAGTAATTAATAATAAAAAAATAATTCGCTTTTTAATAAGTAGCTATATAGGGACAAAAGTTGTTATCGGCTTAAAAAAATACTCAAATAGTAATTTCTCAAACAGGGGCTTTTAAGTTTTAACTACATGTCTTTGTTTCCAGAAACATGCCAAAGGCCAGGAGCTGTTTGCAAAGGTGTGTGACCACTTGAACCTGTTAGAGAAGGACTATTATGGTCTGGCCATATGGGAGACACCAACCATAAAGGTACCTCAATCTGTTGTTCCAAACCTATATGAATTTCTTTCTTTGCTGAATACAAAAGATATTATCGAATATGGGTTGATGGACCCCATTTTTTTACATACTATGGAAATTATGACAGAATTTTCATTTTTACGTGAACTATCCCTTTAATTTAGCTTCTTTTGGAGGTTAATACACTTTTTTTAAAATGATGGCTGTATTGTTTAATGTCTTTTAAAACTAGAAATCATTCTTACTGTAGTTTTGATAGCAGTAAAGGCCTGATCACACCATAACTATAACTTTAAAGTTTTAACAATTCATTTATTTGTATGAGAATAGATAAATCCACAGCTATAGCAATGTACAAAAAAAAGGAACAATATCATCCGAATCACTTAAAGAAAATGATGAACATTAAAAACACTGACAGCCAATCAGGATCTGTAAAGCGGCAAATGACCCAAATGTAGAAAATGCGGTCCCACTTTATATAAGGTGGCTATTATTAACTACTATGTTAACTACTATGTACTTATATCAAAAAAATAAGTACAATGTACTGATTGTGTTCATACTGTATTGCAAAACACTTTGCTGATACTGAGGTGGAAAGGTAAAGGTGTGGTGGTATGGGTGTTTAAGGGTAGGGTTAGGTGTAAGGAAAGTGTCAACAGTGTAATTATAAATGTACTACAGATATTAATTACATGCAGGTAATTTTTTAAATGTAAGAACAATGTAAAAACATGTATGTACACAATAAGTGCATTGTATCACATGATTAATTTAAATGTTAGTACATGGTAGTTAAGGCCATCTTGATATTAAGTCTGAAAATACTTACAATTAGACAGAACGCTTGTGTGGACGCTTAATATAGTTACTGCTATAATTATCTTAAAGTTATCGCTCTTGGTGTTAACAGGCTTTTAAGTTAAAGCTCCGTTTTTCTTCTTCAGACATGGCTGGACTTTTACCAATGAGATCAGACGGCAAGTACAAGGTGAGAGTAGCATCATGCTGTTCAGCTCCTTTGACATACGTACAATTATCAGAAAGTCAGTCTCATTTTTCTGTCCTCATCATGTTCGTGATATATCTAGGCACCAACTACGATTTCACATTTAATGTGAAGTTCTACCCACCTGATCCTGCCCAGCTATCAGAAGACATCACCAGGTGAACAGCACTTTCCTTATTCTATAACGCAGACTGTCCATTCACATATCACGCCTCTCTGGAGCTCCCTGGCCAGATGATTTGACCTTTTCATTGACTTTTGAATTCACCCACCCTTTTTCTGTCTTCTTCCTTAACATTTCCTGTCCCTGATGTTCAGGATTATAGCCGTATAGAAATAAAAATCTGTTTGGCGATGTGGCTTAGTGCGATTATCTAATCAACGAAGGATGCGATTATTTAATTTATTTAATTTAAATTTTCACAATAAAATCATAATAGCTATCATTATTTTATAGTCATATTGAATAGGTCAGAAACTGGAAATGTACCCTATGAAAAGTTTATTCACTTCAAAGACGCTTGAGTTGGTTCTGAAACGACTATACCAAAGTGAGAACATCCAAAAAAACAAAAAAAGTTATTCAAACAACTGCGTCAGGCTGAAACAAGCAAAAACACTTATACGCCGCCTGGCGCCACATTGCGCCAGGTTTATGATAGGGGCCATAGATGGTGCAGGCTAGGTCCTTAGCTCAAACTGCTTGCAGTCACTTCATTCTCTATAGGGCACAGCTGATTGGTTCCTGCTGTATCAGTAGCCTTCAAATACTTGGTTAACATTTGCCTTGGCATATCATCAGCGTGCTTTCAGAAACCCTCAACCTTTTACAGTTATACCTGTATAGATTCGTTACGGATAATTCATGCACACTTCTATTGTACAGCAGCAGCATGTCTTACTTGCTCACAGCTGTGTGTCGTGTATGTATTGTCAGTAGTAAGTCCCAGGTGTATCGTGAGCAGATCTATTTTGCCAAGACCAAGTACATCAACAATGTCATATTCCATTACCATGCCAAACACTCTGAGAGTTGTCATGACAGAAATATTTTTTTTAACAGTCAATAGTCACCTCCTTCTGGTGTAACAATGTAAATGATACAATCTTTATTTAAAGCATCAAATTACTTTCAAAGGGTGATTTATCTACCATAGACATCAGTGTTTATATCTGATTCTGAACTATAAACTTTTGTCCCAGTACTTCTGTGATAATTTGAATTATTGTAATATAAAAAATAATGATACTGTGTGGTTGAAAAGACTGTTTGTGAAGCTGTTTCATACTGTACTTATACATGACAAAAGTCTCTCTCTGGGTAAGCTGATAACAACGCAGATTTGAATGTTCGCTGTGATTGTACTTTTTAATAGACATAGCCAAATTGCTGTCATGTAGGAATAATTGTGTCGCCGTGGTGGGTGTTTAAATCGAGATTGCGGTCTTTTTAACTATTAATTGTGCTGCTCTAATCCTTATTATGGGCATGGGGACTGAAGCTTATCCCAACCTCTCTGGCCCACAGTATGATAAACACCCTGAATGGATAGCCAGTCCATCGCAGGGCCCACAAACATCAGGATCATTGCATTCATGATTTCGCACTTTTTTAGTCTCCAGTTGACCCATGCTGCACGTGCTCTTGGATTGTGGGGGGAAACTGAAGCAATCAGAGGGAAACCTCACAGACATAGGGAGAACATGCAACTCTCTCTCTCTCGCCTCTCTCTCTCTCTCTCTATATATATATATATATATATATATATATATAGGTAGAATTTAATGAGTGGATTAAAATTCCAGCTTATATAGGACTGTATATTACTCTCTCCTGCTTGCTCACTCACTAATTTTAAAACTAATCTCTGATACTCTGCCAGATTAAATCATTAATAAAATGGAAAGCTCCTGCTGTTTCCTACCAAGTGAGCATGCAATCTGTCAGCCAGTTTCATTATTACACCCATGAATTAAAAACCCTTTCACTCTGAATAATCACAGCGGCACACTGACGCCACTTTACTGCCGCTGTCATGGGACCAGTTTTGGACTTGTGTATTACTTTTCTGCTACAAACTTGTCCCAGCTTGTAACATGCAATAACCTGCCAGCATAATGTCTTTGAGTTTTTTTAGCTTAAATGAAATTACTTGCGCCATGCAGGTACTACTTGTGTTTGGCAGCTATGAAAGACATCAAGAACGGCCGCTCGTCTCTGCTCTTCTTCGGTGACTTCTGGCCCTGCTGGGCCTTTACGCCTGCAGTCTGAGTTGGGTGAATACGACCCAGAGGTTCATGCCAGTGATTATGCCAAGGAGCTCCAGCTGATCCCAGGACAGACCAAAGAGCTTGAGGAGAAAGTCATGGAACTCCACCGCATATACAGGTGATCAGTGACATGTTTCTTGTTGGTGGGGTGATTATTATGATTTATTTTACACACATATACAAATGAATGTTTGGGAAACATTTGTTAAAGAAATAGTTCACCCAAAAATTAAAATTAGCCCATGATTTATTTCTTCTCAAGTTATCTCTAGGTAGAGTGATTATTCTTCTTTCAGACAAATAGAATCGGAGTTATTACAAATAAAAGCCTGAAGTTTTCTTCCAAGCTTTATATCGGGAGTGAATGGAGGATAAAATTCTTGAAGCCAAAAAGTGCATCCATCCATCATAAACATACTTTCCATACAGTTTCTGGGAGGTTACTAAAACATTCTGAAGCTAAAGTGATTTAGTTTGTGTAAGAAAAATAACCATATTTAAAACTTTATGAACTACAAAATAACTAGCTCTGACAGAGTAAACCCTGACCTGATGCATGACACGCGAAAAAGCGCAGAGGATAGAGCAAACAAAACACCGCTCATGAATTTTTTAAAGAGAAATGGTGGAGGATTCGAGCATAAGAACAGAGGAGCTTGAGCTTGTTGCCCAGCCCTATTTGTTTGAACTGCGAGGCGCCAAAGCTTACGTGATCTGGGGTTACTCTCTTTAGTGCAAGTCGACTTCTGCGTGAGGCCGTCCCTGCCAGAAGCTAGTTATTTTAGTTTTTAAAGCTTTAAATATGCCTATTTTTCTTACACAAAGGCATCCCTTCGCTTCAAAAGGCCTTTATTAACACCCCGGAGCTGTGTGGAATATATTTATGATGGATGGATGTATGAAATACATCACCATCTATGAAATATATCATTGGGTTTCAAAATTTCGCCCTCCATTCACTGGCATTATAAAGCTTGGAAGAGCTGTGACATTTTTAATATAACTCTGATTGTGTTCCTGTCTGAAAGAAGAATGTCATATACACTCTGGGATGGCTTGAGGGTGAGTAAAGGAGGATGATTATCATTTTGGGGGGTAACTAACTTTGATGCAAGGGGAATTAAAACACATTTACTAGAGGTTAAGATTAAAAGATATGTATTTGCATGTCATGTTTCCTTTAGTAAGGTAATGTTATGATCCTGAGTAAAATGAGATAAGAATTTGTTTTGCATTTTCAAATAATATACTGTCCAGTTTGCATGATATATGTAGCATGTTTGTTGTTCTGTTTTTCTTCTGCAGATCTATGAGTCCAGCCCAGGCTGATATGATGTTCCTGGAGAATGCCAAAAACTTGGCCAAGTGTATGGGCTTGATCTCCACCAGGCAAAGGTACAGTAGATTGACAGGAAGACGCAGACAAAACATAATGCTTTTTAAAATTGCCTCTCAGAAAATGTTTGTTATACTAATATTAAAATGAGATATTTTATTGTTTTTCCTTTTTATATGTTTTTAACAGTTTGAAATTCATGATTTTGTTATTTTCTATCAACAAATTTGAAATAAACATCAATATCAAATAAATCAAATGTTTAACATTTTAAAATAAATGAAATATTTATATGCCAGCAGCATGCTTTAAATTGTTGGTTTTGTAGTTATTGATAATCTTATTAACATTTATTTGATAATTAGTTTTTTTTACAATAACTTTGTTGTTGATTGGGCTATAATAGTAATCATAAATAGTAAATACATTTACAAGCCTCCATTTACTGCAAGCGTACTGTGACTTAAAATACATTCAAATTAGTTCTGGGAAAAAATTATCGTGATTAATCCAGATCCAAAATAAAAATTGTGCTTTACATAATATAAGCGTGTGTACTGTGTATAATGATGTATATATAAATACACACTCATGCATGTACATTATTAGTCAAAAGTTTGAGAACGGAAAGATTTTTATCGTTTAAATAGTGTCTTCTGCTCACCAAGGCTACATTTATGTTATTAAGCATACAAAAAGTTGTAATATTGTGAAATATTATTAAAATGTAAAATAACTGTTTTCATTTCCAATATATTTTAAAATGTCATTTATCGCTGTGATGCAAAGTTTGACTTACAGCATCATTATTTCCAAACTAGTGTCACATGATCCTTCAGAGATCATTCTAATATGATGATTTACTGCTCAAGAAACATGTAAGATTATTATCAACGCTGAAAGCAGTTTTTTAAGGATTCTTTGATGAATAAAAAGTCTAAAAGAACTGTATTTATCTGAAATAGAAAGCTTTGGGAGGTAAAGAACTTGAATAAATGAATACTATTTATTCAGCAAGGATGCATTAAATTGATCAAGTGACAGTACAGACATTTATAATGTTGCAAAAAGCTTTATATTTCAGATGAATGCTGTTCTTTTGAACTTTCTATTCATTAAATAACCTGAAAAAACATTTACACAACTGTTTTCAATATCAATTATAATAACAAAGGTTTCTTGAGCAGCAAATCGCATATTATAATGATTTCTTGAAGGATCATGTGACACTGAAGACTGGAGTAATGATGCTGTAAAATCAGCTTTGCATCACAGGAATAAAATGACATTTTAAAATATATTCAAATAGAAAAACAGTTATTTTAAATTGTAAAATATTTCACAATAATACAGTTTTTACTGTATTTTGATCAAAGAATGCAGCTTTGGTGAGCAGAAGAGACTTCTTAAAAAAATCTTACTGTTCACAAACTTTTTGACTGGTAGTGTATGTATATATGTACATATATATGAAAAATGTATTTTTATTAAAAATATTTATATGTAAGAAAAAATATATATAAAGTATATACATGCAAATATGTCTTAAATATAGTACATGCATGTGTGTACAAAATAATTATACACAGCACACACATATATTATGTAAACACAACTTTTATTTGGATGCGATTCATCGCGATTAATTTTCCCCAGCACTAATTCAAATACATGCCTCAGACAATGTGGGGACTTTCCCAGCATTGATTAAACCACCTGCTTTATGTGAAATCATCAATCTGAGCTGTCATAAAAACATTAGTTAGACGGAAATGTCCTTCATATTCTTAGGAGTGCTTTTGATAAAAGTATTGCACGTCCCTGCCACTGCTCAGATTTGGTAGCTGAAACCAGGTCAATCTGTTTGCACCAAGTCACGGATTTAAATAAATTATAGAATTCGCTATTTTAAAAGTGAATGGGGCGCCCTCTAGTGGTAGAGCTATGTAAAATTGCAAAATACTTGTTTATACACTGGGTTTCACAGCCTCAAATATTTCAAGTCAAAAGATGATATTAATAATTTTTTCTTCTGTCAGGATCTGGATGGGGGTGGATATAATGTTGGGGGTTTGCTCCAGTGGCCCCATGGTGCATAATAAAGACATTGTTGAGGATTAATCGATTCCCTGGCCAAAAAAGTTCTCAAAGTCTCCTCACAAACGCAGCAGTTTCTTCATCAAGATACGCCATCTGATGTATGCGCATACAGACTTAAAATACTTTATTCAAGTCATATTACATTTAGTTTCAAGGTTTTTTTCTTTTCTTTTTGTAACATAAAGTATAAGTCTTAACTTAAGACATATTACATTTTTATTCTCCACAATTTAAAACATAATTTAAATAAAAATAATATTTAAATTTAGATCCCACCCAGAAATGAAGGGATTTCATTTCTGTCATTGCTCACCCTCATATCGCTTCTAAACCTTACGCCTTCCAACTCTGATGTAACTCTCAGATGAAATATGGCCACATTAGACATGCTTTGTCTAGTTTGACGTCACAAGATGCAGAATCTGTTTTGCATCATATTGCTCAGATGTAGCATTTTATATTCCATTTCTTTTCTTTGAAATAAAATTAAATAGAAAAATGTAATCTGTATCATATCTAATTTTATATTAAAAAAACTATTTAACAATTTTTTTTTTTTTCATATGAACCACTGTTTTATAATATTATCCAGATACTGATGTTTTGGAATAAAATAAATTATTTTTATTCACTGTTTAATGTTTAATACAACATACATGTTATATTTGTTTATAATGTATTAAGTTGTCTATTTTTTCAGTCAGCATAATTAACTGGAAAATTCTTTTTAAAATCTAAAATTAAGCGCTACATGAAGCCAAGAATTCACTTATATTCTATATCTATTTTTCATTGTTTCATAATAATATTTAATAATTATCTGTGATTTTTCTGTTCATGAGAATCACCTATACGCGGCAGTTGGCTTTGTTGCAATACATTTTCTTTTTTAAACATTTTTAGCTGAACATTACGAAAGCGCCATTGGCTTTAAACTGCCCAACTACAAGGCCGCTAAAATCTGTGGAAAGTATGTGAGCATCACACATTCTTCAGGTATTAATATCAAGTATTGCATCACAACATGTATTCACATCTTAGTGACTGTTTGTTTTTATAAATTAATTTGAGTCCAAGTACATTATCAAGGATGTAAACTCTTCTGTCCTTATAGTTGACATCCACAGAGGCGCCACCACTCCCAGGAAATTCCTGGCTCTGGGATCAAAGTTCCGCTACAGTGGGCGTGATTTCAGGCTCAGACCCACAAGCCAGCTCTATGATTGACAGACCTGCTCTCATTTCCAGCGCCTGCCAGTAAGAGGGCATCTCGCAGCTTAGATGGAGGTGCGCGAACATCTATGAAATTATTTTTCTTTACCATTTATGGGATTTACTTTATTCAGCTCTGATTGCCTATGGGTACAGAAAGTTATATTGTAAATAGAGGCAGATGATTGGAAACTTTGTTGATCCTGCTAATCACTGCTAGTCACCTCAGGGAGTTTTGACATCACAAGTCTGATACTACTTGATGTTGCTCTGCTTGGGATCTCGCTTGCTCTTTCAATCTCTCTCCTCTTTCAACCTCTCTCCAGTTCTTCAATGTACTTCCCTTGGGAAGTTCAGTGACTTTACGTGTGTTGTTCTAGATGCAATCTGTTTTTATTTGAGTTGTGAGAAGTAAAGTCATTTGTCTCTGGTGACTCTTTCACTGAAGGACAGATAAATTCCTGATTCAGGCTTACTCTCTCTCAGTGTTCACAGCACAAAAACCCACTAAAACCTATGTTGGACAGTTTTCAGTCCTCAAGTGTGGGCTTTGACACCTGCTGGCCAATCTGGGTCAGAAATGTTAAGTCATTTTGTCCATTGCAGTAAATGAAACAAAGTATGAGATAAAACTGTAGTTTCATCCCAAATCACATACTTCTACTATATATTTGGCAAAAACAGTATGCGTGACAAAAAGAAGTCCTGACCACATTACTCAATGAAAGAGTATGTAAAGTAAATCCGGATGACCTACTTCATCTGAAGTGGAGATTCCTGAAGTGTGTGTATACGATGGACACTTTACTATCCCATGAGGCCAATGCTAGAGGATTTATGAATGACAGTGAAGCAATTCTACTGACGCTGGTTGATCACATGATGACATAATGACAACATGGCAAATGTAGTAGGTCTGGATTACATAATACCATGCACGCAATGAACCTTTGTATGTGGGTGGGACAAGACTCTACACACTGAGGTGTCTGGAAAATTCTGTGATCACGATTATAGTTACTAAAATTATCATGATTATCAATATTATCACGGTTTTGTTAAATTAGATGAAAGTGTTCAAAAAGAACTGTTGCACACATTGAAAACATTGAACCATTTTTATATTTGAAAATCAACAAACAAATAAAACAAGCAGCTCTATGCACTCTTTAAGAGATTCTGTTCTATGCATTTCCTTTCTTCTTATAATACCACCAATAGAAGCGCATTATAACACAGCAAGCACATCCACATATCACAACGTGACATGCACTCTCATTTCATCTAGATTCATTCAATTAATTCAGGCTGAAAATGAAATCAGAGGACTTTACTATTTAATACTTCTATAATATTGTTGTGATCATCTTCTTCTGACGATTTGATTTATAAACTTAAAATGTGATAAGATTTAAAAACATTAACTTCAATTCATTATGTCCCCATAATTATTTACATGGTAAAGAAAAATCTGTGCAATAAGGTACAATGAATATACATTATTATCCCTTAAAATGTCACCCTTAGTCTTGTCTGCACACTTATCTCGCTGCGTTTGGCTCAAAGCCACTTGCTGTAAACTTCTTCTTCATGGGAAGCTTCACGTTAACTTCAAGTGAGTGAGATAAAACATTTCAACTCAAAACAACATTTTGTGTCCCAGACGTAGTTTGTATTGAAATTAAAGTCCACTTACCTAGGCATTCATTGCTATACAATAGTGTGTGATGGTCACGTAAGACGACTCCGGCAGATTTGAAGTGTTTCCCATTGTAGTTGACTTTCTTTTTGCATGTCTTGCAGACAGTGGTGACCATCCTCAATTAAGTTTCCTCAGGACTTTTTGTAAAATCCAAAATATGACCACACGTCAGATTTGGTCCTTTTTAGAAGCCCTGAAAATCAAGAGCGCCTGTCACTGCCTTCCGCCATTTCTCTTCCCATTCAAAAACAACGCTATGTGACGCGCTTTGCGCCAGACGGATGCCTGGATTTACTTACACTGCTTTTCAAAATCGCTGATAATCAAACACTTAAGTTTGAGTGGGATAATTACATTTTAAAATGATAAGTTACATTGTATCAGAACATCATTTTTTATTGTGGGTTATCGTGGAACGGTAATCATCTCATCCCTACTACACACATTCATGTAGCTCATATGAGAACTTGGCACTTTTGCGGCCGAAGTAAGTATATAGCATATTCAAAATAAGTAACTCTACTCAAGAGATTGCGGATTCTCTTATCCATTTCCATCCCATCCCACCATCCCACAGTTCCAAATGCAATCTTTAACAGTTAACAGTCGGCTTGTTTTAAGCGCCGAACATACTTCAACCGAAGTTCCTACATCTAACATATTAAGTATTCAGTCCATTTTATCATGACATTCAAACGAGCAATGCCGCTTTGACGCCTTTTAATGTGACGTGACTGATCACTGTATAGGCTCGCCAGTGAACGCTGGATCGTCTCTTCCTAAAGAATAATAAACATGAATTAATATCTCTTAAGGTATGTTGAGGATACATTACAATCTCACTGAAATGTATCATATGTCGTGGTAATCAAGTCAATCTGTGCTTCCAACGGCGGAAAGACAATAAAACAGCTTGTAAATAATATCACGCAGCATCACATTTAATTTCAGAAGTCATTCAGTGTCCACGGCTGAGAAATCAACTCTGTCAAAGTCAAAAGTCAAAGTCAGCTTTATTGTCAATTCTGCGAATACGACAGTGCACATACAGTACAGAGAATTGAAATTTCTATGACTCTCAGACTCCTAGGTGCCTAAACAACAACAAAACAATAACAATAACAAACAAAGGTTTAACAAAAATAAACAACAGAGGAAAGATTAAAAAAAAAGATGGATAAAGTGAATTATAGAGGTAAAGTGGCGATGGTAACAGTGCAAAACAATGGTAAACAATAGTGCAATTTCAGATTTGTTGTCATGCAGGTAGCAAAATAAAATTATAAGAGTGTGCAAAAAAAAGAGTCTGTAAGAGGGGAGACCCAATTCTCAGAGAGAATATATGAGGTGTAGATGAAGGGAGGGGAACGGGGTGGGGATTTCAGATCAGATGCGTGGGCAGAAGAGGGAGGGTCGGCAGAGTCGAGGAGCCCAATGCCCTGACAGCTTGGGGAATGAAGCTGTCCTTCAGTCTGCTGGTCCTGCTTGGAGACTGCGAAGCCTTCTCCTGATGGCAGCAGACTGAAGAGGCTGGTGCGATGGTGGGTGGGGTCTCTCGCAATGGTGAGGGCTTTAAGCGGAGAGGCGGAGTTATAAATGTCCTGAGGGGGTGGGAGAGAGATTACTAACGATCTTCCTCAGCTGCTCTCACTATGCGCCTGAAGTGCTTTACGGCAGGATGCGTTGCAGGCGCCGCACTGGCCACAGTGATGCAGCTGGTCAGAATGCTCTCGGCGGTGTCTCTGTGGTAGAAGGTGCGACATGGTAGGGCTGGGGTCTGCCTTTCCAGCTTCATGGAGAAAGTAGAGTCACTGCTGTGCTTTCTGGTCAGTGCTGTGGAGTTGGCGGTCCAGAAGAGGTCCTCTGTGGATATGCACACCCAGGAATTTGGTGCTCTCTCACTTTCCACGCCAATACAACGTTGATGGTCAGAGGGCGTGCTGGCTGTGCATTCTTCCTGAAGTCAGCAACACCCCTCTCGTTTTCTCCATGCTAGAGAGAGATTGCTGTCGCCACACCACCTGGCCAGGCGGCTCACCTGCTCCTTGGAAGGTTCGTCTCATCATCGCTAAGTATAATGAGACCAACTACGGTCGTGTCACGTCTCAACAAACTTGATGAAGAGATTGCTGTTGTGTGATGGGTGTGCAGCCCATGTGTCAGCAGAGTGAAAAGGAGGGGGCTCAACACACATCCCTGAGGGGCTCCAGTGTTCATGATGATGGAGTTGGATGAGTTAAGCGTGCCACCCGAACTGCCTGAGGTCTTCTCTCATTGTAGCGTCCAGCAACCAGTTGTACATCATGTGCTGAGTCCCAGCTGCATAAAGCTTTCGGAGTGAGCTGTAGGATGATTGGGTTGTATTGAATGCTGAACTAAAAGTCTATGAACAGCATTCGACATGTAAAGCCTGGTCTTTGGCTTCCAGTGAGAGTGCTGAATGGACGGTGGTATGGCGTGGCGTCATCGGTCCATGCGCGACCGACATGCAAATTGGTAGGGGTCCAGGGAGGGGAGGATAGACTTAATGTGGTGCATGACTACGCTCAAAGCACTTGCCATGATTGTGGCGCGGAATGGACGCAGTAGTCAAGTGAAGCAGGATGGAGATGATTTTAGGACTGGAATGATGGTGGCTGCTTAGCATGGGGACGATAGTTTACTCAGTGAGATGTTGAAGATGTCTGTGAAGACATCAGTGAGTTCCTCCTGCACAGCCCTCAATACACGCCCAGGAATGTTGTTGGTGACCTGGAGCTTATGCAAGCGCTGGACCCTGCTGAGGGATCTTCGCCGCCTGTCCCTGGGCAGTGACAACATCAGGTCATCGTGGAGGAGGGAGGTGACTTGTGCAGTGGTGCTGCTGTGAGTTTCCAAAGGAGCAGAAAGTGTTCCAGTCTATCCAGGCAGGTAATAGAGCTGTCACATGTCCGCAGTGGCAGGGGCTTATAATCCAGGAGCTTATCTGAATACCCTGCCACAGGCTCCTTGTGTCTCTGCTACGCTGAAATCGTGATGGGCTATCCTCCTGAGTAATTGTCTCTTAGCCTTCCTGATGCCGCGTGGACAGGTTACCTTGCTGTCCTCAGGCCCACCTCATCTCCAGCTCTGAAGGCTACAGCGTTACAAGTGTCTTCAGGAGTCTGACATTTCCCCTGTCAGCTCACGGTTTTGGTTGGGCCAGATGGTGATGAGTCTTGTGGACTGTTACATCCTCCATACACTTGGTGATATAAGAAGAACTAGCCCCAGAGTACCTGGGATGTCTATGAAAGGTGCAGGTTGCAGTCTGTTTTAAACATGTCCCAGCCAGTGGTGTCAAGCCAGTTCTAAGAGCCTCTGATGACCTTCAGGCCGTGACTCTAATCTGTTTCTTGACTGGTTTGGTGATTACAAGTGGTCTGTATAAAGCTGGCATTAAGTTATACAGTGATGTGATCTGAAGACCCAGTGGGGTGGAGGGGAAGGGCTTCTAGGCCTCTGTGTAGTGTGTGTACACAAAGTCCAGAGTGTTTTTACCACGTGTTGGGTCAATGCTGATGAATTTTGAAGCACAATTTTCAGGTCTGTGTTGAAATCTCTCCAAGCTGGCGAAGGAGAAAAGATCTGGGTGGGCTGTCTGCTGATCACTGATGTTTGTAGGAAGATTATTTAGGTGCCTCTACCCTGGGTTGTTGTTGGAGCTGGGGGATGTATGGCGCAACAAGTATAATAGCTGGAATATTCTCACGTAGAGAAAACTTCGCTAAATATATGTACTTATATTAGTTTCATATATCTACTTATATTAGCCTATATTCACTATATTAGTTTCATATATTCATTATAGTTCACTTAACCTGTTAGTGTTGTCTGGATTATTTGTAATGTGTGTTTAACAAATCTGTCTGCCACTGAAAAATGACTGCCACTCAGTAAATGATTAGTATTTCAACAACGTATTGAGAAAAAAAAAGATAATTGATTTGTATTAATGCAAAAACTGTCTCATGTGAAGTTTATGAGTGCTGATTATTAGTATCTAAAAATAAAGAGCAACTGAATTTAGGCTAATAGTCTGTTGTTCATCTTTAAAATTATTGAAAATGTGTAATTTTCAGATCTGGTCAGGTGTTCTAATAATTTTGGCCACCACTGTATAATTTGCATCTAAAATTACATTTTTTTCTATCATTTACTTTTAGTGTTGATCACAGGAGAAGATATTTCAAAGAATGTTGATAACCAGGCAGTTGATATTGACTTTTGAATGTTACTGGCCAACTATCTGGTTACCAACATTCTTCAGCTATCTTGTTTCTGTCTAAATAAAAGAAAGAAATTTCGTACAGGTTGAACAACATGAGGGTGAGCAAACATGTGAACTATCCCTGTAAGTAGCCCTTTATTCTATGGGATGTTGGAATATCTGCAATTACAGTTTCTGAATGACAGTTTTAAATACATTTTAATGATGAAGTACACTACAAGTGCACATTCAATACATTTAAGTGCACTTCTTTTTTCTGCATAAGTGCAGAAAATAGTATTTATTACTACAAAGTCTTTAAGTATTTGTTCTATGTAATGTATTATATTTTACATTATTTGCATTTCTTGTGTGTGTTTATGGTGCGAGTAGTCAGGTTAGGCATTGGTAAAACTGTCTCATTGAATTCCACTGCTTAAATACTGGACAGTCCTTTTCTTAGAGGATAGCCCCTAGGTGAGAGGTTCCAATTCAGCCCTTGAGGTTGATTTCAATTTAAAGTAGCTGGCTATGTAGACGGTAAATAGCTCACTAGAGTTTGAACAGAGCCATGTCTCTACAGAAGTGGAGGTGATTTCTGTGTATAAATAAACTGTGGTTGGCTTTAGGCAGTGCAGGTGGAATCACTGTGGAGAAAATCACAGCAGTGTGTGATCCAGAAAGAAACCCTGGTTAACTCCACTGTTAACGAATCCATTCATCCCTTAGGTAGAATACGTGGATAGGTTTAATTACTTTCTGCATTAGAGATGAGGATGCATTACTGTTGGTTATTTATTACATACAAATTCCTTTGAAGGGAATCTTAGTCTTTTAAACATTTCAGTTGATGCAATCAGGAAACGCCCTCTCTGAAATGCTACAGAATGATTGTTAGTTGACTGTAGTTTGATGAACATGTTGTTTCCTGAGTAATTTTAATGAAGGTAAGTTTGCATTGTTTATTCTTGTAGATAACAACTCCCAGCATGTACTCTGTGAAGGCATGAAAGTCTATGGAGAGTGAGCTTTGAGTTCCTGGAAGCAATTGTTTTTGTTGGAGTTATATTTGAATGGTAGGTCTGTCTTTGTCCCAGAGCATTTTCACAGTCCGACAGGAGCTTAATGAATTCAAGAGGAGTGAATGGGAGAGAAATATTGTGATCTATATATATATATACATATATATATATATATATATATATATATATATATATATATATATATATATATATATATATACATAGGAAATAGAAACATGTAAAGGAGATTATTATTTGTCCTCCCACAAGTGCCTCCTTCTGAGTGTGGAGCGTATGCCTCCGCTTGTTCTTTCCTTCTTTCCTCCCAAAGTTCACTCCTAAATACGTACTAAAACAGAAATCTACATCTGTCACGGTGTGTTTACACTGATTTTGAAGGTAGTTTCACATTTGAGATGCACCTAAAAGACTTTTTTTTTTTATTACCCTTAGAAAAAGTGTGTGCTTAATTGTAATGAATGTGCAACTAATGCACTTAAAAATCTATATAGTGTATATGTATATAGTATTAATGAACAAATGGAATCATAGGTATTTAAAGAGAGTCCACTTTCATGACTACATTTCTTAATATATTTGAGAAAGTACACTTTGTAATAAGGTAATAAGTTAAAATGTTTTAAAGTATATTTTGAAGGTCTGTTTAAAAATGCTTTATAGCATAGTATTTAGTCAATGTATTGGACTCAATATAGTTATTCACATGTAGAGTGTTTCATTATAATTTTAATCTGTGTGTGTGTTATTAAATATTACATTTAAAGCTCTTGGCATATAATAAATGGTCCTATATGCAACCATTACAAAATGTGTAATTATAAATATATTTAAAACACACACAAGTTTTAAATAGAAATGACATTAAAGTATGTTTTATGTTTTAGTTAATCTAAAGAAAAGATTTGAACCATATTTAAAAATTATGAAACTACATATAAATATGTACTTAATTCCTATTTCTTTACGGGGGTTAAAAATAATTCTTAAATTTCAGCTAATTGTTAAAAAGTATAATTCCATCTCCATTCAGTTTCTCAATGGTAGTATATTAATTGAAAGTATGCTAAACTTTTTTTTTCTCAGAGTGAACTAATTTAGGTTTGAATCGTTATATAATTATCGCACAATAAGACTAAAAATGTGTATACTGCTTTATATGTTTTCTATGTTTCTCCCATCAGGAAGTGCACAGCAAACACTTAAACTGGTTTTTACGTGCAAGACAAAACTCAAAACAATTGTCACTATCTATGTTAGCATGAACTTATTTATTTTTTACTGCAGCTGACTTTAGTGTAAATATACCTTTTCTTTCTCTCCTCTGTCCCATTTCATTTCTCTCTGACAGCCAGTTTTGGTTTCTGACCTCCAGATAAGAACGTCATCTCCGGCCAGAAGGCCCTCATCATGTCTCCAAATCTCCCCGGTAGATGTGGCTCCTTCCCCAGTGGCATCTGCTGCCCGTGATTGACCGTGAAGAGACGTCCACGCCCACGTGGCCGTCTACGCTTCCACGAGAGAGGAAGAGTGGAGGTCAAGGCAGAGGCCTGTGTGGACAGATGGCTCTAAAACACACAGCACTGTAAAGCAGAAGGCACACTCTGGAAATCAAGGTGCAGGAACACAGCAATATATATACACCATACTTTTTATCAATATGAAATTAAAGGAAATATATTTTAAATCAGTAATTAATACTTACTGTTATTTTTTTAATTTCTAACAAAATTATATTTTTGTTTTAGATAATTTTAGTGTCTAATTTCCTCTCTATTTATATGTGTTAGTATAGATGAAAGCCCTCAGAAATCTTAAATAAAATTTAAGAAATGCTTTGATCCATGAACCATTTTTATAAATCTGCAGTACAGGCTCCTAACTGACCTTTTGAATTATTGGAGTATGTGTGGATCAGAAAGTGCTTTAGCCTAAAAGGCATGTGGAGATGCCTGGATGGTCTTTCTACAACAAGAATGACAGTTGAAACAGTTCTAATTAGAAACAAAGCATCTTTACTTGAGATTCACAAATGTGCTGAAAGACAGGACATGATACATTTAGGTCTATTTGAGATAGCAAGAGTATGCATATCTTCCAGTTGCCAGCAGACGGCAGGCCCAAGAGAACGTAAGTGCACTGGTGGATGCCCCGGGTGGTGACGGCCACCAATGGGGAGAGAAAGAGCCAGGTTTGTGCTCAAGCGATTCCAGCCAGGTCACTAAGGTTGTTAAGAGCGGACTTTGTAAAAAGCATTTCATAAAATTGCCCCTTCACTAAGCTCCACCCTTTGATTACTCTGTCTCCGTCAGACAAGTTTCTCTTTTTATATGCCTAACGTCTGAATCAAAATGCAAAATGCTATCTAAGCTATTAATATTTAATGTATCTTGGAACGTTGGAATGTTCTGTAATAACTGATATTACACATATATTTAATAGGAATGAGAGAGTGTTGCCACATAATTGAATGCGCGCTTCTCAGAACCTTATGTAAGCACATATAGTACTCCTGCAATAAGATTTGGCAGCATTTCTTTGGACAATATCTGTAATAATAATTTATAATAATAATGTAAATTAAATAAATTCAGATTTCCCTTTTGACTTTTTTTCAAAAGAACAAAGGGTGTTTAATAACATTGCAGAAACGTAACTGAAGCCGCTTAAGATGGATTGGTCTTGTATTGTCACTACAAGCGGGCTTAGCAAAAGGAGCAATATTATTTTGCTAATAATAATTTTTCAATAATAGAACAAGCAAAAACTCTATGTTAGTAAGATTAGTGCATGCTTACAATATTATAGTAACATGCTATAAGGCATAAAATGGAACAGTTGTAAAGATATCATAACCATTGTGAATCTTGTTTTTGATGCAGCAAGTGAGTAGCAAAGAGGTAAATTTACTTTGTAGATACTTTACATGCTCTCTTCCTTCCTCTGGGGTCTAAATAGTTTCAAGCTACGGGCGGATACAGAGATGCTGAAAGTGATGAGAAGGGTCAGAGCTCAAGTTTACACAGTTATCACAGCATGAGTGATTTATGCCATTGTACTCCAGCCATCTCCTCTACCGTCCATGTTTTACAAAAAAAAAGATAATTATTATTTTTTCTCATCTGTTTTGGCTGTATCTTTGTTTGCACTTGAGTTTGACTGTGGAGCCAGACAGCACTGTAGCTGGTTGATACATACTGGCAGCACCAGGTGTAGAATCAGTGCACTTGAGGTTTCATAGAATGAAGTTGTTCACAATTCCCAAGAGTGACGTGAGAGATGAACATTATGACATTGTTATTGTGGCATTTACTCTTAGCATGCATTATCTGGTTGTCATGTACTGTCTTTTTACATAGGATGCAGACTCCTAAACTTTGGTTTTTAGGGAAGCCAAACTGTGTTCCTCTGCTGCAAACCTGAAAGCCATCTAAATCTTTAAATCCAACTGAGATAACTAATATAAACACTTTTATAAACGTTTGAAATGTACTTTTAATTCATTAACATTTTTAGAGAAGAAGTTTAATGACATTTTAAGGAATGTTTAAAATAACTTAAGCTTTTATCAACAGAAACATGCTGATAATGTATAAGAAAAGATATACCAGAGATATATACATCTACTAGTCAGAGGTTTGGAGATACCCATTTTCCTGAAAACCTATGCCCTGGATGATTTCAGCAGCATAATTATATTGGATAAAAAAGTGCATTGGGACAATTCTCCAAATCATTGGAATCTAGGTGTTCGAATCACTTCCATGGCTAAAGATGCATAAAATCAAGCACCTAGGTATGCAGATCTGTTTCTACAAACATTTGTGAAAGAATTGGTCGCTTCATGGAGCCCAGTGAATTCTGCCATGATAACACATGATGGATTACTACCTGTGTATTAAGTCTACTTTATGAAATTTCCTCATTACTAAATATTCCTAAATATAATGTTAGTGGAAGTAATTGGATCAACAGTAACTCAGCCACAAAAGTGTTAGGCCACGTGAAAATCAAGGAGCGGGTCACGTGACATGCTAAGGTACAGTGTGCAGAAGCTCACCAACTTTCTGCAGAGTCATGGTTAGGAGAGGCCCATGGAATGGGTTTCTGATGAGTTTAGGAGCTGCATCCAAGCTCACATCACCAAGTGCAATGCAAAGTGTCAGATGCAGCTGTGTAAAGAATGCCTAGCCACTGGACCCTAGAGCAGTGGAGATGGTGTTCTTCTGGAGTGAAGAATCACCTGTTTGGCATTCTGACGGGACGAGTCTGAGTTTAGCAGGTTGCCAGAGAGAACGGTACTTTACCTGCTGGACTGCACTGTGCCAAGTGCAAAGTTTGGTGTATGTGGATTATGGTGTGGGGTTGTTTTTCAGGGGTTGGCTTGGCCCTTAGGTTCCAGTGAAAGGAACTCTAATGCTTCAGCATACCAAGACATTTTGGATAACTTATACTCCCAATGTTGTGGAAATAGTTTGACATGGCTCCCTTACTGCTCTAACATTACTACATGCACCAGTGCATTGCAAACAAGGTCCATAAAGATATGTAGATGAGTTTAGCTCTGGTGTGGTGGAACTTCTGACTCACCTGCACACAGTCCTGAGCTGGATAACCCAAGTCAACAGTCAACCTGGATAACTCCAAGATCTCCTGAATAATTTACCTGTAAGGTACAGAACTTGGTTAGAAGTGTCATGAAACCTCCTATTAGCTGTCGTTCACACCTCAGAGTTGTAAAAGACTCCAAGAAATGGGTGTGTAAAGCTGTGTAGAAAAGTGGGAGTGTAGAGGGTGGGGAGGGCGGGAGACAACAACCAATACCAAAACAAATAACACCCATGAAAATCTTGATCAATAGAAACTACTAACAAACTATCATGAACAAACCAAATATTGCCTAGATAAATTCCTTCTTAGAAAACATTAACAAATCAGCATTATAACTTTTGGTGAGCTATTCAGTCCATATGAGTAAAGTCATAAGGCTGGAATCTATTGAATGTCTCCATTGAAATCAAGTCAGTCAAGCAACTCACCGATTGCTGTCTAGAAGCTTATTGTTCTTGAAGAAAAAGAGAAATCTTGTTGAAAGCCAACTTGCTCTGGCTGTTTTTCGCCATGAATGGAAGGTTAGAAGACAGACTAGTCTGCAGATGGTCTTGACTTAATGTTAGCTGTACAAGCCAGTTTACAGAATGTGGTGGAAAAGTTCCAGGTGCTTAGTGAAGTATTTATAATGCATGCGAAAAGCTGTTTTCAAGTGTGAGAGATGCTGTGGTAAAAGATGGGAGGGAATAGGATCAATGGGGCAGGTGGTAGGATGGTTGGAGAGGAGAATCCTTTAGGACCATTGCTCCCATAAGAGGAGAGTAGAGATTTAAAGCAAGTCGTGGGTGTTTGTTAGTTTGCTGTGTTGGAAATTGGCTGTTAAGTGATTGTTACTCTATCTGTGAAAAATTGGCAAAGTTAAGTTGTCATAATAGAGGATGTGGGAGGAAAGAGGTAAGAATGCTCTCCCTCAGCTTGCTGCAGTGTCTGAATGCCATTGCTGATCTTGTTGTGTAGTTGGAATGCTTTGCAGGCAACATTGGTAGAAAAGAAGACAGCAAAGCAAATGGATCTCTTTGACTTATATGCATTGCTCTCTTAAAAGATGTAGTGCTACCTTGGCAGCACGATAGCGTGGTTGGCTCTCAAATTCCCAAAAGGCCTTGACTAAAAGTGACTGGGCAAATTTTTGGTGCAGGCAGAGAACTTAGACTGCTAGAAAAGTTATAACATACAATAAATGTAATGTTTTTAAGACCACCAGGCTTGAACTGATTCTAAATTTTATCCCCACTAATTCAAACTTGTTTATGAATTATGATTTCAAAGTAGAAACCACACAGGTTTTGTGTGCACAACATCCATATATGTACATGTGGTTAGAGAATGTGACCCACTGCTACCTACCTAAGTCAGCAGAATTGTTTCAGGATTTTGTGCTAATTTTCTCTGAACAGTGTAATTAGCCTAGAAGTGAAAGAACTGATAAGATCTAGAAAATGTTGCTTGTGAGAGCATTATTACATTTATTTTATTCCTACCTTGTTAAAATTTGATGTATACTTAATATATATAACAATATATATATAATATATAGCAAATTAAAAAAAGTAGAGAGAACTTATTCACAGACATAATATGCTTTGCAAGAGTACATAAACTTAAGTGCAAACTAAAATGTATTATAGTTTCATGGCATTTATTAAAATGCACCTTGATGAACTCAGAGTATTTTTAACCACTTTACACATCTTTACATGTAATTTCATAATTACTTATTGTCTTCGAAATGTGGTGGCACTGTCGAATGTACTGACAGGCATTTGTGGTAAACTAAAATATATTTTAGAATGTAATTTATTAGAAACATGTATAAAATGGATTTTAAATATTATATTTGAAATACATATCATAAATAATGTAGCAATTCAGTACATTCTCAAATATAGTTATCTTAAATGTACATTATGAACACACTACAGTTAAAATTGTAATCAAATACTTTAGATATGGGCTTTAATATGTTAGTCAACACATTCAGATAAGTATACTTTTTAAAGCACAACACAGGATTAACTATGTGAAAAGTTTACTTTAAGGTACATTTGAAATTACTACAAAGAGCCTTTAAAAAAAAAGTGTACTTATACAGAAACATGAACATAGTCATGAAAGAATGTTTCTAAGTACACTTAAAATGTACTTGTGCAAAGTAATGTTTTTATATTTTGTATTCATATTATATCATGCACATTCAATACAATTGGGCACATTTCTTTTCAAGCAAGGAGATCAAAAAGGTTTTAAGATCATGAGATATAAAAATGTGGTCACGTATGTCCAAACTTCTTTGACTGGTAGTGTGCTTTTATACACTGTGCAGATAATCATGTAGCAGGATAATGCTCTCTAATATCTATCTATATAACCAAAGATTATCTAAAACATTTTCTAAGACAAGATTTACACTGGTTGGACCAGTGTTGCATGGTCAGAGTGGTCATGATGCCCAATTAAATGTAGCATTGATTTGATAAATACCAGACAATTAAGTAAAGTGAATAGTGTTTCAAACATGCAAAGAGGATCTTATTTTAAAACTCATTACACTTTCATAACTTTACCCATTGCACAATTATCTCCCCTGCTCTTGACCTCCCCTCCCGCCTCCCAGCTGCAGCTGCTGTGGTTCATCTGATACTTGATCGGTTCCATCCTCCACATACCCACACAAATCAATGCAAATCGCAGATCAAACCTTAAAACAGCTAAGAATCATTTCTAAGGCCTTCTATGCCCAAACACCACAACTTCCTCTCTCTGTTCTTCAGCAGAAAGTAGAGATAAGAAAATTGAGGGTGAAACTATTTATATCAGATATAGCAATTTAATGTTGAGGTTTGTATTGAAACTCTGAAATGTCTTGTTTTTGCTGTCAAAAGGTTCACTGCATGATATTCCTGTTTCATCTTTGTTTCTTCATTCTTCTCACTGCACACTCTCTTTGTTTTGTTTTGTAGCGAACCCTAAAGGCTTGCACATGCACTATTTACTCGCTAACTGTAATGTACGCTATTTATTCTTTGTTTTGTTCTTTTTAGCACTATTTTCATTAAATATAAGTGATTGGGAGTTTGTTTTTAATTTATTTATATACAATTTATTTTTACATTTTTTTTTTTTTTTTTCATATTAATTTATGTACAATGGAGTTTACAGTAGTTATGTTACACTGATAAATGTATCTTAGATGTCTTTACAGCTATTAACATTAATGCCTTTTATTTTAGTTTAGCAGTAGGCTCAAGTGCCTCTCTGTTCCAGATTTTCTAAACATTTCAATGGGCTTTCACACTTTAAATAATAACCAATTTATAACCCCAAATGTGTTTCTATATGCTTCAGACTTACTAGGATTTTGGAGATTTCACACTAGATTTTAGCCTGCAGGCTGGCTCTGCAAATTGACGCTATGGCTAAACAGTTCAATACTAATTATTGAAAAGAATACAGCAGGCTAGAAACTGATTCAACTGTGAAACTGTCACCACATAAATCTATACATAAATGTCAATAATACAGTCTCTTCACTGTTTCTTGTCACTGGTATTTTTAATGGATACTGAAGCTAAACACAGGATTGAGCAAGCACATGGATATTTAATCAGGAATTCAGGACGCGAGACTTAAAAGTGGTCTTTAGTCTGAGCAGAAGGCGGCGTAGTATTTATTAGATCTATTGCCAGAAATGCAATATAACATACATAACTATGTTTTCAGGAGGCAAAGACTTTATGATAATCTGCCATTTCTATCTACATACAATTTGAGGTCAGGCCTCTTTCCTTACAGTGAAATCAGCCATACCATTTTCATACCACATGTTTCTGCAGTAGCCCTAAACGGATAAACTTCTCTTACAGAGCGCTTAGTCACTTTCAGCCTCCGCCTACGCATTTTTTGTCTTGTGTCGGCCAGACTTCTCTATGTGCTCCGAAGGAGGGTGAGCGTTGGGGGTTGCAATTCACAACCTCACCGCTTGTATTTCCATTATTCACACACTGCACCTTACAACAAATATTGATACAGGGTTAAAGAGTGTGATAAGCTCCATAAATATTCTGAAAAAGTCTTCTGTTTAGCTTTTAGATGCATAATCATTGTCTGTATATGTAGCTACAAATGTAATGTTTCCTTATTTATTTCTTTGTTATCAGATCACATGTTTATATTATGGGATTTGTAGTGTTAATTTATACTGGATTATACAGCCTGTCCTAGTCATATATTTATGTTACTTCATAAAATACAAGCTGTTTGTCACTGTTGTCTCAGAGGTCTGGGATGAGTCTGATAAATGAGTCTGATAACCAGATGGATTTTTGTGTGACATTGTTCCAGCCACACCATGACTCCTCTCTAACCCTGTGACCTCTGCATAACCAAACATCATGTATAACACTGTTCCATCATATATACTATTATTATATTAAGTGTTTATAGGTTTTATTTTACACTGTTTTGCACTTTGGTTTTGTTTCATAAATCAACTAATTAATAGACATGTAGCCAACTATCATATGCTGTACTGAATTATGACAGTATATGATCTTGTATTTAGCATACCAGTTTTTAGAATGGAATATAGATCAGTTTGAAACAGCATGTTTAGAGATCAGAACTCAGCATTTGACCTATTGGTTCAAACTCTGCTTCTGTTCACACCACAGCTTGAACTGCTTATCTAATGCTAAACCGGTAAGTGCTTACATGATTACCACCTCATCTGCCTTTTATAGAAGTTTTCAATAAATTATATGGTAACACTCTTATTTTAGGTTCAATTCTCACTATTAACTAGTTGCTTATTAGCATGCATATTACTAGGATAGTGGCC